>OZ025244.1:46722468-46882468 GCA_964019155.1 Osedax fenrisi | reverse complement strand
TAATTCTATTTTGTTCATTCGTGTTCTGTCTCATCAAAATTAATACAATAAAATTAAATCTATCTCTCAATACCAAGAAATCATCATGTATATAACAATAAAATAATAATAAAATATAATAAAAATATATGATAACATATTTTAAAATGTAAAAAGCTACTAAAATAATAAATAAGTTAAACTATAATAAAATCAAAGAAAACCAAAGGCCACAAAAAAGAACAATAATAATAACAATATACATATATATATATATATATATATATGTATATATATATATATATATATATATATATATATATATATTTAAATTAGCCTATCCTATAGAAGTAACATAGACATATAACACTATACCTACTTAGTACATATCTTAATGATGATTCATTAAGCATATGTTGGATACTAATGATGACCCGTCCAATCCGTCTTCCTACTGCTATTATGAAGATATGATATGTACTCGATAGTATTTACTATACACTGGTTAGTAGATGGATATAGCTTAGTATTTCCTGATCAACTATTCAATAAACATTTATCTATCTATCTATCTACCTATCTAATATAACTATAGGGTTAATTATTATACATTTTATTATATGTTTAACATGTATTGAAAATACCAGGTATACTTGAGTCATACCTGAGTTATAACTAACAATAAACAGTGGTGCGATTTTATTAGGCATACAATTTATATGTATTCTATAGGATACATATTCTATGATATGATATATATATATATATATATATATATTTTATTTTAATTACCTAGTACTATATGATCAGATAAAATCGTTTCTTTATCTGTATTTTATTATTAATTTGATGAATATATATATATAGGGAAAGTCTCTGATTACCGACCCCTAAATGATTATTTGTAATAACTTATTCAATATTAAATATATTTATTTGAAATTTTGTAAATAGGGTAATATTATGGCAATGAATAATGTGGCTATTTTAAATTGTTGATATAATATTATATTTACAAGAATAAACAGGGGGGTCGGTAATCGGATACCTGTTCCTAATACCGACCCCCTTCCACTATTACCGACCCCCTAAAATAATCGTTGTATAAATAATTTTATTATTATAATATCCAATCAACATAGTAGATATTCATAAATATAATTAATTATAACATGCACGAAATTATTTTTTATTGAATTTATGTTTTAATAGTAATATTAAATTTAAATTTAAACTTTATTGTAATTATATTAAAATAGTGTATATTATTATTTAATATTTATTTATTAATCAATATGTATATAAATAACTGAAATCATGAATCCTAAATCTATGTCAAGTATACACAAATAAGTTATAACATAATTTAAAGTAAAATACGGATCATTTTGATTGGATATTATAAATCACATATGTGATTTATTAATCCCATATGGGGGTCGGTATTAGGGTAATGTAGGGGGTCGGTATTAGGAAAAGTATATGGGTTGCTATAATTAAGATATTTTGGTTAATAGTTATTCAAATTGAATTATTTTTATAAAAATTATAAACATTTGATTGATTTACAATATTATGTGCAGTATTAAGTTTTCTTTTAATTAATAAAGTATTTACAATGATTTAAAAAAAGTTATTATTCAAATATTTAAAAAGTAAAAACAGAATATTACATTTTATCAAATAACAATTGTATGATTACATATTTGTTAAAACAAAATACTTATTCATATGTATCATTAAATTACTAACAGTTCGTGTATATATTATTTTTTGATATCTCTTATAGTTACTGAGATACGAGATGGGGTCGGTAATCGGAGACTTTCCCCTATATATTATATATAGTTATTTGATATTAATTACCTGGTACTTTTTTATCAGCATCAAGCGTTTCTGTATCTGTATTTTATTATATATGTATATATATAACATTTGTTTTACTAATGGAATATTAATATAATATTATATAATATTTTAATAAAATCATTATACATACAGTAAAATTACTATAAATTTACATAGATAAAACTATAACAAATTTTCAATTTTTATACCTGAATTATTATATCACATCTAGAAGTTATAGTTATTTTATAGTTTATTATATATATATATATATATATATATATATATATATATATATATAAATGATAACATATAGGTATATGATTGTTTGGAATATATAAACTATTTAATGAAATAACAGATTGTTTATTTAAAGATATATCAAGTTTCTACCATATAGATTCGAGATAAAAATATAATGTATTGCTATTTATAAATAATTTCTATCAGATTGATTTTCATATTGTAAATGCAGCTTAGGCTAAGGTCGTTATTGTCTTCTGCAAATAGCTTTACTACTAGTCGATCATCTCATTGCTGAGTTTGTGATAACATTATTACAAACTATAAAATGATTGTTCCATTTACCGAATCTTGTGGCCCCATTGATAATACACTTTGAAATTAAAAATAAATACATTTACTTTTATTGATTAATTTATATCAATATAAACGATTTAATTTTTTTTTATATATTATCAGATATAGCAATACATTTAATTTTAATAATATATTTTATTTGATAATTTTTTTATTTATGTATATCAAATTAATAATTTTATGTTCTTTAATAGTTTAATGAATTTTTTTAAACATGATATATCAATATAAACATACTATAGTAATTCTACAGAAACAGGGACAACAACAGGACCTACAACTAAATCCAAATTGGGATGGAGATAAATATGATAAGTTAATACAAAATAATATATTTTCTTGAGTTTGACCTACACTTATATTAGCTAATCTTGAAAGTAGGAGATATTTTTCTTAAATTTTCTTTTAAGAAAGCTCAACTTTAAAAAAAAATCTATACAATTATATTTCCATATAGTACGGCTATAGTTATTTTATAAGTAACATGTATACATATTCATCAAATTATATACCATTATATGTAATACATTATATATGAAACACGAATAAGAATATTATTGATTTAAAAAAAGTTGATATACTATTTTATATAATATATATTGATTGAATATATATATTCTATAATTGCACATACACATATACACATACAAACACACATTCACATATATATATATATATATATATATATATATATATATATTATAGACCTGGAGTATCATCTTTTCTATACGAAAATCTAATTTCATTGACACCTGCCGGGATGAATATAAATATAAGTACAAAACTAGTAATAGGTTAGGTAGCTGTTGTCTTCATTTTAATATATTGATTTAATTTAGTATTAATGGAATAATAAGTATCAATTATTTTAAATCATCGTAATTTCATTTATGTGTCAACTATAACAATAATTATAATCATAATTATATAGATAATTAAGATAATACAATTTGAAATAATGTTATAATGATTTCTCAATATTGAAAATTGAAATATTGTATTTAATAATAAAATTATTATTATTGTTAAATTCATGTTTTAAATATAACTTATATGTAATTCTATAATATATTGTAATATATAAGTCATTACAAGTTATTAATACATATATATATATATATATATATATATATATATATATATATATTATAAGCATATCAATAATATAAAATGTTCTTCAGAATATATAGTATAAAGAACGTTTATATATAAACGTTCTTGGTGAACTAGAGTATAAAGAACGTTACAAAAGGTTCGCTATTTCGACCACCCAATGAACATTTAAATTGTGACTAGTGAACGTTTACGTCTCACTGTGTAGTAAATTTTACTTTCCTAAAGTAGTTAGTATACTAACTACTCGTATACAACTTGAATAGTTACTCAAATAATGTACATAAAACTAATTATTATATATTACTAATTACTATTATTACGCTATTACTTACGACTGCTATTAATACATAACTTTTATAGTAAATTGTATACGAATATCGTAGTGCGTTAACTGTAGTCTATACCATACATAGACATATACATAGTAATCGTAAACATCCGGTGTTCTTGCGGAGCAATAGGCGAGTTATTATCGCAGCCAGTGGTGTAGTGTATGTTACCGTAGGCCCCATGGGGTGGATAAGTTAAGTTGGTTTCATGATTAATAAAGAGTTCACGTTTTATTAGTAATTCAATATTAACAATTATAAATTTAAAAGATAATTAATTATAATATATATATATATATATATATATATATATATATATATATATATATATTTGTAAATATGTATATATATACAAACATAGTTGTTTACTCAAAATATTCAAATATCTATAAAATAATAGATTATATTGAATAATGCGTTTAATTATTAATATTTCGTATATATTTATTATAAATTATATTTAATTATAATTATAATGTATTTATAAATAATTTAATAACTATTGAAATTGTATTTTAAATATTGTTAATAGGGGAAAGTACCGATACTTCTAGGGGTTTTAGTAAGGGGTAGCATAAGTAAAATACATATGAACATATTGAATAATTGTAATGTTGTTAACTTATTAATATTATGAATTAATACGCAGAATTTATATTTACAATATAGCTATCTTATTTTATAAATAAAATCAAATTTGATTTAGCATATTTGATTAATAAAAGAGTAAATAATTCCGTTTGTTGGCGAATTCACAAACTTCGCGGCATTTTCAATAACGTCCGACATGCGGTGATACCTTAATTATGTATTCCGTTAATCATTATATGATATAATTCATTATATAATTAGACAAAATGTAAAAATAAGTTTTTCAATATTAAGATATAATATATATTCTTTAATATTTTAAACCATAATTCTCCCTCCAGCAAAAAACTTAATAAATTCTACAACCCTATAAATCAATCAACAATATAAAATGTATTTATTATAATCAATAATTATTATTATATTGGAATTAAATTTATCTTAATATATTTTAATTCTCTATAGTTTTCATATGTAAAGTGTTGTCTGTATGATCAATATATATTGAGATATTAACCCGCGAAGTATTGGGTACTTTACCCTATTGTGAGTGTTGTATAACCAGGGTAAACTATAGTATAGGATATATAGTAGGGGAAATTCCCCTATTACCCTATTACCGACCCCATATATCGTATACGATACCGAACAATCTCGTATCTCAGTAACTATAAGGGATATTAACAAATTATATATACATACAATATTAATAATTTAATGTTAAATATGAAAAAGTATTTTTATTATCAAAATATTGAATCATATAATTGTTATTTGATAACATGATATATACTGGTTTTACTTTTAAAATATTTGAATAATAACTTAAATCATTGTAAATAAATTAGTAATTAAAAAAAAATATAATGCTATGCATATTATTGTAAATCAATTAAATGTTTATAAAAATTATAAAAATAATTTAATTTTAATAACCATTAACTAATATATCTTAATTATATCAACCCATATTATTTTCCTAATACCGACCCCCTATATATAATTTATAAATTACCCTAATACCGACCCCATATGATTATAATATCCAATGAAAATAGATACGTATTTTACTTATAAGTCGCAAGTTGTATGTGTATTATTGATATAGATTTATGATTCATGATTTCAGTTGATTATATACATACTGATTAATAGATAAATATTAAATAATAATATACCCTATTTTAATATAATTACTATAAAGTTTAAATTTAAATTTCATATTAATATTAAAACATAAATTCAATAATAAATAAATTGCGTGAATGATGTAATTAATTATATTTATGTATATCTACCATTTTTATTGAATATTTTATAACTACAATTATTTATACCAATATTATTTAGGGGATCTGTAATAGGAGAAGGGAGTCGGTATTAGTAATATGTAGGCAATTACAGACACCCGTGGCCCGGGGGTTATAATTGTTAATATAATGATATCAACAATTTAAAATAGCCACATTATTCATTGTATTATTCATAATATTACCCTCATTACAAAATTTTAAATAAATATATTGAATATTTAATAAGTTATTACAAATGATCATTTATGGGTCGGTAATATGAGATTTCTCCCTATATTATAGTATATCCCTGTATAATGGCCATTAGTATATATATATATATATAGTACTATAGTACTAACACATCTTTAGTCATCTATTATAAATATATATATATATATATCTGTAGTTATTGATTATGATAATTCAAAATTATGACTTGATTATGATTATCAATATTATTTTATAATTTAAACTTTTCATATTGTCATATAATGGTTTTTATATAAATTCATAAATAATAAATATTATAATTATATTGTATTTATTTAAATTTTGAATTAAATTGCAATCTAAAATAATTGTTATTTAATTAATTATCATATACATTATTTTTAAATATACTAATTTAATAAACCTTTTATAAGTCGTACGAATAAATCGCACAAATATACAAATACATAATATTGCAATTAATGGTATTACAATTATATCTGTATAAGTTATGTATATATATATATGGAGTTTTAGTGGCATGATGGTATAGTGACATTTTATATATATATATATATATATATATATATATATATATATATATATATATATATATATATATATATATAATATGTATTACTTAATACCAAATAAAAAGTTACTAATTTTTATATAGATTATAAAATAATCAATTAAAAAAAATAATATAACAAGTTTGTTAATTAATGTTAATTCATGTACATTAATGTGTTATAATCATTTTAGTAAAAGTCACCCATATATTCTTAAATGTGTATTATAATCACATACTACTTATTATATCGGAAAAATAAATATATGTAGAGTAACCTAACTTAAATTAAATATAAGTAAATTCAACATTAAATATATGTTGCCCTTTGTATTGGAATAATTTACAATAGTTTATTAAAAGTTGGGTAAATAATATTGTTTAAATATCGAATTATATATAAAGAATATAAAAAATAATATATTTAATAAATTGCGCTTTAAAATATTCTAAAATGAGCAAGTCATCAAAAAATGACTTTTTACACTAGAGTCATTAATGAAAGCGATGAAAGTAAGCACAATGGATTAGGTGTTATATATATTATCAGATATATATTAGAAATATCAGCGGAAGCGTAGAAACTGAGAAATTGTATGACATATTACTAAACTCTTATAATAATGATACTTGCTAATTTTCCCTAAAAAAAAGATCTTTATAACGCATATCGGTGAATAACAGATACGACAATTTCAGCTAAGATATAAACCTGATTGAAATAGGATAAAACCATAGATAGATCATATGCTAAGGATACACCAGAACGGTTTCCGTAGAAAGATATCAACGTCAGGACATATTCTAACCATATATGGCGCATATATGCTATATACGCTATATATATAGTGTACTAGAAGGTATAGTAGCTATGTATTGTAAAAGGTGTAGTAGAAGGTATAGTATCTAGCATACTAGAAGGTATAAAGTCAACAAATACACAAACAACTCTTATATGAACGGATTTAAAAAAATAATGTGACTAAATACATCGTGAAGAGATGAACGTTATCTCAATATTACCTACTGACATCGTAAATATTGAAGCTAGACAAGAACACTCGGCTCACCGTAATAATATTGGTACACCCGGTGACAATGTTCTCTTCATACATACAACTTCCGGAGCACTTCAAGGAGGTATACCATTGCACCATTTGCACGTCTAGACTATGTATTGAAGAAATCATTGGGTATATCGCTATAGCGATTAGAATATTGTTTTCACTCTTACAAAAAGAAAAGCAATACATACTGCATACCAAGAATACCCTGCAACATCTATTACCGCTATTGACAATTCTGACGACATAGCTGTAATAACCTTTGTTAGTAGATATTTACCAATAGTTTGGTAGATGAAAATACATTACAACACCATGTGGAAGAATTAGCTAAATATATCGTATTTAATATAAACTCAGATAAGACTGACTATATATTTTTTAATCAGAAAAACTATATACATATGAAGAGCCGACCAGGTCATGATATATCTATAGGTGGAAAGTAACCTATTACGGACACTTTAACAATACATGGTCTTAACATTTTATGAATCATTAATTTTATTCAAAAATTACAATATATTAATATTTTATGATTATTAATATTATTGTGATTTTAAAATTTTATTTAATCTTTTAATTCTATATATAACGGGGGTGTCCGTATTCGGTACCCATGCCCGAATACGGACACCCTGTGTTATAATACTGATACCATATATACCATTATATAAAATATATATTAATGATGAATCAATCAGACAAATTACAATTATATTATTTAAAATTAATTTTATTAATAATGTATTCTAATTTAATTAGTTAATAATTTATTTATTTTTATTATTTTATTAATTAATAATACAATTAGGGTATTTAAATAATAAAAATTTAATATTTATATTTATTGGTGGTATTAATATTATAACGGAGGCGATTTTTATGAAAATCAGAATAGTTCATACACTGCGCGCTGATTGGTAATATATTACACATATTACATGATTGGTAATATATCCCTATAGGGTGTCCATATTAAGACATCTATTGTGTCCGTATTAGGGATTTATACGACCTCTAGATATATTCTTATAATTTAATGAATATTTGATAACAAATATATAAATTATATATATAATTTTTAGAATGCTTTATTTTTTAATAATATAGTGTTATATTTGATATCGATACATTTGTATATTCTTGAGAAGGTTTTAAGTTGAAAATTGTTGTCATAAATTTAAAAAATGAATATAAAAATCAGTTTATTTAATATATCAGCAATATTTTGAATAAATAAAAAATAAAAAATACTTTTTAAACTATTTATATAATTATGAAAATTTTATTCATCAACATTTTTTTTGTAGGATTTATGGTTTCTGAGATTCCGAGAGTGTCCGTATTCGGGCATTGTCCGTATTCGGTTACTTTCCCCTACTTACAAATATATCGTCAGCTATACTGGTCCAACTCAACACGAAGTCCATGTAATAATCTAAATGCGAGGGTGAGCCTAGAGCATCGTGTACAGCATTTGGAATTAAAATCTATCAAACAGTCTCTTGAGAAATGTATTCAGAGTTACTTTAGAATACGTGCGTATACATGAAATATCGCTTAGAATTTAACATCATCTTTAGATTAACTTAAAATCATCTATATATATAAATATATATATATATTATGGTGGATAAATAAATTGGCCAACAATAAAAAGTAACATAATCGCGGTGAGAATAAGTGTATGTAATAGGGAAGTTAACGCCCCCTTTACTTACAATGACACGCCCCATCCTGGTAATAGTAGTTACTGTTGCAGACACACTTGAGGTCTATACAATTGGAGTTGTCGAGGTAGTCGACGCAATCTTGCTGCATCGAACACTTCTGTTGTTCTCTAGCTAACTCTAATGTGATGTAACGTGCTTAAATCATTCATATATATAAGTGTATATATATATTTATATATAAATAAATATATTACTTTATTTGAGATAGCTCTAATAATATAATTAGTTATCAGTGAGAACTTCCCACCCAAGTTATATTTTCCCAATAGTTCAGTTTAAAATTATTATTTAATTATTAATAATAATTTTAAACTGAACTATGGGGAAAATATAACTTGGGTGGGAAGTTATCACTGAGAACTAATTATATTATTATAGCTATCTCAAATAAAGTATTATATTTATAGAGATACATTTAGTTTAGATTATTATTATTAACTAATACTTTACTATGTATTACTTGATGTATTACTATGTATATATATATATATATATATATATATATATATATATATATATTAATTATAATATGTGTATATATATTGGTTTTATTTATACAGGTTATACTTCTATCTACAGTTTAAATTTATATTTAAAGATATAGAAATCTATTGAGATTATATTACACCTATTACAATATTTATTTACTTCTACTTTTATATTCGCATAGGACATTTATAATATATATATATATATATATATATATATATATATATATATATATATATATATATATATGTGTGTGTGTGTATGTGTATGTGTATGTATGTGTATACGCATGTTATAGCATGTTAATAATCTATAATGGTTACATAGGTAAGAAAGCTAACTTACGTAATCGTATCTCTCTCTCGCGTAAGTAGTTTGCCACTGTCAATAGTTAAGTATAGTTAGACACATAATTTACTTTTCACATATACCGTGTTATATTAATTATATCATTAATTAAATTAATATAATTATATTATTTTATAAGTAATTTATATATTATATTATTAATTGATCGACATTTTATAATTATATTAAATTTAACATATATTATTTCATCGGATATTTATGTAGAATTATAAACTTAATATAAAATAAAATATAATATAATTAATTTGTATAAAGTCCATTTTATAAATGGCGATTTTTTTCAGAAAATTTGATTTAAATACATATATTTTAAAATAATAATAAATTACTTTTTAAAAACAAATTATATTAATTTAAGTAAAATATATTTAATTAATTAATATACATATACAAATATATGTACATAGTATGTACTACATACACACATTCTAAAGTAACTTGTATTGCAATGTAATGGTAACATATTCGTTATATTTATATATATAACTAATATATCATATGCATTTATTATTTTAATAGTATTTTATTATTATTATAAATATGAATCGATCAATCAATAATTATAATCGTTATTATTAATAATTATTATCATTGATTATTTGATCATTGATAAATACCTGTTGTGTCGTGATGATTTCCAAATTCTTTAATATCGCTTACATTTAGCGAGTTATTAGTCATATAATCTATATGTGAATTACATATCTTTAATAATTATAATTTTACTTTACAATTTTATATTATAATTGTTATAAATATATTAAAATACAATATTGTACAAGATATGTATAATGATATATTAGTTTACTATGCCTATATATATATATGTGATTATATATTTAAACAATATATAGTTATATATATATATTCATATATATATATATATATATATATATATATATATATATATGTATATGTATATATGGGTCAAAGACCCAATAAATTGAATAAAATATATCTTTTATAAATCTTTATATATTTTCTTTTTTTATGATTATAATTATTTATATTTTATGAATATTTGTAGTTTTCGATAAGATAAATATAAGATTTAAAGTTGTAAATAACGTAGAATATGAAAAAATATTATAATTTAGACTTTATAGACCACCGAAAATATTCGAATATATAGCGAGTTTTAATTAAAATAATTCTTTATATTCCGAATTATATACAACGTTTATAAAAGAGATGTGTATTATAGATTAATATTGATACTTAGTTTTACCAAAGCCCAATGTCTTTGATATTACTGCTTAATTACTATTTATAGTATTATATATTAGCAAGATTTGTTATATTTGTTATTTCACGAGCCATATAATGGTGTAAACATACAATGTACGTCTTACATATACCTATAGGATGACACATTCATTTTTAAATTTAAATGAAACATGGTATATAACATTTTTAAATAGTAATCAATCGACGATTATATATATATATATATATTTATATATTGTGAACGATAGTATTACATATCGCATATTGTTAGTCAGAAGAGTGATACATTAAACATCAAAGATCATAAGGTTTGATACATCTAAAATGTCTGACAAGCCAACAAATACTACACTATTTATCATATTTATAGTATGAATTCTAAATGATTGAATCGGTATAAATATAACTATATATATATATATATATATATATATATATATAGTAGTGTTAGTGGTGATGGTGGTGATGATGGCGATGATGATGATGATGATAATGATGATGATCATGATGGTCATATTAATGGTTATATTGACACTCGTTGTTGATTATTATAATAATAATGATAATGATAATGATATCGATAATGATGTTGATGCTGGTGTTGATAATACAATTGATAATTAAGTTGATGGTGGTGTTGCTAATGATGTTGATGGTGGTGTTGCTAATGGTGTTGATGGTGGTATTGATAATTATGTTGATGGTGGTGTTGATAATGATGTTGACGAGTATGTTAATCACTAGGATGATGATAATATAACTCGGTATAACTCGGTATAACTCGATATAACTCGATATAACTCCGTATAACTCGGTATAACTCGCTACAACTCGGTATAACATGATATAACTCGGTATAACTCGGTATAACTGGGTATAACTCGGTATAACTCAGTATAACTCGGTATACCACGGTATAACACGGTATAACTCGGTATAACTCGGTATAACTCGGTATAACTCGCTACAACTCGGTATAACTCGATATAACTCGGTATAACTCGGTATAACTCGGTATAACTAGATATAACTCGGTATAACTCGGTATAACTCGGTATAACTCGGTATAACTAGATATAACTCTGTATAAATCGGTATAACTCGGTATAACTCGGTATAACTCGATATAACTCGATATACCTATATATATAAAACTATGTAGGTAATATAACCTTGACAAAAGTCTATCAAACTGTCTCGGTTCTTATCACACTTCATTATGATGCAATCCAAATACATGTTACTATTGTTACCGAGATCGACGGCGGCGGTCACGTCTATAAACAGTGACCAGCACACCCACTCGGTACCGTCCAGTTTATTATACGACAGGTCGAGTCGTTTCACGGCGTTATCCGCGTCTATTACGCTTATATAGGTACCGAACTCCGATTGGTTGAGAGCGGCGAACGAGTTATTGCGCAGCGACAGCAGACGTAAACGTGAGAATCTCGCCACGTCCAGCGACATTTTTCTAATTTCGTTGTGGTCCAAGCGTAGCGTTTCGATGTTCGATGGACTGGGCGTACCCCACTCGACGGAAGCGGACATCATTACCGTCCGGACGAGGTTTCGCTTCAACTCGACAACCTCGAGCGACGGAATCGCGTCCAGCAGAGAAGCGTCGAAAGCCATCATCGAGTTATTGTTGAGAACGAGTACTCGGAGCTCGGACAATTCGTCCCCGGCGCCGAAGCTCAGCGTATGCAGTCCGTTATCGGATATGTTCAACGTAGCTAAACCTAGCCGCCCGAACGACTCCAGGCTGACGTTCGTTAGACGGTTACCGGATAGATCCAACCACGAAATGTGCCCGGCATCCGAATTGTCCACGGCGATCACGTGACTTATTAGATTACGCGCTAGGACGAGTTGACGGAGAGCCGATAACTTCGAGAAATGCGCGAAATTCAACTCGCGGATACGATTACGGCTAAGATCCAGGTACACCAGCCACCGGTTGCCGAGATCGGGAGTAGCTTTAAACAATAGCGATGTTTCGTTGATACCCTTGATGAGCTGATTTACGCAGGTAATGTTCCGGAATCTTCTGGTTATCCACATCGGTGGAAGGTAGGAATCGTACTTGTTGAGACGAGCTCCGCAGTGAAATAAATCCGGTGGAGATTGCTGTGTTTTATGTGGATAAATATGCATACATTATTCAATATTAATATGTATATATAGGCTATAGTGATATACCTCTACATAATATATATATATAGATAATATATCGAAATAATGGATAATGACTAATAATAGTTTATCGAGTCTTTCGTCTATATTAAAATGGAAAAAATAGTCACTACAATAAAATAATATATAAAATAAATAATAAAAATAACTATATATGCAACGAATTATAATTATAATATTGCAATTAATTACATTAAAATAATAATAGTATTACAATATGAAACACTTAAATAATGATAACTAAATACTTATGATATATTATATATTATATATTTGTGTCCGAGTTATATTCAATATATATTATTATTAAATTGTTATCGTATTATTATTATATTATTATTATTTGCTTTCCGCACTAGCGAAGGGGTCTACATGACCCTATTTTATAAACCGAATATCATCATCATCATATATTCTATAAAATTATATATAATACAAATTATATTTTTAATTAATTAAATATATATTTGAAACCATAACATGTTTATTTGTTATAAGTTAATAGTAAGTATAGCTTTGTTATAGAAATTAAAAATATGTTTATTATATTGGTATATAACTAATAAATTACATATATGTAAGATTATATACAATTAATTTATTATTTACAAATATTGATTCAATTATAAGATAATAAATAATAAAATAAAAACAGTTTATACATTTTTAAATATACAACATATATTTGTATGTCAAATATATTTTTATGACACATATATTTGTATGACAATAATCTACAAAATTGAATGGCAAAATTCCCTGAACTCATTTAAATTTGATCAAACAAAAAATACGAACAAAACGACATGACTATCATCCAATGCAAACTTACTGACCACACTGATAAATGCTAGATCTATATCAAAAAATATTGACTTAATAATTTCATACATATCTAGTAAACCTTACAATATTATAGCTTTGACTGAAACTTGGCTGAATGCTAAAAATAAAATAATCCCTGCCGAACTTGAAAATTTAGGTTACACCATGATATCTAAAAATAGAGATGATGGAAGAAATGCCGGTGGTGTTGCTTTGTTAATACAAAAAGACATCATCGTCACATCATCCAAAGTCTACCAATCGACTAACTGTGACTTACTACTTACAAAAATAAAACATAACAATCTTTTACTGTCCCTACTTCTGATATATAGACCACCAAATAATGATTACCGTCCCTTCATTACTGACTTTACTGACATTATACATGACCACTCTATCGAAAATCTTGTAATACTTGGAGATTTTAACTTTCATGTAAATACGGACTTACTACATCACTATAAATTCAAAATGACTTACAATGAACTAAACCTCACTCAACATGTAAACTTCCCAACGCACATTCATGGAAATACCATTGACTTAATTCTAACCTTCACTGACTCTAAACTGCTAAACAAACCCCCTGTCAGACATACTTTACTTACTGACCATTATTCCATTGATTTCACCATTACAATGCCATACACTACACCTAAACGAACAACAATCACATACAGAAACATCAACAAAATAAACTATGATGACTTTAAAAACGATATAAATAAATCAGTTATTTCATGTCACTTAACAGCCTACTCACTAACTGAATTACTAACAGACTTACTCAACAAACATGCACCACTTAAAACTAACTACTTAACCAAACACGATAACCAGCCCTGGTTTAACTCAGATGTATGGAAATTGAAACATATTTTTAGAACTCAAAATAAGAAATATTTAAAACACCCAACAATAATTAACCGAACTCAACTGCAGAAATCCAGATACACTTACAGAACACTTTTAAATCAAACCAAAACAGACTACATTAAAAACAAAATAAACCATTCACAACATGACTACAAGAAACTATTCAACTATTACCAAAACACTTTTAGGCAAGAAAAATAAAATAAGTCTTCCCACTACAAATCTAGATAAAACACTATGCACTAGATTTGGTGAATTTTTCTCTGAAAAAGTAGAAAAACTTTGCTATAATCTAGATTTACAACGACAATTACTACCAACTGATACGACAATCCTAACTACAACCTGCAAACACACATTTACAGAATTTGAACGACCTACTATAACTGATATCTATAACTTAATTGTTACAGCAAAGACAACATCTCCTTCTGACCCTATTCCACTGAAAATGACTAAAATACTGGCTTCTACACTAGCTCCCATTTATAAACAAATAATTGATACTTCATTAATGACTGGTGAAATACCCAATAATTTAAAATAAGCAATTATCAATTCTTACTTAAAAAAAACCAGATTTAGATGTTGAAGTGCTGAGTAATTATAGACCAGTATCTCAACTTCCATTACTTATTAAATTCTAGAAAAAATTGTAAACAAACAAATAATATCATATTTAAATACCTACGACTTACTAGACAGAAGACAAAATGCATTCCGCAAGAATCACAGTACAGAAACGACACTACTATCACTCTTTGACGACTTATACAAATCACTAGACAGCAACTTACCGATACAACTGATACTACTGGACTTATCTGCCGCTTTTGACACTATCGACTTTGACATTTTAATAGAAAGACTTAGATCTATAGGTATAGGGAAGGTACCTATCAAATGGTTTTCAAATTTTATCCGGGGTCGGAGTTTTTCTATTGAAATAAACGAAACATTATCACAACCTTATGCTATTAAATATGGAGTCCCACAGGGTTCCACTCTTTCTCCCATACTATTTTCCATTTATTTACTTCCACTCAACAAACTACTGACTAACTTCCCACACGTGAACTATAATCTTTACGCTGACGACATAGAATTACACGCCCAATTCATTCACTCAATTAACTTACAATCATGTTTAACCTCACTGCAAATTTGGCTTACAAAAATAATTTGTTACTAAATCCAACAAAAACTGAACTAATCAACTTTATAACCAATTCCACGATCAATACTACAGTTCCACTAATAAATATAAATAACATAAATATAATACCGACTGAAAATACAAAATACTTAGGTTTCCACTTTACTAACAAACTCGACTTTACTAAACATATCAGTAAAATGAAACAAACTTCTTCCTTTCATATATATAATTTAAAAAAACTAAGACCATACTTAACCAAACATACAGCTATAATTCTATCAAATTCACTGATAATGTCTAGATTTCTATACTGTAACTCTTTACTAGCCGGAGAAAACAAAACAGTTACTAAAAATATTGACCGATTAGTAAATAGAACTACAAGAATTATTTTTAATCTAAAAAATACAGATTACACTACTAGCATTACGAACTTACGGAAATCATTAAACTGGCTACCTATAGGTATTGTATACAATTGTATACAATTGACAACATCAACATTAAACTACTAACTATACTTTACAAAACTACAAAAACAACTCAACCTCATAATTTACATACTTTACTTCCCAAACAAACCACTAACAGACAACTGAGACAAACATATAGACTTGACATACCGACTACACGACTACGAAAGTACGGTAACAAACGATTTAGCTGGAGAGGTGCAACTCTCTGGAATAAACTTCCCCAATCCATACGCAAAGAAGATATCTCAATCACCACTTTCAAATATAAACTCAAGGAGCTATTCAAACGTTCCCCACTAAAATACCACATATCTAAACCTCTTTGAAATGTAATCGTGTTATTATATTATTATTAAATTATTATATTTAAGAATGTTATTTTATTTTATTATATTATTTTTACGGATGATCGTTAAATCACGGAACCCACACCTGTAAACTGTTCGACAAACAGTAAAACACATTGTAGAATATTATATTAATCTTTGTGTATAAATAAATACTATTACTACTACTACTACTACTATATAATAATTTATAATTATATATTCATTTATTTTATTTTAATTATATATATATTTAAACATTATTTATTTTTAAATACATTTTATTTAGATTAGTTTACGGAATATTAGTTTTAAATATATATTTGTCAAATGTATACATTTATGTACACAGTATACTGTAACATAGAATTCTATAGAATTAACAAAGATTACCGTGTATACATATACTTGTTATCGGCCGAACATCACGTGATTAAAACACCCAATGAAATATCATCCGTGAGATGTATACATATATATATTTTTTTTTTTTTCGGACAATGGTTAGTTAATAACCAGAGCCAATTATCCCATTTATTAGCGAAAACATATTAATCAAAATATGACGAAGTAGGCAAGGAAGAGGCCAGGTAATTAAGGATTTTACAATACTCCATTGCAGCAGTATTTGCGATAAATATTTAGACTGCCTGTCATGACACGAATACTGAGTAGCGTAATATCATGCTTCCTCAGGCCTAACGAATATAGGTCTTTAGACGTTAAGGATGAGGATATACCACGCCAGTTCCAACAAGAGGCACTTAGTTTAGCCTGCTTTGCACCAGTAAGTTGTTTTGCGTAGGAGAGTATTTCAGGTTTGTTATAGTAGTCAGTTTTTTGTCGGTATTTGGTATCAGTATCTATTGTATCAGTTGAGATTTGCGTATCTATAATATAAACAATGTCATTTCGGTAAGCCAGTAAGTCAGGTTTGCGTAAGCCAAGTTGTGTTCGTATGTGTGGTTCCAGTATAGTTGTAAATTTGTACTTATTAATTAGAGTGATTAAAAGAGCGTTAACATAATTATGCCTGTGAATAATGTTATTATAATTAAATCTACAGGTCTGCATAATATGATTTAGGCAGTCATATTTATAATTACACCCTCGCCTTAAACAGTTTGTATTTAAACTTGGAAACATACGTTTACATCTGTAATGTGTATATAGTAGACCGTGCTTTAGCTTTACCATATCTACAAAATCGCGACCAGATAACATCTTTATAGGAGAAGTTATCCAATTATTAATAAAAGGAATATGCGTGCCTAATTCTAAACCCTTGCCATCGACAGAATTAAATAAATATATTGAATGATATTTATTTATGGAGGTGTTATCAATAAACGTGTATTCATCGTATACTCGAGGTGTAGACCATTTTAGAATAACACTATCGGGAAGAGTTTGAATAATAGTGTCATCATTCCTTCTAATGGATGAAATCCTTTTTAGCCGCAGCACCGGTATTGCCAGAAAAAGACGAGTGATAGCTATCCCACCGACACTACTAGGTGCGTAGAATACACCGAGTGAAGTATCTGAAGGTAGTCGAAGCCAACGTCTGACGAACGCCCGAATACTTCTGTCCATCGTTTTTAATGAATTTAAATAGACGTTAGAGAAAGTCAATGTATGAAGCATACTTGGAATTAGATGATTTTTGAGCATAAACAATTTTTGTTGGGGTTTAGAGTATTTTTAGATATTGCCAAGAGTTTCGATGTGAGGTCATCATTAATTGAATTATTTTTATTATCCAAAGCGCCTATGTTGATGCCAAGATATCTATAAGTATCTTCTATATTTAGCGCTTTAATTGTAGAATTATCAATAGATATAAAACTATATGGGTTACATATCCATTGTTTTTTCTTTGGGTTAATAATTATATTCAATGTAGCGCATTTTGATTTGTTAACGTTTAACCCACATTGAGCTAGTCTAAATAAAACATGATCAACTTGATATTGCATCATTACATCATCTTTCGCAAATAAAACCAGATCATCTGCAAATGCCATATGGCTTATTGTACTATTTCCTTGTAAATTAATACTACCTGGCATATTATCAGTTACATAATCTATAATGGAGTTAAAAAGAGCGGGAGACATTGGGTCACCTTGTTTTACTCCACGATTGACTGGTATACTAGGTGATACTCCATTTTTATATTTTAATTGAGTTGAACAATCAGAATAAGTATGCATGATATAACTTGTATACATTTTAGGAGTCCCTACTCTTTCGGCTAATGCAACAATTGAGTTGTGAGATACCGTATCAAAAGCTTTAGAAACATCCAACAAACACATCTTTAATGGGCGTAATGCATTTTTATGCTGATATATAATAGATTTAAGTAAAAAGATATTCTCAGCAATACCATCACGTCGAACAAAATCTTTTTGCCGTGGATTAAGACTAATTGTGTTTTCAATTCTGCGTGCCAACATTTTATGGAAAAGTCTACAGAATATCGATGACATAGTTATCGGACGATAATGGGACGGCTCAGTACTGTGCTTAGTTTTAGGGATTAAAGTAGTTAGGCCTAATTTAAATGCGGAAGGTGCAGTCGATGATATGAGATAAATATTAAAGCGAGCTGTTATATTATTTAGACCACTTTTAGTTAAATCGCATTTTTTAAGACCATCTATTCCCGGGGCGCCGTCGTGTAATGTGCCGTAACATGACTTTACTTCGTTTATCGTAATTGGGTGTATATATGCATTACTATTATTAACAAATAAGTGGTTGAATGGAATAGATGGCTTACTTATTAACTCACTCCAATATTTAAATTGTAAATCGATTGGCATTTCTTTAATTTCTTTTGTAATATCTTCACCGTCGAAAATAGATTTAGCGAGCCTGGATCTATTTTTAGAATACATTTGTTGCGTTTTAGCAAAAAAGTTTAGAATATAAAGTTTAAAAACATAGAATTCTATAGAATTAACAAAGATTACCGTGTATACATATACTTGTTATCGGCCGAACATCACGTGATTAAAACACCCAATGAAATATCATCCGTGAGATGTATACATATATATATACATATATATATATATATATATATATATATATATATATATATATATGAAAAATCAGATATTACCAAAATGGTCGTTCACATCAAGTCAGTTTTATATTACCTCCGTCTTAACTCAGTTTTTACCCGAGTTTTTTGTTCTGCATATTTCATTTTGTTACACGGATAACCGGTTATGTTAACACTGCCGTGTTAGTAAAGTAGGCGTGTCCACGTATGCGGTATTATTTAATATATTTCTCGACGACTAGCGCGAGGTATCCTTGAATATCGCATAACAATGATACTGAATACTACAGAATCACGTGATACCCGTCAAATCTGTATATATATATATATATATATATATATATGGCATACTATATTCGATACGGTTACTAAATAGTTAACAGAGTCCCTTCATATACGTAATGTCCACGTATATATCCCATTATATAATTGAAATAAACTCTGAAAATGTTATATTCAAAAAACCAGCGGTGCATATAGAAAAAATATATATATATATATATATATAGAACCACAAGTAGATATGGAAAATCAATAGAAATGGAACCCACAATTTATTATTTAAGCTCATAAATATCAATGAATAAAATGAAATAAATATCATAATGATTACAGTTACTATAAGAAAACACTCGGTAAGATGTATTATTTAAGATGACACTGCGTCTCTATTATGTAATAGTTCACTCCCCGTATACGCATGCGACATTTTGACCTACATCGAGATTACAAAGAATAATGAATGAATGAATGAATTTTTATTTAGATACAAAAATAACGTTAAACGTTCTCTATTGTGTAAACAAATATACAAATAACAAAATACACAAAAAAAATATAAATCAGTTGAAAATAATAACATTAATTTTTACGAATTAATAATAATATTGTAGATTTAAAATACGAATAATTTACATTGGTTCTTAATGGTACAGGTAACGCATTCCATAGAATATGTCAATATCATTGAAAACTCATACAATATAGAACACTACATATCGTGTTATATAAGTTATACGTGTTCATATAGTGTACATATAAGTTATATGATATAACACTGTTAATCGATACATAAAAATAAATCAAACCCAAGACTACTACAGAGAAAGAAAATATACGAATATATTTTAAAGACTGAATGAAGTTGTACGTAATTTGGTAGTATAAACACATGTCACATGGTACTATATGTACGCGAGAAAGTCATTTTTCATAGAATTGTTAATGACAAATTACATACAAAATTGGAATTGTTTACAATAAATTAATATATTATTAAATAATTATTGTTAAATTTATTTATTTACGAGTGCAACGAATTTTTCTATTATTTTATTTTTTTTATTAATATATATTTCCTATATAATATTGCGTAGCCTATAATACTTATCTGATTCTGGCATCTAATGCGGCAACACGTAATGTAAAACACCAAGGGAAGGAATACAACTGAACGGAATAGGGCGAAGCAAAGAAGGATAATGAATAATTGAATTAATTCTATAATGTAAATATGTAAATAGAGACTTTCGTGTTGATACAATTGGTATATTGTAGGAGAATTATAAATCCCAGTTAACTGTATCAATATAATATATTATTTATATATATATAATTATATATAAATGTTTATTCAATCATTACATAAATAGGCACATTTTATATTTTATAAATTTAAATATTTCTAAATGTATTAATCATTTTGTGACTATAGTGGATATTGTTTTATAATGTGAACATGTATTTTGAGTATTATTGTGTTATAAAAATAGTTAGGAATATTTATCATAGTTTAATAATTATTCAAACATCACGTTTTATATGTAATAATATTATGTATATTTAGTGTATAGATATAGAATTTAAAAAATGATATTCGTGAAGAACGTAATAAAGGAATTCTAATTGTTTACATTTTGCAATATTTATTTTTAAATTTGTTTGTTTACAAATAAACGATTTTTCTATTATTTACTTTTTTAGAATAATATGTATATATATATATATATTGTTCTATATAATATTACGTAGCCTATTACTGCTATTATTGATCTCCACGTAAATTACGCCTACCACGCAATATATAGGTGTCAGTGACAGGGGACAATGGGGATCCTCCGTCGACGAGGGGTTATGTCCCCCCCACCTACTTTAAAATCTACGTATTGGTCCCCCCTTCTTATACCACACAATTTATTTTTATTAGTTGGTCACTCCTATATAGAAAATCGTTCCAGCGCCACTAGTCAGGGACATTATGTATACATCACTATAGTGATAGCGTTTTGGGGTAAATTATATGGGTTTAGGAGTAAATTATATGGAGGTTTACAGGTTAAGGCAATATAGAGCTATATGTGCCATGGGGTATACATAAGGGTATACGGGTTAGGATCAAGATACAAAGTTATAAAAGTTAGAGGTAATATAAATAGGGGTTAGGAGAAATATATAATGGTATATATATATATATATATATATGTTAGAGTCTATGGGTTAATGGATATATATATATATATATAATATTATATGGGTTAGAAGCAATGTATATGGATTATGGATTTCTGGACTATAAATAGTGGTTTAATGGGTTATGATAAATACATAGTGTTATAGAAATGTAATGTTTATTGGTATATATGTTATGGGCAAGATGCAAGGGTCATAGGAAATTATTAAAGGTTATCTTTAATATATAGGGATTAGAGGTCAGATATAAGGGTTAGTATCACTTCGTAGGTAATATATACATTTAGAATTTCTATTTAATAGAGATTGTATGTGTCAACTTATAGAAATGGAATTGTTTGAATGGCATAAGAAATGTGAACGAATATAAGACATTATTACGTAAGTCGTACAAATAAAAACAGTATAATTGCCATACAAATATATTTAAATAATTATATTCATTTTAGAAGATGATTCTAGAAGAATTTAAACTTGTATAACACAAATAGAACATCCCGTAGATTATTCTATATGAAGTAGGCTATACTATAGTACACTACGCACGTGTTAACCATAAGTAGGATTGTAAAAGAACATCGTCAAAGATTAACAGTACATATTATACGATTAACAAGAAGACCGGCTGATATATCACAGAGAAAAAATAATTGAATCTTAAAATGTTACATAATATTATTTTATATAAGTATATAAATATATATATATATATATATATATATATATATATATACTCATTATTATACTATGCTGTTATTAAATAATGTGTGTAATGTTATTATAAAATCAATCGATGACATAATTTTTATATAATAAGGCTATTCTTAATATAAGCTAACGTATATACAGTTCAGAATATCCTTCCGAATATTATATTAGATATTAGACAAAATAAATTCTATCTATCTATTTAGATTAACTGTTAGAGGTAAATAAGGATGCTATAGAGAAGTGGTTCCAAGCCTTTTTTTAGCATGACCCTTTTTTGATAATTCTTAATTTAAAAATATACCATGACCTAATGACACATTTTATTTTTTTATTATGATACTAGTTATTAAAGAATAATATAAATTATAATATATATATATAAATATTTTTATAAATTGGCTCATGACTCAACAAAAAAAACCCAATGACCTACATTTGGTTCATGAACTATATACTGGGAACCACTGCTATAGAGTATGCTCAATATTGACATAGTACATGATATCATAGATACAAACTTACGAGTATTTAAATATGATAAGTTAGGTAATCATTATATGTTTTAAATTGAACTTATCTTAAAGAGTTGAGTTCACAGTTTATGGTTTTAACTTTTTATTAAAAGATTACAATTTTCTTGGTACACTTATATATATAATACTTATCGTTTTTATCAAATTATATTTACTATCAATTTATAATACAAATTTAATCTATAGTTCAATTTATAATGTATTTTAAAAATTGCTTCATTTATTTTAAATGTGTTTTTAATTTTATAATAACTCGAGATCATCTAGAATAGTGTTTATTTTACATTATTCGATTTAGATGTATTATTTTAGTTGTGTATGGAATTATAATAATTAACAACTTAAAAACACTTATAATATTATATATATATATTAATTAATATATATATATATATTTATATAATAACCATTTGAATGAATTCCAAATTACATATACAAATAAAAATAACATTTAAATAATACATCATTACAATTCCTAGACCTGAAATATTTAAATATGATTATTATGACATTAATATACACACATATATATCATTAAAATAATACATCTATATATAATTAAACTAATTATATTTACTATTATATATATATTTATATATCTACTGACACATCTGCAGAACACGAAAAGAAGTAATGTTATAAAGTAGATACAAATACATTTTAGAAATGATCAATAAATACACAGAGGAGCAATAAAGTTAGAAGCAATTATAGTTGCAATTATAGCAATTATAGATGATGTCAATGCATAATGACCCGGGTATACCCATGCATATCGTATACCTATATATTAACGACGACAAAACATACCGGGTAAATATCGTGGTAAGAAATAGACTCGGGTAACTAATGACATTATTGACCTCTGTGATAAACGAATACGTATGAGGAATACCGTGAGAGAGATACGTGATGACAACACAGAAATATATAGAGCTATACATAGAGTCACCATAACATCATGACAACACCATCACGATAATGGGTAATGGAAAAATGCAGCACGATAGACGAAAATAGGAGTACATATGTACTATATGTACTATATAGTAAAATAGATTATAATAGTATAACATTAATTATATATGAAAACTAGTTTACCAATAAAACATCAACGAAGATAACAATGACATTCTACTTGCAGGTGATTTCGCCCTAATACGCAGATGGAACGCATATTTATAACCATCAATCACCCCTGAATATCCAATAGTCAATAATCAATACATAATGTCCGAATGGGAAGAATCATTGCCTATACATAGATCACAATTAGAAATAGCGATTAACTTCTTAAAGAATGGTAAGTAACCTGGGATAGACATTAGTATGAGTGAACTTATTAATGAAGGAGAATTTTCAACTATAATGTATAAATAACCTTACCAACATAAATGTATGATAAAATAATAGCTCAAATCATGAAAAAAAACCTACATTTATTCAATTGTTAATGAAACGTGATGTTAAGAAAGTCAGGTAGGTTGGTCGAGTAAGATTCTCCTGAAAATAATATCGTGTAGTATAAGTATATGTGTAAAAGGAATACTGGCTGATAAACGAGCATGGTTTAGGAAAAATAGAAGCACTAGGTGACAACTGAACCTACTGAACAAAACCTTAATTGCAAGTATCGGATGGAAAACACGGATAGATAAACCGAATCTACCATATCACAATTGCATTTATTTAAAAAAGGCTTTTGACATGGTTTTGCATACGTGACTTTTGCGAATCATAATCAACTTCAGCTTAAGCTAATATCTGAACATAATGATAATATGATTATATTAATCATTGCAGTAATTATTAATAAGTTATTAACGAATAATATAATTATACCACATTACCATCCACGATTGGGGTTCGATAGTTGTATATGTATATATATATATATATAATATACTATGTTATTCAGTGTTTCCTAGAACTAATTATACAAACACGGTATTAATTCATAGCCTAACCATGTGAATAGTAACAATACAAATAGTTAACCTTCGATTTGATGATGATATCGACACAATAACAGGTTGAACACGTGACTTACAATGTATTACGTAATAACTCGTAAAAGTAAGATTCAAATAAATGATCGTGGAATTATTATCAACGATTCCACTAAAATAAATATGCAAGTCAATGTTTACAAAGGGTTACACTTTCACGTATAGTGGTGTAACATTATCTAACAATGGAAAGCTTAACACATACATCGCTATTCGAATTCCATTAATGGATACATTAATGCCGATCATGGTTAATCTTGAGTTTATTTAGAGTGAGGAGATATTCTATATCAAACTAAAATCCAACAAGGAGAAATGAATACTTCTATCTATATATAGTATACTAAAATTGTAACATATGGATACTATTAGAATAATGAGAGCAGAAGCTTAGCGCTTTTAAATCTTAATAACTACTACATTTAATACATTTATATCGGTGATTAAAGCTATTTTACTGATATTAGTCGCTGCGAACAAAAATATAATTAGTAGGTCAATGTTCTACTGATATTACGTAATCGTATTATGATTAGTTAATGGCACATTGAATATTACTGAATTTAAACTTCGAAATTAAATAATTTAAAAACTAGAAATTATATAATACTTTCATTATCACACTTATATAATAATGTTCATCGTAATACTATTAGTTATATTATACTCTTATTTGTATTACGGTAAATGAGAAGTAATCAATACATATCAAGTTATATAAATAATAACTAACCTATAATTAAAGCTGTATACTAATTAAATAAGAAATATATGTTCGATAAATGAATAAAATATCTAACAACTATCTGATGTTTAGAGATATATATATAAATATGTTATTTATTTTTGTAAATAAATTAGAATAAATTTATTAATAACAAAATAACAAAATTAAATAATTTGATATATATATATATATACAATTAACTGTATTTACAATAATGTAATACTTAACACATAGGTAACATTGTTTACATCGAGAATCTAAATATTATGTACTACATTACATTAAATTATAATTGAAGGATGATATGGATACCAATAACGTAGGGAGAATTCGGTAAATATTGAGTGGAATACGCATAATAATAAGGAGTGTTATATACCAATAGAGCTATATGAATAATATAATATGAGGATACTCTATAGACCATAGAAGGAGGATACGTGCTAGACGAAGCACGTGACTCTGATTATAATAGTTACCAATTACTAACAATATACGGTATTGTATAGGTAGTAGCTAATGATAAGGTAGCGATGAAACAATGAGTGTATTAATACATAACAATTGTTATGTTACTCTGCATCTCTGTACCTTCGGGATTGAAACTATGCCTGTATCGTTATTGTTAAGTACAATATGTAAGTTATTCCAGATTAACCGGATTATGTTATGTCATTATAATCATGAATGTTGTACCGATATTTTTCTATTGCTGTCTCAAATGTATTGAGGGTTTCGTGTTGTGACAATACATCGAAATAGCCTATCTATTTACAAACAATAATTCCTGATTACAATATTAATCTACATGCGATGGTAATGTGTTAGCTATTCTATTTAATATGTGCATTTGACAAGAGGTGAGTAGTAGGAGAACATTATAGTCGAGGAGGAGAGTGACGAGTATGATTGGTTATGGAAGACGAAACATAACAGTGGAAAATAAATAGTAACGTAAGACATAAAGTAAGGTACACACGTTCTTTTTTTATACAAACATTCCTTTATTAATAGAAGGAATATGTGCTAATACATGGAAATGTTGTGAGGTTAAAGTAGCGCGTAATAGGAACTATGAAATTAGCGAGTATCAGGAGAGATGACGCATGCATAAATTTAAAATAAACTCCTTCGTATAGAATTACCTACTATCGTCCTAATAATGTTTAATAATAGGTTATATTTGAGGATACTTATAATTTAGGACAAATATGATTGTTATAACATATATGTTATAGCTGTTAATTTTTTTCTGGAAATGAGATGTTGACTAGTTATTTTTCTAATATTGTATTAATATATATTTAAACTAATGGAATGTATACAATAATGTATACATATTATATATATATATATATATATATATATATATATATATATGATCGTATTGAAGCATAATAGTCGACACACATATCTGCAATTTCGATTGTATTCCTAGATTGTTCGATGTGCATGTCACCTTAGGTGACTCACCTACCTTTACTACCCCTAGTCGCGTTACTATAGTATATATAGCATATATTCTAACATGGTTAACACCCGCACCCCCCACCCCCGCATTGCGTATCTTAGATACACACACGTCTAGAATATACTCATGTAGATGTTTACATTAATACAACATATTCATATCACAGTAGGTGTACTACAAAGTGACACACTGGAGTCTTTTCTCTTTATAATATGTCTCGATTACATACTGAGAAAATCGTTAGACCTGCATCATGATCTCGGCGTCACACTTTTCAAGAAGAATAGTAGTCGTTACCAATCTATTAAGATCATAAATGTCGATTACGCAGATGACCTTGTAATATTAACGGATACACTTAAGGATGCCACAAAGCTATTACATGTAATGTAAGAGGTACCTAAAGAACTAGGTCATAAACACTGGTAAGACAGAATACTCGAGTTTCAACCAAAACACCACAGAAAAGCCAAAAAACCTACAAGGAGATGAGGTCAAGCAAGTACATGATTTGAAATATCTAGGTAGTTATATCTCGTCAAATGTAAATATAAGTCTAGTGTAAAACTGGGCAGCCTTAAACTGGGCAAACTTAAACTGGGCAACATTAAACTGGGCATCCTTAAACTTGGCAGTCTTAAACTGGGAATCCTTAAACTTGGCAGTCTTAAACTGGGCAACCTTAAAATCACTGAACAACATCTAGTCATAAAATCTAACTTTTAAACTAAAAAGAAATTTATTTAGAGTGACAGTTTAGTCTGTACTTATATGAATCTATAACCTCGCAGTAAGTAAAGTAATAGTGATAGTGGTTCGATTATAGTTTGATCATCGTCATGATTTGTACTTAACTGATCATAATATGATTACAATCGATTTACGATAAGTTGGTAATCATTGAATGTCAACTTTACCAAAACACATTTACATCAATTATATAAATATGATTATAATCAATAATAATTAAGTGGTCACACATTTAAATCAATGTTCGTAATCAAATCAATATCAATGATTGTAATCGAATCAAAATCATTGATCTTAAACAATACATAGCCTCATTATAATCATCTGATTACTTGATGGATTATGATTTGATTACGAACTTTAATTACTTTATTCACTGGGCTAGACATTGATCAAACCGCTTGAAAAACAATTAAACGTCAAGTATACGCGAATGTTGAGAGCAGCACTAAATAAGGCGTGGAGAATACGAACAACAGAGAGCTATAACCATACCGTTCATCTATAATATATCAAATATTACGTTTCATTGGACCCTTTTGGGTACAAAAGCTGAACTAGCAACAGATGTTCTCCTCTGGGAATTAAGTCATTGTAAATGTTGCACAAGAAGACCAAGAAAATCATATACCGATCAATTGGTCGAGCACATACTTTGCATACCAACTAAACATCCTATCGCGATGGAAATAGATATGAGTGGATACGTATATATCACGTGTAGCCGAGCAAGCTCCGCCTGGCGAAGTAAGTAAGTAATACAATATATATATAGTACGATATGTTCACTACCAGATTTACCTATATATAAAATATATATATTTAAGTTTCATCGAGAACGGCGACATCCTCGATGCATCCCCGCGTTATAAATCATGTGACTAGTGTGTTATCTTTATCGTATATAACTTACAAATTCTACTCTTTAAATAATATATATATAGATATGTCAATAACCACCAATAAGTAACTATAATTCCTTGTTGAAATTTATGCGAGGTTATTTACCCCATCCTTCTATAGAATCTATTATATATAATCTATATTGATATGATATCATATTATGTTATCGATATCTCGCAGAATTACGTGCACGTACAATGTAGGATTACAGTGTAATATTACGTGTAAGATTACATCTTCCGCTTCTAAACAATATACCCTAATATTTAGACAATAGAGTGGGGTATAAAGCATATGCAATAATCATTAGAAAATATAGTGGGGGTTTAAGGCCTATACCCTAATCCTTAGACAATAGAGTGGGGTGTAAGTACTATGCCCTAATCACTAGACAATACCCTAATCTCGCGATAAATTCATATACCGACTCTAGATTGAACTGTCACTGCAATCTAAGTTTAGCTAAAACTGGTGCTTATAACCGGTCCTAAACGCCATACACATTTTGTTTAGTCTCTAGACCAGTGGTTCCCAAGCTTGGGTCATTACATTTGTTGTGTGGGTCATGGGCCAATTACTAAAATAAATGCTCGCGTGTTATATACAGCTTAATGTAGTAATACAAATCTATGATGTAGGATTAAAGTTTAATAATAAAAAAATAAAAAAATAATTTGTTCATTTGGTCATGGCATATTTTTAAATTAGAGAATTATCAAACAAGGTTTATGATGAAAAAAGGTCGGGAACCACTGCTCTAGACTATAGTATTATAGGAAATATATGTAATATAATATTATGTTATTATTATGTATATGACATACATTTTATGATCCTAGATGATCTATCTGAATATGATGTATATAAATGTGTATATTATAAGTTATTATGTAAGCAATTATTTTCATTTTGTTTTAAATCTACAAAAATTGTATTATTTATCTATTTAAAAAATCGTATTTAGTCTAAATACAGTCTACATGGAAAAAGTTAAAATTTCGTATACAAATTCTTATCGAATAATAATAATGCATAAAAAACCATGATATAATGAGATCAATAATAATTATGAATGATAATATTATCAATATTATTATACATAATTATTATTAATTTCTGATTATATCATGGTTTTTATTGCATTATTATCTTTCGATATTATATATATGTATATATACATTCATATGTAAAGTTAATCATATTATACATGCGAATACAAGTTATATATAAATAATATACTATAGTATACTAATGTATTAATGTTTCAATTTTATTATTACAATTATATATTTCCTTCATCAAAATATAATGTATGGTATAGATTTTATTTAATATACTATGTATATAATATCTACTTACCAATGACTAATCATTATATTTAATTAACTATAATTTATTAATATAAGATATCCATATATGTTTATACATATATAAGAAGGATTATTTGTATAAAGTTCGTATAAATGTTTATATACATGTATATTAAATCTAATTACCAATAATTAGTACTTCTATTTAATAAACTATAATTTATTTGTATTAGATATAATCAATAGATATTTGTATATGTTGTATTTTAAATAAATAATATATATATATATATGTTTATTTGTATAAAGTTTGTTGTATCAATCAGCTGCGTCGGGGTCAATAATGCCTGGTAAATGTTTATTCCAATAAGGTATAGGACAGCCTAAATCGCACTTTTTCAGACAACCTTTCGACGATCGGAAATTATTTTTATTCCCTTGCGAACCTAGCGGCGAGAGTTACGGTTAGAAACTCAATAATAGTATTCAGAAGTAGGTCACATATATGTTATGTATGTATAAGTAGTACGAAAGTAGTATAAGGAATGTACTCTGTAATAGCATTTAGTTTCTAATAAAAGTATAATAAATCACATTATCACTATTAAAATACTAGGAATGCCTAGTTTAATGAATTATACTAATGCATAATGCACTAACGGTTGCAATCAGAGAAATATCGGCTATTAGTATTGCTCATTACACTAAACTTCTTCTCTACCCCCTATCTTCACTACACTTCTATAGGGTGTAAGGTATACATTCGTTACACCTCTATACACATGTACACATTCACTATACCCTACCATCACTACACCCTACCCTCTCTACACCCTACCCTCTCTACATCCTACATTCGCTACATGTCGATTTTCACTACAATAATGACCTTTATATATTGATGTGTATATATACGTATATATATATATACTTCTAATTATATTATATATAATTGCATTTTACATACCTTCACTACATATTTACTAATACACTTGTAAACTTCCTTTGCAGCTCAGTTGGCTAAGATGGTAGACATAACTCTAGTATACTATAGAATGAGGTTTCAATCCATTCCGAACCAATAAAATATGCCTTATAATATGCCTTATAAGTGATCTTATATAATGTTGATTAAACATTAATCGGCCCTCGTTAAAACCACGAATGCCATAACATGAGAGCATATTCGAAATGAAACTAGAGCAATATATTGTTATATGTGAAAAATGCATCTTAGTTCCATATAGAATGCAAGGACTCCACCAAAATAACGATAACACATAATACATAAATATTGAATTTCTAAATACCCTCCACCTTCATTAAACTCCTATCACTAATACACAATACCTTCGCTACACCCCAGCCACCACTACACCACTATACCTCTACACTATAGTGTAGATATACCATATATGATGTGCCGACATACTGACCTAGATACGCGAAGGTCATGCACCTGTTCTTGGGTTCATCGTAGTACCAGCGTAACGAGGGTAAACTATTACGTAAGAATTGACCCCGGTCCGGTAATGCGTAACATCTATCCGGAAGTGTTAAACCTGTAACGTGGGACATATGTGACTAGTCTGTTCATTGTAGGGGGGGCTATAGCCTATAGTACTATAGTAGCTATATACTATATTATCTATATTGACAATAAATAACGTTAACATCTATTTACATAATACTAAATTAAATTATAATATTTCATGTATTATGTAATATATTAAACATATATATAAGGTTATAATTCTAACATCATCATTACCATAAAGCTACATAAATATACATGATGGAATAATATCATGAATTATTCTGAAATAAGTTTTCAGTATATAGGTTTTCCTATACAAATTGTATTAACTTTGGTTAACTTACTGAAACATAAAAATACATATTAATATATGGGTTACTAACATGAATGCGTTAGTTGAACACTCATCAATATCACTATTATGAAGCAGTTTAGTCTGTAGAATATTTAAGTAATATCAAATATATGTAATGGACATATTAAAATGATAAATTATTCATTTAAATAGACAGTAATATACATATAATAAAATATCTAAATTCTGTGTATCATTATAAATATATATGAAGATATATAGGTTTTCTGATAGATATAATGAGATATATAGAGAGAGATAGGGGTTAAACATCAGAGGTGTTACATATATATATAGAGAGAGAGAAAGGGAGTTGTTGGAAAGACACATAATGCTAGATTAGAGTTTAGTATACAATTCAAGAAATAAGCCTTTTCTTAATGCCATTAGCAACAGTGGAGAGTTGATTATTGAGATATGGGTATGAATTAGTGTGAATAAACCTATAGGGTTGTATGTTATCTGCATATAGATGGTAATAGATATTTCGATATTTCGATATTATGGATGGTAATAGATATAATAAATAGAGACAAGTGACGGACCAAATACTGATCCCCGGGGAACACCATATTTCATATGAGAAGGGGAAAATAAATAATTATATATTGTTACACTGCCATTATGGTCAGACAGATAGTATAATTTGGAGGTCAAGCGTATACCCTATTTCGATATATCGAAAGCACTGGATATACAGCATGACTATAGTAAATATAGTTGATAGCAATTATTAGTATTAAGGGTAGAAGTAATGACATCAATTACGTTTACTAGTGATGTTTCTGGGGAGTGTCCTATATGCGAAAACCACTTTGCTGAAGAAGATGGAGATTATTGGCGGTTAAATAGGAGATTAGTTGACGAGAGATAAATTTTCCAAAATTGTACTCACCAATGGTAGCTGAGAAAATGAGCGATCATTGAGAAGTAATTCGAAACCGAGTGAAGGTTATTTAAGAATCGGAGTGATTATTGCTTGATTAAAAATATAAGGGACAATACCGGAATTTAGGGAATATGAGATGATGTTAAAGAAGGTTGAACATAAATAATCGGATTACAGTTTAAAAATAAATAGTGGAACATGATCGGAGGGAGATATCGAAGTGGACGCATGTAGTAGTTTAGATATGAGAGATATATGTGGCGGACGAAAAAAACTTAAGAAATCAGATATAGGTGGGGTAACTATGATTGAAGGATAGTTGGCAGTAGGGTTATTGTTTTTGATCTTTATTATGATGGAGTCAATCTTATTATAACATGTTTTGGATAAGAGACAGTCTAATTGTAATGGAGAAATGTTGGTTATAGTTGGTAGTAATGCTGGTTTTGGGGGAGATAACAACTTATTAGCCACGCTGAAAGTCGTCTATTATCAGAAGCAAGATCATTTATAAACCGAGTATAATAGCTAGATTTGGCATAGGAAATTGCTAACTTTTAGATCTTACGTTGCTCGATGAATGAAACTCTAGAAGATGAATATTGCAAGGATAGATATGTACTATCAGATTTACGAAGTGGTCGTTTCAAGGACATATGATGGGAAGTAAACCATGGGATGTCAGGATGGATAGTTACTTATATGGTTTTTGAAGGGGCATGTTTATCCAATAAATGGGAAAGTATGGAATTTAATACAACTGGAGAAAAATAATAGTCACCTAGGGCAAAATGTAAGTCAGCTAAGAATATCTTAGAAATATCATAGATATATATATATATATATATATATATATATGAGGAGATTTATCGTAATAGTGAATTATTATGTAAGATATTATAATATATTGAATATATAACCCCTCTTATATACTTTTTGAGCAATGTTACTATTATATGTAATATTTATAACTACATTAAACTTATATATATAGATTTTTAATGTTATAAAACTATAAAAAAATATAGCTTATAACTTATTAATATATGATATAGTTAATTATGAAATACATTATACGGAACTGGAGAACTAACCCGATGAATGATATGTGCATATTTAATATTGAAGTGGCCAGCTATATTCACAGTCGTACCCGAGTAGTTAGTATGTATACGTGTGTGTGTACTATGGCTAACTACTATAATGATAATACAATATAATGTGTGGAGATGTTTAATTGTGTGTTGCAGCCCTGGCAGCCAAAGACGAATGCCCGCCAGAATAACAATATGTTATTGCATTGTTTACTGCGTCGAGAGATTAGTGTGAATTGATAACAGCGGGTGTATATATATATTATTTTTGTTTATATAAAACTACATATATTTATATAAACTATTTATCAATATATGTATGTATTTACTTAATATAAATAATAGATGACATTCCTTACATAAAAGTAATTATTAGTCGATGACTTTATTATTAATATGTATTGTTATAAACATTAAGTTATCTTAAGTTATTAAGTTAAATAATTATTTATATTATTCTTGTTTTTTTTCTATTATTTTTATGTTTTTAGTTTATTTATAGTTTATCTTAAGTTTTATACAGGGATATATATTATTATCTTATTGTTGTTATTAGATAATAATCAATAAGTATATGATAAGTATTCTATAGATATATTATTGGCTTGGTTTTGAAGCGATATTCTATAGATATATTTTATGATTTTAATATTTTTTAGTATTGAAGCCTTTATTAATATATGAAATATATTCGCAAGTATTTGGAATTTTACAACTCTAATATATATGATAATATTATATTTAACACATGTTGATAATATTATGTTCAACTCGTACGATAGTAGAATTTACATAATATTCAAATTCATCTTCACATAACTTCCTACGAAACCATATATGGTGTTATTAAATAAAAACATATACCCATATGCATGATCTACCAGATACATACTTTCTAAAACTTTAAACATCTCATTTTTATCTACCTTCATCATCATCTATCCCCGTCATTTATTTCAGAATTCAATTATTTCATAAGAGTGCAAATATGCATGCAATAGGATAACGATACATTTGAGTATACATACCTATAGATATGATACTACCTATAGGTATGATCCAGTAGATATACTCCCTTTTACATACTGTAAGTAATTGTATATATACTGACCTCAGTCACATTATTTGTTTCATTACATGAATATGGAAATCTCTATAGAGTATTCCTATATATATATATATATATATATATATATATATATATTACCTATACGTATAGGTAATATGAGTACTAATATGAGTAATCCCATCATAATTCTGAATAGATAACATATAATTACGTGGGTAGCCGTTATACGATAGTGTTAACACTATTCACTTATATTCTCTTATATCAACCACTAATTTGTCCATATATTATTCTACACTTCCAAAAATTGTTTGATATAGATACTTCAATTTGTACTAATGACTTCCGCTCTATCTCACATCATACAGCTATTCCACTTAAATCTAATTTATCTTCAACCATAGACTCGCGTGAAAATTACAATAGAACTATATCATGACATAATACATAATACCTTACTATATATATATATATATATATATATATATATATATATATATATATATATATATATTTTGTTTTACTTTTATTAAAAGTAAAAACCTGAATTTTTATAAGTGATGATTTAAAGCAAAATTATCTTCTACTTCTCAACTTTAAAATAAGTTTAAGGGCATTGAAAATATATAATTATATTAAAAAAAGGTAATCTATAGATATATAATCTAAATTTAGAGCAGAGTATTGAAGAATTTGTTAGAAATCTGCCTAATAATAAATGCAGTGGACTATAGTCGTACATATGTTTATAGTGAAAATATCGTTTTCCTATCTATTTCCATTCAATTGTGGGCGTATTTTTGGTGATACTAGGATGCCCTTAAATTAAAAATATATACATGGCCTACATAATGTAATATATTATCATACATCCGTCTCATATGAACCATACTCAAGTATCCCTAATTCATTTTCAACTCTTCTACAAACTACTATAGCGCACAAAAGTGAGAAATATTTCCTGATCGTTTAGCGAATACTCTTCCATATACGTTTCACAGAGATTATCGAGAAAACACCATACTTGATAAACTTTCACATAGCATTTCTCGCCAATTCGCCAATTCCCTATAATCTTGATTTACAGATTTCTCTTCCAACCATTCTCCGATATTGTAATATGAATTAGCGCATCAATAAGTGTATATATATGTTATAATCTACCAGTAACAATCCTCCCCTTCATTGACCCTCATTTTCCCCTCACTTATTATCGAATATGAGGAGTAATTTAATGCAGGTACCATGCTCTCTTTCTTCAAATGTGAACTAATAATTCCAATATTATAAGTAAATAGTAAACCTTAAATCCTAAGTCGTTACCGTTAAATATCAAATATATCAATATTAATCTATTCATTATCGACTTCATTCATTCATAGTAATCAATAGAATAATCACAACCGATATAGCTATCACCATTGATTATCTTATATATATATAATAGACTATAGTCTATATATAGTCTATATATAGTCTGCTTTTCTTTACGACTGTAACTTTCTATTATTAAAACTGTTTAATATATTACTAATTTACACATTTTACAACATTCTATTGATTGATTTATCTAAGCAAATATAGAATCGAAAGTATAACGTATATATATTTTCTAACGATAACATACGTTGTAGAAATAGACAAAGAATAATACGAAATTAAAAATTAAAGAAATTAAAATTTTTACAGTTACCCTCAATAGAAATTAAAACAATCGAAGATAATTTATTACAAATCCGTTGATGGATTACCGACTACCAAACAACAAATACGCCGACCTAACTTTACAATATATATTAACTTTACAAAGATATCTTACTATTTACGCACATATTCATTAGTTACTATTAATCTCATATCGTGTGTACGTTATCTTTCAGTGGATAACTATTGATTAGATAAGTTAATATATTGGTGTGTTGATAGCCCGGAGTAAAACATATTAATATATTCCGAAAAAACTGTTAATTGTAGCGAATATATATTTTAGAAATATTTATCATTATTGTTATATATTTTATTTAAATTGCTTACACAAAAACATATATATATATATATATATATATATATATATATATTATAGTAAGAATATGTATACGTTATAATATATGTATTATAACACTCATGCGAATGTCGTTATTAATTGTGATTCTATACGTAAATACTATCTTATAAATAAAAGCATTGATTTAAATTGCAATAATAGTAGTAGTTATAAAAATTCATTTTATTAAAATTTATACATTTTCATAAAATAATAGTATAATAACGGTGAATAAATAAATATAGTTGACTATGGTTAAGCGTATACGTAATACGAGTGATTGTACTGTAAACGCCTAGCAACGCCTAGCAACGCCTAGCAACGCAATCTATGTATTACTGAAGATAAGCACGTTTGGAATGTGACACGAATTAAGAGGGCGTTGTTATTTGTGATTTTATTGTGCGCATGCGGTTGGGTTTGGAGTTCAATTCGCACGCAAAAGATCGTAGGAAGGTATGTTGGTTGTAATAGTCGGAGGTTAATGGTTCGCGCGTCGACGTCTTCGAATTGAACTCATCGATATTCAGCCATTATCTGTAAAAGATGACGAAATAATAATTATTACATAATGATAATTGTATTTTATTATTAAAATATTCAGCATCAATAAAAAGACATATATTTCTATATATATATATATATATATATATATATCACAAATTACTAATAAATGTTATTAGTATTATGATATCATATTTATTATAGACTGATGCTTCGATCTATAATGAAGATACGATATAAAATATGTAAATCGTATCGAAATACGGCAATTACTATACACATGCGCTCTTTCGATTCACACAGTAATATGTTATTTGATGAGCGTAATAACGTACTCGTCTACACGTATGCATGTATGCACGTATGCATGTATGTACGTATGCATGTATGCATGTATGCATGTATGCATGTATGCACGTATGCACGTATGCACGTATGCATGTATGCATGTAATGCATTATAATAATCTAAAGCTATACGAAATATAAACGTAAACCATTTTTGTAATTCATTCATTTTTATCAAACACTATAACAACTATTTATATATATATATAGTGTTAAGAGATTTAAGAGTTATCTCGTTAGAGTTAAGCATTATGATCATTGTTATTACACGTGCGTTTATATTATCAACAAAAAGCATCTCCCCCGCGGGTTCAACTAGTTCATAGTGATATCTAGGTCAGTAGGTCAGTAGACGATGTTCCTATACTAAAGTCACGCGTTTCGTTTACAACCTATAGGATTGAAGTCGACTTATGTGATTCTTCCATATATGGATGTAATATATTACATCCACATGTATACATACATATACGTAATCTATATATATATATAGATTACATCAACACTTTATCTGCTTCATTGTGAATATTATGATCGTAATCATACTATAGTATAAATAACATATGAACTATAAATAATCATTAAGTATGTCTGTGACTGCCGTGTACGATATGTTGATAACATGTGATATCGGGTGTGGTATACACCATTGTTATACGTATGCTACTCTTATACCTATAAGTATATGTATTTATACGTATATATATATATATATATATATATATATTTAATATATTCGTAATTAAGAATAGAAGAATATAAGAATAGATCGAGACAAATAAATAGAATATAATTGCGAAGTTTTCGTAGCATATATATTATAATAATAAGCGTTTAATAATATGATACAACATTAAAATGTCGCTCATTACGTAATGTATTAAGGGGGTATCCCACTACCGGTATTTCCGGAAATAATAACCAGAAATGTGTGCTAGTAAGTGATTTTTTAGCAAGTTGTAGTGGATACCCCATTACTTTCAGGCAACTTGCAGGAACTATAGTAACTTAGAGGTGGGTATACCACTAAAAAAAAGTTGACAGAAGTGATACAATAGAGCCTATTGCTTCAATACTTGTCTTGAAATCATAATCATTCGTTTCCCTTTTCAGTATGAGATTACTGTGCTTAGATTCGAATGCATTTATTCATTTCTCTAGGGTTTCATTTAATTTCCATGCATGAAACATTTTCAAATCCATATAATAGAATAGAGAGTATCAGAGATTTGTATAAGTGTATCTTAGTACGTAATGAGATGCTTCTGATTTTCCATATATACATAGGTAATAAATATACGAATCGAATACGATGATCGTATTATAATACAATTATTATATTATAAAAACAGATTTGTATATAAATTAATGTAAAATATCTTAGTTTATTATCTTAAAATAAAAAGAAAATAATTATTTTAAATTCTGTAATATTATATTACCGGACAAGGATTCAGATTATATGACATCACCTCTTAAATGTGAGCTACCTTACATAATATCCATTACGTCATACGTATAGTGCACTACGTCTGCACTATGTGACACCGCATACCATTATATAACATTCGTACTTCCTTCAGTGCAGCGGTACTTAGCGATCACACACGTGCGAGCGTGACACTCGCACGTGACACTCACATCGGACACGTGATCTCTCTAATTCGTGTCACGTGATTCCAGTGCGCAAGTCAGTACAGTCGTCTTTATGACACGCGCGAGTGCCACGCCGACATTACATTATTTACATATTAGTTCTCATAAGTGTCGCCGCCTCCTCCTCGTCCTCCTCCATTAATATTACGCTTACTGTATATTAAATATAGAGCTACGGATATAGGTTGTCCATAGTATAGTGATTTATATATATATATATATATATATATATATATATATCCCTATATATATATATATATATATATATATATTATTTTTCTTTTATTGATTTATGTTGCATCCATTTTCTAAGTTATATAAGTACAAGTTAGTGATGTTAAGTGAATGATAAAGAGTTAAAAGTAATATGTTCTATTTATATAATATACTACCCTTATATAATATATTCCCTTTAATTAATAGTATTTGTAATATTGTTTTAAACTATTGAATTACAATATATATAATTATATATATATATATATATATATATATATATATATATATACATTTATAATATTTGTATTAATTTAATTGTATCTATAATAGTTGTCATATTACATATATGTAGTGTTCAAATTTGAAACTTTAAATACACGCATTTTTAACAATAGATTAGATATATATAGATAATAAAGTTTAAATATAAATACTACACAAACATTAATTCGTTAGTGGTCAATGTTTGGTGTTCATTTGCCTCCGTAAGCTTCGCCCGAATCTATTAATAGATTATTAATAATTAATAGATTATTATTGATACAATTGTGGCGAAATAACTCGTTTTATATACACATTTATATATATATATATATTTTTTATTAATTTATTAGTTATTAACATTTAGTCGATATCTCAAACATAGTATCTGCCTCGGCGACCTGAGATTCTTTAAGTTTATTTCAATTAACATCTATATAAATGTATATATAGATGTTAATTGTAATAAACTTAAGCAATCTAAGGTCGCCGAGGCAGATAATATGTCTGAGATATCGACTTGTTCTCGTACACATAATTAATAAGCCCTCACGTGACTTTTAAGATATATCACGTGATATTCGAAACCGACCTCGAGTTAATTAAGGTCACGAGGTCATATAAAGATCATAATGTTAGCCGATCATATTATATTCACAATTATATAAGATCCCTCCTAAATCTTATTAATTAAGATACGCGTTATGCGCGTAGAACGGGGTTCGAACCATCGTCCTACTGACTGCGTGTCCGACGCGTTGCTCGCCTAGCTATCCGGGCGGTTAACTTTACACGCATAACCGCGAAAGGTGGTATTACGCACTGACCTCGGTCTCCCTATGATGGAGTAGTACCTCCTCAGCTGCTTCAAGTAGAAGTTCAGATCGTCAAGATTGCGAAAATTCGACGGTCTCACAGGCATCTCGGGGGCGTAACCTTTAACTGCGACGTTATTAATCATATGACGTAACTTTATTAATATGACGTAACGTTATTAATATGACGTGACTTTATTAATATGACGTAACTTTGTCAGGTAACTATTAAGATGTATACATCATCGTAATATCGCATATATGCTATATATATAGTATATATATCGTATATCATAATATCGTAGTTATAACTACGATTGAGTAACTATTATGAATTAACTATTATAAAGTAACTATAGTTATATAGTCATATATGACGATGATGATGGTATATATATATATATATATATATATATATATACATATATGTAGTACCTACATCGTAGGTATATATGTACCTATACACATAATGTAAACGCTGGTATTGCATAACTACTTTTCCACATACATATTTAGTATATCAATACGTATTATATACCCGTATGTTAATGTTAACATGTTCAGTAAACATAAATTGTATATTGTTTTATTTAAAGTATACTTTATATATATATCATTAATATTATCATATACTAATGAGAATTTTAATTTATTTTAATTGAATATCAAGTGGTACATGTATGCACGATAAGCTGAGCCGCTATGATCACGTGTATTTTAGAATAGAAATCTGGCTCGAAAGATATACCTACCTCTATTCAATAAAGTTAAATTAAATATTTTTTTAAATATTAGTTGCTTCCCAGGAAGATTTAAATTTTACATTGCAGAGATACAGATTTAACATGGGCTATTAATATAATTATATAAATCCATATTAATATTATTTATATTTATTAAAATACAAATCTATGCACAGCGTGCATTTATGTCATGTATGATATCGGTTAATGAAATATTAATAATATTACTTTTTATCGTTAAATGGATTGTTTTTCTATACAATATAATTATTTTTACAGTGATATTTATATTAATCAATACAACAATAAGCGTTGTGTATAATTACCGCCCCCCTTTATAGTACAATCATACGATCAATAATGACTGGCACGAACAGTATTTATAGTGAACCCACGTATAATTAACACGTGACCATCTATTTATAGGACACTTTTTGCTCCTTATAAGTATCCGTATATATACGGCTAATAAGCTAATCAGTTTCTAAGGTTATAAGCTATTATGCAATTTTTTATACTAATCTTTGTGTACAAGTGTATTAGTCTAAGGGTGTGGGTTTAGTAGCGTGGCAAGATGGACAGAATACCATTTTATATACACAATACATGCATATAAGTATGTAGGTCAACCTTAAGGTTGACCTACTAACATCTGAATTGTTAACAACTTTCCTGCTACAAAAATCCTACCCCGAGTTTAATAATTAGTAGATCCACGATTACATGTACTAATCTATGTTTATGTTAAGTTTTTAATAAGTAAGGACATTAACATATTTCTATATATATATATATATATATATATATAGAAATATATATATATATATAAATATATATTTCGTGCATCTATAGGTGTTATATCAGAGGTCATAACTATGATAAGTGCCAAATAACCTAATCATGGTCATCATCATATATATGTATATATATATAGTTATAGTTATAGGTATAGTTATAGTCATAGGTATAGTTATAGATATAGGTATAGGTATACAGTGTACACACTGCTGGTGAGACTAACGAGCTGCCTCCGACAGCTGTTCTATAGAGATGGCGTCGGCTCTATTCGAACCTCGTGACGTAGACAAGATGGCGGCTAGGGTCAAGGCCAACAGAACGCTGTACATCGATGGGGTCATATCCGGTGTTATCTGAGAAAGTGTAACGTCGGTTAGTGATGTGGTCGACGACCACTGGTCGTCACTATATACGATCATTATCTCGAGGGCATGCGATACGCATTTAGCTGTTACATGTAAAAGATACAAAAAGGGTCTAGTATTCCAAGAATAATGTACCTATAATATATTATCATAAAATGCTTGTTTACGGTTTTTTTTTATAATTGACAAAATATAAGTTTGTTATCATATGCATACGAGTTATGTAAACATGTTCATTTTAACATTTAGATAAAACTAGGAAATAATCATAAATTCTTATAAAATACTTATATATATATACGTATTGTATATAATACTTATACATAATACTATAAGTTATATTATATCATAAACATAACTTGGAAACTATATTACACATATTACGATGATATGTAAACGATTTTAAATAACATTATTCATTGTTAGAATATATTTTATATATTTATGTGAACGACATTGGATAACGTATTGATTTTGAGAACATCAAGTTTTAATTAAATGTTCACTATTTTATTTAACAAATAAATACGTTCCGAAATATAGTTAAAAAAAATATGTAAAATATACTAATTTATATTTATAGTAACTTGCATATATATATAATTATTATAAATGTATAAATAATAATGTTCTGCTCATCATATGTAATACATATTGCATACCTTCTATATAAGAGGTGTATATATATATATATATATATATATATATATATATATTCTTTAGATACCTATGTAAATCACGATATATGTTTGTGCTGTGGATAATAGGTATACATTCGATGACTATACGTCCTTGAATATATGCTATGTATAATAAACAAACGTTAATTATTACATAATACCTACGGGTTAATTAGACAACGTAAACAATGAAAACCTGTATTGTTATCGATTACCGTGATGTATATTGTTACGTATGTTAATTAGAGCGAATTCTGTATGCATATTACATATGAACATTTTAATTCATAATCACTAAGCAATATATATATGTATATATATATATATATATATATATATATATATATATATTGTTATTAAGATGTATCCCACGTACTATAGTATGTGCGTGATGCATTATTATAGTATGTATTAATATATTAATCTTGGCTAGTGTTAATGTGACAATGTTTATAAAATACTCTATAGAGTATTAATAATGTATATACAGGGCCGGCTTAAGGGGAGGGGGCAAATCGGGCAATTGCCCGGGGCCCCAAATTTTGGGGGGCCCATGAATTATTTGAGACATTTTTTTTTTACTATATATATGAGAAAAAATTTTCTTAACTACTTTTCTTATATATTATTAATTCTAATTAAAAAAATAAAAATAATATAATAAATTAATTAAATATGAGTCATTTAGGCCGATTTGAAGAGTGAATTTTACAAAAAAAATTAAATTGACACGAATATATGGTGGAAACAGCTACATGAAGATTTTGGAGCACATGCTAATAGTGATAACATAGATATTCTCACACATCTCTGATTGTTATATCAAATAGTATGAAACCGATTGATAAATAATTGTTTGATAAACTAGAAGGTGATAAATGATAAACGTATTAAGGTATTATTAACCATAGTTAAATCTTAACAATTTATAATTCTATAACTAGTTTACAAAACAAAAAGTATACTGTTTTTTTATTAAAATTAAATATATTTTATAAGATATATTTTAACTATGATTTCTGATATTTGTAAAGGATTATATTGATTATAAATTACGAAAAAAACGATATTCTATATAGATTTATAATTGTTATAGTAATTAAAAAAATAGATATTTTCAAAATAATTTTTCTCAAAATAATTAACTTTCTTTTTCTCTATCTCGTATTAATCAAATGTGTATATTCTCATAGTATATATATTATTATAGTTGTATTAGTACACATAATATATATATATATATAATAGTTTTAATTTAAATTGGATTATTCTGCTTTAGGTTATTCCTATAGTATTGTTAATAATGTCTATTGATGAAAGGGAATTATGTACATAAAATGATTATCTTTTTCAACATACTATCATTACAGAAAGATATTATATTTATTGAAACAGATATTATTTATAAATATATATATATATATATATATATATATATATATATATAACATACATATAATACTAAAGGCATTTTTGCAATTATCCACCTATTACTTGCAAATGAATGTTTATATTGACATCACCCTCATCTATCTATTTACAAATAAATACACACAATGGCGATATTCTTATTGGAGAATAGGTGATAAGTTATCACTGATAACTACATAATTGAAGAAATACAAAATTCAAAATATTATATTATATATCAGTGTACTCAATTCCATATATATCACATCGATATTTATGATCGTTATTTATATCAAGTTAGGTAGGTATTATAGCCTACTAGGTTATTATTATATAGGTATTTATTGATTTACGACGTACGATTGTATGTTGAGATTCATTATCACTGATAATTTATCAGTTATAATTTATCATACTGGTCAATATTTAGCTACCGATCTATTAGAATTTTTTCAATAATAATATAATTATAATAGATCATAGAGCTCAAAGTTATGAAAATGCCAGCATATGTCTTGAAGATTCAATGACATGAAATATATTATAATATCCATAGTCCATTGTCAATATGGATTCACATATCTACACTGTGTATTCCTTAAATATGGTTGGGAAAATGCCGTTAAATCTTCGACAAGTGTAGCAATATTCTTTGCCATCATCCCAAATCAATATAATTTATTTAGCCAAACTATATAAAGAATATATTAACATCTATATTAAAGAAGAATATAATATTTTTTATTAAAAGCATTATCGAATATAAAATGGTGATCGCAAGCATATTCTGTTAGTGCAGTCTCTTGAGGACTTCTTATAATTACATAATTTATATCTGATATTATATATGTTAAAATATAACTTAAATTACATTACTAGAGTCAATTTATTCAATAAAATGCAATTTTAGAATTTGAGACTTCGATATAATGAAAACCGTGGAGCTAATCACTTTAAAGTTGTAGAATAAAGTCGATCAGAAAAGTATTGCAATTAGGTTACATTGAGATAATAGCGGTAATACAAAATATTGATGCACTCTATAAATCAGTGGTTCCCAACCTATGGGTCATTGAATATTTTGTGTAGGTCCTGATCCAATTTCTAAAAAATAATATAAATGCTTTTATATGCAAATTGGATTTATGGTCGAGAAAAATTTAAGATGGAAATATATATTTAAATATATGTATATTAATTTTTATATGATTATTTTATGATTAAAGTATAATAATAACAAAATAAAATTTGTCATTGGGTCATGGTATATTTTTTAATTAAGAATTATAAAAAAAGGGTCACGGTGAAAAAATGTTGGGAACCGCTGCTCTAAATATATATGCGAGAAAAGAAATTATTATGAGGAGTTGATTAAAGTATACAAACAAATTACAAAATAATTAGTATAATGATAACATATATGATAACATTGAAGAGTTATACATATTAGTTTTTGCCAAAATGGCCCATTTAATATGTTATTAAATTATTATGGGGCCCATACATTTTTTTGCCCGGGGCCCATAGTATGCTTAAGCCGGCCCTGTGTATATACCATCAATGTATCTATAGATTCTTACCTGTAGCAATAGCTACAGGTATAGGTATACAGAGAGAGATGGCGAGACTGCAGTTAGCGGGCATACGCGGGCGGGGGTGATAGGGTGCGGCCGACAGGGGTGCTAGGCGTTACGTAATACGTGCAGCACGGACACGCGACAGACAGACAGACAGACATAGTCACGTGATGTGTAATAGAGTAACGTGACACACATGGTGGTGTGTGGTTATTCGTGTTCTTCGTGTATCTGTATCTGTATACATTTAGATAATGATATCGCAATACTAAATAGTATACACGTGAATATGTATTTATCTGTAGCTATACCGTATTACCCGTCTCTAAACACAGAATCATCCACTTCTTCATATACACATATATATATATATATACTAAATATACATATATATAAATAACTATATACACACGAATATATATATATATATATATATATATATATATATATAAACTTTAGCGGTGAGTTATACAGTACAATGTACACACTATATCATACTATCACATACACCTCATCACCTACATATTCACACACACACACACACACAAACACATACATACATATATTCACACACATATAGTTTGATATAGCAATCAATATATAATTAATCTAATTGTAATCCATTTTCGACAGTGTATACAAATATAATAATAAATTAAAAATAAGAATGAATCCGTAACTAAGGTATACTAAATTGTATATTTTAATTTGAATACAATATTCATAGATAGATAAGTATCATGTTGATCGGGTACTTATCACATATATAGGCCACCACTAGTAGGGCAGTAGGGCAATATGTCACCCTTAGTAGGGCAATAGGTCACCCTTGGTAGGGCAGTAGGCCACCCCTAGTATGTGTAGTAGGCCACCCCTAGTAGGGCAGTAGGTGAAAAACTAGTAGGTTCACGAATGAAACCGAAAAAATAACAACAATAATAAACGATTGTAACTAAACAATAAAAAGATAATAAATAAATTATATATCATGTATGTACACAGTAAAGGGGATATGTGAACTTTAATATGAGTGTATTAAAGGAATTATATGAACGATACGATACGATACTAGATGCGAGAGAAGTCTACAAAGATGGAGAGATGGCAAGCTAATACTCGGCATTATGATATGGTTAAGAGGACGGCAAGCTATCTGTGTAAACGTTACTACTGTAATGGATGGAGTGTAAGGACGTGCGACGCACGTCGTGCGACTCCGAATGTTGAAAAAATGAGTTATTATTAATAAATAGTTCATATTTTATATTGAATTATTTAAATAAATTTAAAGTGTTTGTTTAAAATGAATTACGTTTGGCAATACACATATATGTATTCGTGAGGCTGAAAGTTATTTTAAATATTAAGAAAAGTAGATGAATCTGTAATGATTATGATGTAATGATATAATCGGATATTAATGTCGGTCATCGGATACGTCTTATATAACAATATATATATATATATATATATATATATATATATATATATATATATAGGTTCACTAAATTATATATGTAGAATTATTTGATTATATTATAATTATCAATTATATACTATAACTAAATAAGAAATATGTAAATTATGACAATATAACCGCAACAATGAAATTAGCCTAATTAAAATCGGTCATATAACCAGTGTAATAGAATCTATTGAATACGGTGACCTACTAATGCGTCACTCGTACGCAAGTGAATTATGACGTCATTTAGGTCACCGTAACTATGGCTAGCGGGTGAGATAGCTAGAGATAAATATATAAATAAATATATACACTATATTATAGTGACTATAAAGATATCGAAAGCGAGAGAAAGAGAGCGAATTAAAATCACTACGAAAGTATCTATATCTCTATATCTCAATGTCTATATAATATATATATATTGTTATTTTATTTTATTTGTTTGTATTTGGTGAAGTCCTTTCATCCCATCCAGGAACTTAGATGAAGTTTTCACTTATAACCATATATGGCTCTAATGTCCCTTCGAAGCCGCTCTCATGTTAAGGCATCTATGGTTTTAACGAGAGCCGATCATTTATTTATACACAATTATATAAGATCACTTCTAAATAATATTTTAAGACCCATTTTATAAAATTAATTAATGGTCCGGACGAGGGTCGAACCCGTGTCCTACTGCTTGTGTGTCTGACGCCTTGGCCACTGATATATATATATATATATATATATATACATATATATATATATATACATATATTATATATACATATCTATCAGCATCATTCTCTATCTATCTTACCCCCTCTATACCCCCTCTATATACACTGCAGTGTATATAGAGGGGGTATAGAGGGTGTATATGCAGAGACCATGGTCTCTTTATCTCAGGTCTCTATCTCTCTTCCTATCATACTTATACATCTCTCATGTCTCTCTACTGTCTATCTCCCCTCTCTCTCATATCTATCACTATCTCTCTATCCCTCTCTTCTGTCCATCTCTATCCCTCTCGTCTGTCTATCTCTCTGTCTCTCTCATCTCTATCACTATCTCTCTATCCCTCTCTTCTGTCCATCTCTCTGTCGAATAGGAAGCATCGCTCTCGAGAGTGGTTACATGTATTGGTTAATTAATCATATTTACCGAGGATTGTCGTGTACAGTATACCGTTTACATCCATGACAACGGTATGCGAGCAGTTCGATGCCTTTATAAATAGTTTGTTTGTCATGTGATATTTAATTAAAATCACGTGATCAAATAAATTAAAATATACTGATACGTATATACTTGTATTAATAACATAATAATATAATTATATTATTATAATAATAATAATAATAATAATAATAATAATAATAATAATAATAATAATAATAATAATAATAATAATAATAATAATAATAATAATAATAATAATAATAATAATAATAATAATAATAATAATAATAATAATAATAATAATAATAATAATAATAATAATAATAATAATAAGTATAATATACTATATACAATTATACACGCACACATATCTATATTATTAAAAATATTAATAATATATATAATTATAAATATAAATATGCATACGTATATGTATTTATCTACGAGATAATTACCGAATATAAATATACATATCTATTAATATCTATACGTATGTTACATATATATATTATAAATAGCTCGATGGGTGTACTTCAACATGCTTCATATATATATATATACTTGAAGCAGGTCGAAGTGAGGCATGTCGTTATGAAAGAGTTATGTCGGCATGTCCTCGTGAATGTCCTTACTTGTGTCATATCGTATGATTCGTATAACAATGAAGCTTGGTATTCAAATATTTAGCATTTACTATATATATATATAAATATCTATATGAAAAAACTATGTTATTACATATGTAAATTTATTTACATATGTAAGGATATCCTTAAAATGGTAATACAATTAATTCACCTTTAATTCACCATAACTGAATTAAGTTAAACAATTTAAAATTATAAAATACTATGATATAATGTAATGTATACGAATTGATGTTATTTCCTTATGTTAGTTACATTGTGTTGACTATAGTCGTATACATGAATGTACAGTATTGTAATCGATATATACAACATTGTATACATTGTATACATACACTGTTAAAAATAAGGGTATAACATCATGAATTATATGGTATAACATATGGAAATACGAGTTATACCATACAATTACGTTAAATGGTATAAGATCACATATTATATGGTATAACATTTGATTTTTTTTAGTTATACCATATTATACCATATAGCTTAATTGAAATGGTATAAGATCACACATTATATAGTATAACATTTGTTTTTTTTAGTTATACCATATAGCTTAATTTAAATGGTATCAGATTACGAATGATATGGTATAACATTTGTAATTTTTAGTTATACCATTATCTATTAAATATAATGGTATAACTTTATGAATTATATGGTATACAATATGGAAATACCAGTTATACCATAACATTTTAAAATTAAGTTTAAATTTGATTGAAAATAAAATGTATAAGAAATATAATTCATAATAGTATCCTTCATAATATAATTAATATAACAGTTTACTTATTGTTGTGTTATATTATTATAGACATAGCATTTATTGCTTCTAATTGCAATTAAACTGGTTTTCAGAAACTATATAGATTCCCCATAGGGAAATATGTATACATATACATATTTCCTATATTTTATATACAAATACTTATAATTATTCGAGTATATGTATATATATATATATATATATATATATATATATATGTATATGTGTGTGTGTGTGTGCGTGTATAAATATATACTATACATATTAATAATAACATATTGATTTAATTAATTATATATTACCTTCATATAAAAACTAAGTGCTATTTTGAATAGAACTATAAAAAACTATTGTTATAAATTTATTTACAATACAAGCTAATAGGCATAATTTGTATATTATATATAATTCCCAGAATTAACTTATAATCAACCCATAATTCCATAATTTCATTTTATTTATTTACACATTATATTTCCACTCTACACTCAACATGAGAAGCATCTATTTTTTAACTCATTACAATACACATAAGGTATTTATACTTATATTATATATATATATATATATACACAAATTATATCATATTATATATATAATATAAAAGTTTATATAATATATAATTTCATAATATATTTATATATTATTTATAATATATAATTAAATTGTTAGAATATTATTATATAATTATATATATATATATATGTTATAAAGTCACAGTTGTAGATATATCGATTAATGTAATATACATTTAAATGCATTTAGCATTACGTAACAGAAATCGATATATCTACATGAAAACTTTAAACTAGATTTCGGTGTCTCGCTCTGTGTTAATTGTATAGCCATAGACATGCATGGCCATACATGTAAATGTTTTTATCGTCTGTCAAGTATATTTCGTTATTTTTCTATAGAATAAATTCCACTAGGTGAGGTTGCCTCATTCTTCGTTATGCATATCATCAGGTATGTACTATTATTATTATTATTATTATTATTATTATAATTATTATTATGTTATATTATTATTATGTTCAACAGGTCTTTGCTTTGATTAATAAATTATATTAGAACATTCACTTTATTACATATATATATATATATTATAAAATTATGATAACTATATGCTATAGAATATAATATTGTATACATATTAATATGCAGGAAACTGAAGAATTATTTGCAGAATTTCAAATTCATTTAAAATATTAGAAAAACGGCCGGAGAGGGATGAAAAAACATATAACGTATATACAAAAATATATAAACGAATATATTTATGTGCTAGGTAGCGTTAATACGCAAACTGATCAAACAGGTAATTTAGTTATATAATTAATAACATTAGTTAAATATCTATATAAAATAAATATTCAATAATATTTTATTACTCCATATGGATAGTATACAATATATCCAGATATGGTCAATTATTTATTTTATTTTTAGCTCACAATGTAATTAAATTTAATAATATTACTAATAGTTATATATATATATATAAATATGTTAACTGTTGTACAAATATTATCAATATCCTTCTATCCTTAATCAAATATAGATTATAAAGTCTATAGACTAGATATATAATTAAATAAATAATATACTTTTTCCAAAAATAGATGCGGGAATCTTATATTTTATGATGGGAGTTTGCGAATTATTGAAAAATGAATTTACAATGAAAATAAAAATAAGGTTACTTAATAATTACTTAATAACTATAGATTTAATATTATAGTTATTTTATGATTTTTCGTATGCTAATTCAAAAGTATAGTATACTATACTATATATATATATATATATATAACTGCTATTGGATTTTTCTAATTACAATTCTAACCTATACTTTAGATAGTATTATCATATATGATATTAACTGTATAAAGTTTCTTATACGATACATATGTATACTATTATATAATATGCAATATTATTATATACTCGAGTATACTATATATATATATATATATATATATATATATATATATATATATATATATATATAATAATAATAATAATATCAGAATTTAGGCATGACCAAGGTAATCGAAGAAGCGCAATGCTTATCTAGTCGTTTACCTGAAACATATTCCCAATTAACAATTATGAGGAGAAAAAAAATAAAAGTAAAATTTATATAATATAGAAGTAAAATATGTAATTTTATAAATCTTATAAGAATCATGAGAATATAAAATTATAAATCATATACAAATATAAATAACTTTAAAAATAATATTAAAAGTAAATAATTATAAATAAAAAAATTAATAGTATAAGAAATTAAAAGTATAATTGGAGTATATATATATATATATATATGTTAGTTTTGAATGCTGTAGTTAAAGATTACTAATAAATTAGATCCAGAGTTGCCAATATTATGTTGAAATTAATGATGGTATATGATGTATCAACTTCAAGGATATGGGTACGCCAGTTCCAATGCCTTAGGGATCTTAATATCGCCAATAATAAGAACACTGACAATACTTGCCCACTCCACAAGTATATCCCATCCCCCGATACGTATCATAATCATATCAAGTCCAAACATATTAGCCACTCCGGTTATAGAAAAAATATAATGAAAAAAAAAAAAAAAAAACTAATATATATATATATACTCCAATAATTAAAAACTCCTCATAATGTCATTCATCATATAATCATAAAATGTAAAGAAGAAAAATAAATTAATATAAAAATCTAGGAATATAAATATAAAATAATTATAAAATTAAAAATTAAAAGACAATTCCTATTGAATAAAACAATTAAACATAACTAAAAATAACTAAAAAAATAAATAAAAAAAATAAATAGCTATATCGTATACAAAAATTAAAAAAAAATTAAGTAAATTTATAGTAAGTCGAACACTGTAAACACATTTTTTTTTAATATTATAATAAGTCAAGAAAAAGTCAAGATTAAAACAAACAAATAATATTTTGTAATTTTATATTATGTCAAAGTTATATAAATAATAAAAAAATTATATAAATATTAAAAATAAAAATAAAAATAAAAAATAAAAATTTAAAATTATAAAAAACATCAGAAATGTATGTTAAATTTATATTATGTCAGAAATAAAAATTAAAATAAAACAATAAAAAAATAATTATTTAGACAAATTTTCCTTTTTAAGTCATTTTCAATTCAAGAATATATTTTTTAACACGTCTTCCAAACGATTTAATACACCTATTTTTTGTAAGTTGAATGGGAAGTAAGTTCCACTGTCTAGAGGACACATTTCTCACTCTAAACAGATCTCTGCTAGTTCTTGACTTGAATCTTACAAATTTATCCGTGTTTTTATTAATCAAAAAAAGTTTTTGAATGTTACTCGGTAATTTATGATAATATGCTCTGTGAGCAACTTTAATCGAACTTAATTTTACAATATGATCAAAATTCAAAATTTTATTTTCTCTCAAAAATACATTATACGATGAACTGGTGATTAGTTTTAGTATTCGCTTTTGTAATCTATTTATATAATCAGTTAATGAGGAAAAAGTATTTCCCCATATATGGGCACAGTAGTATAAGTGAGGAACAAATAAAGCATTATATATAGATAGTAAAGTATATTTGTTTGCCATTGGTCTAACTTTCCTTATAATTCCGGTTATCCTAGATAAATTTTTGGAAATGTAATTATACTGTTCTTTCCAGTCTAGTTTTTCATCAATGAATACTCCAAGAAACTTATAGTTTTTAACCTTTTCGATCTTGGTATTATTTATTCTGATATCAAATATAGAGTTAGTATGTATATTTCTAACATTGAAAAGGATAAAATTAGATTTTTTCAGGTTTAAATTTAACTTGTTTGCGCAAAGCCATTTATTCAATTTTTCAAGTTCCTTATTCATTTTAACATTTAATTTACCTAGTGAATCACTATTAAAAATAATATTAGTGTCATCTGCAAATAAAATTGTTTTGAAGTCATTGGAAATATTCTGTAAATCATTAATATATATTAAAAATAAAAGTGGCCCAAGAACCGAGCCCTGCGGAACACCATATTTCATAATCTCAGTAGTTGAGTATTCATCTTTATAGTGAACAAATTGTAGTCTATTATGTAGATAACTTTTAAGTAATGAAAGTGCTGACCCCCGTATACCATAATGCTCTAGTTTAACAAATAATATGTCATGGTGTATAGTATCGAACGCTTTTTTTAGGTCAATTGATACAACTGCACATTTTTCCAATCGTTCAAGACTTTCAGATATTGATTCAGTTAGATCCATTAATGCATCCGAAGATGAAATACCTTCTCTGAATCCATATTGTGAGTCACTCAATATATCATTTTTTGTTAAAAATACATTTAATCTTGTTTTTATTATCTTTTCAAATAATTTTGATATTTGTGGTAACATTGATATTGGTCTATAGTTGGATAACTCATTTTTAGCACCAGATTTATATATAGGAATTATTTTAGAAATTTTTAAATCATCTGGAAATAAACCAACATGTAAACATTTATTAAAAAGTATTGCAAGAATTGGACTTATCTCATCCTTTATTTGTTTAATTATATGCATATTAAAACCTAAGGTATCAATGCTGTACTTATTATCACAATTTACGATAATTTTTTTAATTTCATTAACGCTAGTAGGAAATAAAAATAATGAATTTTTGTTTTTATTAGTTAATGTCTTATAGATTGACTGCAAACTATTATCACAAAATTCCTTAGCTAAATTTGGGACTACATTTATGAAATGATCATTAAACTTATTTGCAATTTCACTATTAGATTTATCACTAATAAAAGTAGTACCCTTAGATTTACTAGTATATCCAATTAGCTGTTTTATCGCTTTCCACATTTGTTTTGGGTTATTACTATGAGTTTTAAATTTGTCATTATAATATTTATTTTCTACATACCTAAGAATTGTTGTTAAAATATTTTTATAACTGGTATAGCTCAGTTTGTTGAGAACAGTTTTATTTTTTATATATCTTTTATAAAGTTTATTTTTTTTAAATATACATTTTCTAATTGTATTCCATATCCACGGTTTGTTTAGAAAACGTTTTTTGGATAGTTTATTTGTTATTAATGGACAAGTTTTATTATATAACTTAGAAAGGTCTTTTAAAAATTTTGTAAAAGTATCATTTATACACATTTCAGTGTCATATTTGAGTAAATTCCAATTAAAATTAGTTATTGCGAGTTTGAAATTAAAAATGTTATTTTCTTTGAGCATACGTGACTTTTTAATTATAATTATATTATCTCTTTTAGATGCTATTTTAAAATTTATAAAAATTGGTAAGTGGTCACTTATGTCTGAGTAGACTATACCAGATATTAAATTATCTTGAAAGTTTGTAAAAAAATTATCTATGAGTGAATTTGTGCTTGAAATTCTTGTTGGTTTAGTTATTGTTGGGTATAAATTAAGTGAATATATGCTATCGTAGAAATATTTAGTATTATTAGAATCATTATAATTAAGCAAATTTATATTTACATCACCACCAATACATATTACATAATCTGATATATAATTTTCAAATTTATTTGTAAACATATCAGTGAAATCAATAATGCTACTATTAGGTGGTATATATATACCACTAATTAAATATTTTATGTTTGAGTTTTTTAATTTAAACTTAATTGTACACATGTCACATATTTCTTTATTAGTATAACACAATTCATCTATATTTTCAAAGTCAATATAATTACTAACATATAATAAAACACCACCACCTCTACACGAAGATCTATTTATACCTGTTAAGTTATAATTTGATAAATTATATAGTTTATTATTTGAATCATTCAACCATGTTTCTGTGATTATAATAATAGAGAATTGTTTATGAATAGAATCTATAAAATGTATAATATTATTATAATTTGCACTAATACTGCGTGCATTTATATGAAGTATAGACAAATCATTTATATTACTTGTATCACAATTGAATGCATTTTGTATATTTGTATAATCATAATACTTGCAATCAATACTATTAGAATTATCAATTGATTTGTCAAAATCAGAAATAAATGTATTCATAGTGAATTAATTAAAATAAAAAAGTATAAAATAAAAGTATAAAATAAAATAAAAGTATTAGATAAAATATGAACTTATGTATTTGAAATCACTTCAGTATAATACGTTAATTGTGTTGTATCTGTAATCACTATTTTATTTTTTTTGTCAGTACTGATATAAACTTTATTATTAAAAACCCAGGTATTAGTAATTTTCTTTGATTTTACCAACTGTCTGGTTTTGTAGAATATATTATAAATATTATTTGGGTGTTTTTTGTTTAAATAATAGTTTGTATTTATTAACAATAGTTTTTTTTAAGAATATTTACCATAGACTTATGATTATCTAATGTTATAAAATATTTATCTGATTGTACTGTGTCTGATGATTTGATATTTGTATCTTCTATATTTGATTTAGTTATATTAATAATAGTTCCTTTTTCTAATTCTATATCTAGCTTTGATTTTAGACATTTAATTATATTATCTTCACTTTCATATGATGTAGTATCATCTTTATTGTTGTTTGTGAGTATTATAGTATTACTGGTATTATCGTTTATATTGTTATCTAATTTTATTAATGAATTAGTTATTTGTTTTAACGGTAATTTCTGTATTGTTTCACTATTTTTTTTAAACTCAGTATTAATCAAGTTTATTAGATTACTGTTATCTGTCTTAAGCTCTTGAATTAATTTAGTTTGATAAGTTACAATATCTGACAATTTTTCTACTTTAGAAGTTAATTCGTTTATATATTTTATTATTTTAACATTTGATATTGGTGACATGATCAAGATTAATTTAATATTACAATAAACGAATACTTTTTTAAAAATAATTAGCTACTTTATTATACATATACTTAAGAATAGTAATATGTATATATATATAAATTCTTAAAGAATATAATATAGAATATTGAAACCTTATATATTAATAAATATTATATATGTAAACAAAACAAAACAAAACACTATGTTATAGTACATACATATATAATGTTTATGAAATTAAATATATAATGTAGTGACAAATTAAATGTCACGGTTCAGTAATTCCAATAAAATATCATATAATGCTAATTTTAGTATCAATAAAATACATTTAATATAAAATTATAAATGTATTTTATGTAATATTTGTTTATAAGTACTATGCAAATATTATATTATAAGATACACTTAGCTTTTTGATGATACTTAAGGATTTAAATGAATTTATAATTTAAGATGTGTCAAAAATGAACCAGGAAATGAATCTAATATATATATATATATATATATATATATATATATATATATATATATAGATATATATAACTTATATACATATTTTAATTTTAATTGCAGGAAATAATGACTCCATATATCAGAAAAGAGGATGCTTATTATGTGTGTCGATAATTGTTTGGTTTTCGTTCAAAATAATTTATTTCGTATAGAATAAAATATATTTTATTAAGTGGTATTGTTAATTTTATTTGTTTCATAACATGTCCTACAAACATTAATTGTTTATGTAATTTTGTATCACGTTATTTATTTTAAAATGTATCTGTTAATTAACAATATTGTTACACTAACATATATGTGGTTTTTAGAAAATAAATTATCATTATAAATGTCGATTCCATATATAAATTAATAATATAGAATAGTAAGTTATTATAAGCACTGGTATAAATTTAAATAAAATATAGTATAACTTTTAATAAATTATGATATAACTTTATATAATATATGGTATACATTTTAATAAATTATGGTATAACTTTAAATAAAATATAGTATAACTTTTAATAAATTATGGTATAACTTTATATAATATATGGTATAAATGTTAATAAGTTATGGTATAACTTTATATCAAATATGGTATAACTTTTTATAAATTATGGTATAACTTTATATAATATATGGTATAAATTTTAATAAATTATGGAATAACTTTGTATCAAATATGGTATAACTTTTTATAAAATATGGTATAACTTTATATAATATATGGTATAAATTATGGTATAACTTTATATAAAATATGGTATAACTTTTTATAAAATATGGTATAACTTTAATTAGTTATACCGTAAATGGTATACCGGGGCGCCACGGGGTTATACCATTTTGTAATCAATGTTATACCATTTATTTCTAACAGTGTATATGCGATGTACGTAAGCCTTTACTACAACATTGTCTACTGTATACATTCGATTTTATTGAGATTTACATAAATTTACGTACATTCATTTTTATATACTATGGGCGAATCGCTACTAGCGACCCATTTATATTATTGGTAAGGGGTATCGTAAGTAGCTCGTAATCCATTGCCGTATTTAAAGACCACTACAGTAATGGATCGAAACCTTTATCACGTATACGTTACACCATATAAACAAATGTAATACGGGTCGCACCGGTCTGCGATAGAGGACTAATCGCAACAGCTGTAGTTGAACACTATTTATTAATAACCTTTTTATTTAAACTATTTTTTAAAAGTACGACAACGAAATAACGATTACATTTGTCGACATGGGTGTAAACTGTGTATAATATACACGTATGTCGTACACTGTGATCCGTGCAGTAATCGAGACGAGTACTATTATATACACTGATTACTAATAATATAGACGAACACAGTATTAATATAGACGAACAAACGATATGGACGAACGAAATATACCGTATCACTATAATATCAAAGACAATACAAATAAGTTACAATATTCATTTATTGTACAATAAATTAATGTTGTAACTTATTGTTATTGTCATTGGTATATTTATATATTCGTTTCTATTATTATTATGAGTATAATATGACATCATAAGTATCACTATATTACACAGATTTCGTTTCTATAAATAGAATTTTGAATAAATCGACTACCGTAAAAGTGTTATGCATTATCTATTATTTACAAGAATCGTAGTATCTTTGCACTATATTTTAATCAAAATAGAATATATATATATATATTTTATTTTGATTAGTCTGTCTATAGAGACAATAAAATATGAATATTCTATTTTACGTAATAATGTTATGTACTATAAAATACGCATGCGTAAAGGTTATATAACAATCATCACTAGAGAATGAGATTAAGATAACACATACAAAGATAATAAGCATATATATATATTATTAGTGATAACTATGCATAATATAATAGAGTAATGAGATGTATCATTACCGGGTATTGCGAAATATATCGTTATCTATATATAGATTATCATTTATAAATGACGTAACTTAGCGTTAACCGACGCGACATCTCGATATTATATCTCGTCGTATCACGTCGATTCTCGTGCGAGGCCGTGTATACAAGAGAGCGTACGAGAGAGAGAGAGAGAGAGAGAGAGCGAGAGAGAGAGAGATAATGAAAGGTAATGCATACGGTAACCAAAACGGCAGCGTGATTATTAATAATATACTAATAATGTAGTTGGTAGTCTATAGTATTAAATTACTGTAAACACGTTCCTCATCAATTTCATACACACATATATATATATATATATATATATATATATATATATATATATATATATATACTCATACTCATACACATATACACATACACCTACATATACACACACACATATGAATACATATACACATACACACAAGTACACCGATAGCGTTGAAACCGCCTCACTAACGGAGCGAAGATATGGCATTCGAGTGGCATTAGTTATTGATGTAGTCCTACCATCATCTGACGGGTATCAGGCCGCGGTGATATGATATCGTCAGCAATCTTAATAGACTGTCTTCACGTATATATACTTCACATAGCACACACACATATATATGTATTATATATATATGAATATCACACCTTCCTGATGTATATATATACATACTATATATAGTATGATGGGTAATAATGATTTATTAATGATAATAATCCATAATTTCTCACATATAATATATATGACTTTAATTAATATATTCGTGCGAATTAGTCATGCTATCACGTGATACTGTATTGTTGCATTTAATATACCTAATTAAGATACGTGTACTAGTAAACTTAGATGACGACACCAACTATTGTCTAATGAAAGATAACAATCGTCGTACGTGAAGTCGTGTAATTCGAGTTTATAAACTAAACATGAACATCACTATAGTGTACCTATGGTATACCTAATTAAGTAGAGTTTTAGGAATAGTGTGTTGTTTATATGATACTGTATATATATATATATATATATATATATATATATATATATATATATATATATATAAATAATATTATATATGTAAAAAAAAATTACATATGTACATTAATTTTAAACTATATACTTTTAAAGTATAAAATAATAAATTTTAAATTATTATTTATATCTTGAAAACTAAGTATTCATTAGTAATGAATCATTACTAATATTTAACAAATACATAGTATATGGTTTTAATACTATACATATCTACATGGCGAGTAAAAGTTAATTTATTTCGCATAATATTTATTAGAACAATGAAAACATTGTTGTATATAAACCGAGTAAAAACTAAATGAATTTCACATATTTCGATACCACTGCAAGAAGCCGCGGGAGGTCGGGAAGAAATATTAATTACGCTGCGTAGATATATATCCTAATATTCCCTATTGGGAATATTATTTATTTGCTTCGGGCGCAAAAGCTTTGACAATACTATTACTCTTGTTATTTGTGTCCCTTTCGTAATACCGTAAATGAAAGTGAAGGCTTCCGGTTAGGCTGATTCACTGACCATATGTTACTGACCGGCTCTTTGTATCTTTATTATTAATCGTACTGAATAATCCATTCATGTTAACCTATCGGTAAATAATATTTACCAATTTACAAAAAATATACTATTTCTTATCAACCCTTTAATAATATTAACTAGCTGTTATACAACATACAGTGTACGTCGTACAGTGTACACTGTACGTCGAACACTCCTTGATATTTATTGTCATTGTCAAATTATTAAATTATGCACTATCCTCTTCACTTAATAAGCGCGCACCCTAGAAATATATATATGTATCAATTTCCGGCCTGAAACATCGTGATTCACTCTTCTCACTATTTTTTGTGAAACTTCAAGACTACTTCAATCATCTTATAGTTTTAACATAAAATAACTATTAAATTAAAAAACTATTTAAACTATGTATACAACATTTTTATACGAAATATACATTAGAATTTATTCGTTATTAACTACCGTATATTATGTTTATTTGTTCGTTACGTTTTACACCAGTGAGGACTTCCGCTATATTCGCCATTTTGAATAACATAATTCGTTCATTAACTCGGACTTTGACTCGGACTGTAACGTCATAGATAGACTTATATTCTCGCTATTTAGTTATACTAGCTAACTTTAATAACGCCTACTATTCTATTGTCTTTACATCACTATTTTAATACACATAGGCGAATGCATTGATACCTAACACATTCTAAACGTATCATTAACTAGTGTTGACCAGCGTAGTAACTCTCTCGTAGAATAGTGGTTCACCGTAGAACTATTATTCACCGTGACCCTTTTTTGATAATTCTTAATTTAAAAATATACTTATATCAGCTCTCATTAGCATTGTATTGTGAACACATCATATAGTGAACACATCATCAAGCTAGACATTGTACACACGTATATACACATGTACACACATGTGTATATGCATATATAAGCATGTACACACGTATATCCGTGTCGAGATATACATGTTGAGATGGAACAATAGTTATAAGTTATTTTAATAACTACGTATATAATAAGTTATAATTATTCACGTATTCGCGACGGTGGTAAGCGCCGCCCACATTCTTAATCCCGCCGTTAACCACGCCCCTCACCTGGCCACGCCTCCTCTCCTAACCACGCCCCCTTCAACCCCTCCCCCGCTAAACTATAGTTACCTAATAATACACGCGCTGTATTACGTAATACGTGGTTGAAGACACGCGCGTATGTGCGCGCGTGCGTATGCACCTATGCGCGTTCGTCCGTGTAATCTAGTAGCACATGATGACGTCATCGAGTGAATGAACGTATACGTATACTATAGAGTATGCAGAATGTTTGTACAAGCGATGTACAATTGTATATGCGATGTACAAACGCCACCCTATTGTGTGCACATATGCATATATTATTGTTGTTATTTTGTTATGTTATTTGGTAGAGTCCAGGAACTTAGATGAAGTTTTCACTTATAACCATATATGGCTCTAATGTGCCTTCGAAGCCGCTCTCATGTTAAGGGTATTTTAAGGAATCCATGGTTGTAACGAGATCCGATCATTTATTTATACACACTTATGTAAGATCACTTCTAAATAATATTTTAAGACCCATTTTATAAAATTAATTAATGGTCCGGACGAGGTTCGAACACGTGTCCTACTGCTTGTGTGTCTGACGCCTTAGCCACTGAGCCACACAGACAGTTATATATATATATATATATATAAATATATTGATTGTGGACAAAGAGTGTACAAAGTCCTTCGGATAATCTTTATTGTGGATAAAAACAATAATACAAAGATAATAAGTTAAACACAACATCTGTTTATATCTAAAACATGAATTATAAAAATAGAAAATATAATGATAGTTTTTTATCATTTGGTATAAAGGTAAACTTATTGTAACAATAATATCGAAGTGCTACAATATATTGTATGCAATTCTAGATTAAGCAAGGATTCGTTTAAACCCATTAAATTACGACGTCACCTTGAAACTAAGCTTCCAAATTTCAAAAATAAAGTTGATGATTTTTTTTAAATATTGGAGAAAGTTTTCTTATCTTCAAAAAGAAATACTAATACATCTTTAAATAACTAAAGTAAATATATTGAAGCATCATATAAGGTAAATATAAATTAATATATATATATATATATATATATATATATATATATATATAATATATATATTATATATATATATATATATATATATATATATATATTAATATAATTGTATTCAGATAGCATTACAAATTGCAAAAGCAAAGCGAGTGGAGATTAGTGGAGAACGTACTGTTCGTTGCGATACCTATATCGTGACATGTATTGCTATAGCACTATAGTGAAGACATTAAAATAAGTTAGATCGCATTATAAAATAATACGATAAAAAGACGCATATTAGATATGTCAGATAATATAAAATTTCAAGTAAGTATTGTATTTGTAATTTAAAACTAAGTTTAAATAATGTATGTATTTACATTAGATAAATAAATCATTATTTTAATTATAAGTATATTTTTGTTAAATAATTAAATAAATAAAGGTATATATATATAAAATACAATCATTACATTTCTTTACAAACTTGTTTCCAAGTAATATTTAATAATACAAAATACACTGTATATTAACTGTAGGTTACTTTTATTATTTGTTATATTAAAATATATATACATTTATATTTTACATGAATATTATAAAAAATGTTAATTTTGTTATTAAATAGAGCGTTGTCATTTATTTATAAAATATTCATTTTTAAATTACTGATCTCAAACTGATTACATTTATATTTCATTTTAATTTCTTATATTTTTTATTAATTTTAGATTATTTGTGAAGTCAAAAATAAAACAATATTTAGTATACAATAGGATGAATCCACCAATGTAACTCACATGTCACAATTGATGGTATTCGTACAATGTATATGGGTTGGAGTAATAATCGATCATTATATACGCAGAATATACATTATATGTTTAACAACAATACAATCGTTGATAATTTTGAAATTATTATAATTTAAAATGTGTATAAAATAATATATTCTAAATATATATATATATATATATATATATATATATATATATATATATATATATATATATATATATATATATATATATATATATATATATATATATATAGATAAATAGATATTCTATATATATAAATATATAATAATAATAGTAATAATAATAACAATTATTATTTATTAGAAGAAAAGTGTATTCTCTATATTGTCTCTATTCTTGTATGTGTGTATATGTGTGGTATACCCCTACAACTTTATTAATTAAAATTACCGTATAACCCATACGCTAGGTACGAACGCCTAACGTCTTTATCGACTCGCCAGGTATTAATTATAAATATCGATGATCGTTCTGTACAATTCTGTACACTGTACATGTATTTTTTATTATATCTGGAATTATTAAGAGGAGTTATTCCGATATAGATGGTACTTTTTGAATGGGAACTAAACAAGTTACCAAAAAGTATATATTAGTGTACATACAATGTACACTGAACAATGATTGTACATTGTACAGTGTACACTGCATAACGTAAACAATACACACTATCCTACATCACGGAGTTTCACGTGAGTGTTATGCAATACATTACGAAGCATGGGTCCGTGCCATAGAGCTAGAGAGAAAGTTTTCTCTCTAGCTCTGTGGTCCGTGCACAACGATGATGTAAGATATGATATAACTATAGTTACATCAATATATATATATATATATATATATATATATATATATATATATATATATATATATATAGATAAATAGTTCTATGGAAATAACTATAAAATAATAATAATAAATGATAATATATATATATGGGATTATAATATTAATATATGTCACTTATATTATAATTATGATATATTGTAATGACTAATATAAGATATGGTGATTATGCATGGGTGCACTATCGACATGTCATGTTAATTAATATCAATAAAAACAAAAATAAATATAAACCGAAGGAAAGAATAAAAAAATATAACAAATTTCAATTCAATTTAAAATGGATATATAATTGCGTTTGAATAATGTGATGTAATCATCGATATAAAGAAAGTTTCTTTATAACAATGTGATGTAATACGTATACTATCGTACGGTAGAACATTCCAGACATACCGATCATTGTTACGTAATCAACATTAATATAACATCGCGCGCCTGTATGTATATCTTACGTAATTAATAGCGGCGCCAGTATTACATCATACTTCCACGGGGGTAGTAAGTGCACTAATTATGAAGAAGCCAATTCAGTATCCACGTCAATTAGTACCGGTTTTAAACCGTCAACTGTATTTAATTTTGCATACGGTAGTAGAGTTAGTACGGCTTTGCATTGATGTAAAGTGGTTACTATGTACTAGATTGATAGATACAGTGAGAGTCGATTATAGTAATATACAGGTATAGTAAATACCTATTAAATAATACTATATATATATATACATAAGTGTATATGTGTATGTGTGTTTATGTTTGGTTGAATATTTGGGAGATTCGATAATATTATGAATATGTAAAATTAATTTATTAATAATTGTTATTGGATAATTAATTGATATACTATATTACCTATAAGTATATATATATATACTATAGGCAGTGATTTGAAACAATAATTTTTCCCTGGATCCCGATCCCGATCATCTATTCTCTTATGTAATCCTTTTACCGATCCCGATACTCAATTCATTACCCGATCCTTTTCCTATCCCGATCCTAAGTTTATTACCCGATCCGGATTTATATATTACCTAATTAATACGATTTATTTCATAATTCGAAACAATACATATATGTAGGTATACTCTATAGAGTATGCATATATGTATTATAAATTAATAATAATTGTATATAATATCCAGTATTAATAGATTGTATTATATTTCAATGAATGTATTGAATGTATCATATAGATTATATGAGATAGTGAATTAATATATAATTTATCAATGTATTGAATTTGATGAAAAATGTCTACTCAGTGCAACGTTGCGGGTTTACGCTATATGATATCAATTGATTAAATTCTATTATGATCAAAATAACAAGTGTTATTTAAATACTACGTGGTCTTGCAATACCTAATGGAAAACATTATAAAATAATAATCAACGCAATATCATATCAATGTAATAATGAAATACTAAATGTTGTTAATATTCTTATAAATAAATATAATAATATTAGAGTATCGTATATGAAATGATGGGCACCGATCCCGATCCTTTTAAGGATACCGATTCTCCAACCGTTACCCGATATTTTGCCTATCCCGATCCGGATCGGATCGCCGATCAATGATCGCGATCCTGCCCATCACTAACTATAGGTTTATTATGATATAATAGTCATTACATATATCATTAATTAGAAACCATGATAAATAATATCATATAATATGTTATAAATAATGTAGAATATATTCTAAATATCTTTATAAAATATTTGAATAATATAATCAATCCTATAAAGTAAAACCTCTATATATATATTATAACATATTACATTCTATTTATAAATTATCGATATATTCGAATACATTATATATATATATATATATATATATATATATATATATTAATAAAATAGTCATTGTAAAAAGTGTAGCTATTATTAAAAAGTGAACATTATCAATAAAATATACATATCTAATTCCATATCTTATTTTCGAAGTTAGTCCCTAGGTGATTTAAATACGTATATATATATATATATATATATATATATATATATATAAAGTATCATAGAATGGAAATAGTAAGAGATAACGTTTCGAAAACCAGTAATAACATAACGACCCATTCGATATTATTTTCGGATATTTAAAAAATATTCGCTAGCGAACTAAATCTATTTATAGCAACGCGCGAGAATCCCGACGGACCAACGATCGTGAACGTAACGCCCGCCAGGGGAGTAGCTTTTAGTACTGTTGGATACGACACGTGCGACTTGCATGTTGTATCGGTCACATCTTTATTATGCTAATGAAATAGGCAACCGAGATCTACTCTAATGCCCCCTATATGTTACGCGGTTCTATCGTTACGTGTGAACATATTGTTCACGTCTGCTGTTTGTTTACATCTATAGATATAACTATATATGTGTAGTGGCAGGCGATATTGGAACTATATTTAATTCTAAATGTATAAGTAGTTTAAAATAATGTATATAATAATTTATCTGAAATATGTATTATAGTACCTACTTATTGTAATTATTAGACTATTAATTATTAATTATCATTAACTTATTATTAACTTATTAAACGATATTAATATCGACTAATTACGCTACTAGGTATAATTTTAGCAATTTATTATCGTGAAATATTATCTTTATTAATACATTATATTAATATTATACCTATCATATTATAAAAATATAATAGTATATGATTTGTTAACATATACAGTGGTATTAATTTGCATAGTATATATCTATATAAGTATATTAATATTTATATAAAATATATCTTATAATAATATATAATATCGAAGAAATATAAATATAACTTATAAAATAGAATATATTAACTATTAATAAGCTAATATGCTAATATAACATTCAATAAATAGTGGAAATAAAAAGTGGTAATATTCTATAAAAAATATATTCCCAGCCAAGTGAGATTTAAGGTGTATCTTAAAATAAAAAGTATAACCATATTCATGCCTGTATCTGACTGGAAATTAAACAATTTGATAATAACTAAATAACACATACGATTTTAGTTATTAACGTATATTCAATTAGAAATACATAAAAACCTTTTTTTACCTATAAACAATGAAATGTTCTATTATGTAGGGGAGGGAAGGGAGTAGTGGCCGATAATTAATATGCCTCAGAATATTTCTAATATATCGATAAATACTGAATTTTAGGCTAACAATTTTTTGAATTAACTAGAAATCATATAGTTCTAGAATACCGTGATTTCACTTTTATATATAAAGTGTTTAACCTAATAATATAAACGTTTGATTAGGCATTACAAAAACACTAAAATAAGGCTAGGCCGTATACGGGACACCTATCGCATGTTCTGAACTACTGCTATAGTAGTTGGCGTTAGTACCAGAACATTCTATAGGTGTCTCGTAATTTATTCGATTTATATTTTGTTAATTATATAATATTAAATAATCATATTTATGATGCATACACACCTTATTTGATTCAATGATTTAATTATATATATGTGCATATATGCACATACTCTTACACATAAATAATCATAAATATATATAATCATGTTTTTCTCAAAATTTGACAAAAAATGATTATGTAATAAATTAGAGTAATTAATTCATTATTTAAAAAAAAAATGTACTATATATTATAGATATTTTGATTATCTAAATATTGTATATAGAACTTTTTATCCTATCAAGCACCATTTAAGCGTTAATTAAAACGGCCACTACTCCGTCCTCGGCCACTACCCCCTTCCCTCCCCTATGCGCTAAGCATTTTTGTAGGTACCTATATTAGTAACTGTCATATTGTGCTACATTTTATTTCAGTTATTTACATTTTGTATGGATTATTACGGCTATATATAACGTTTACAGAACCAATCTATGATATACATATATAATAGATTTATATAATATAATATGTATTCGAGAATGTGGTTTGAAATTAAGAGTTATTCAACATAAATTATCGATTACAAAATTATGTGTAATAATCAGTTTATTTATATATAAATTTGTACAATTTAAAATTAAATTTTTAATTTTACTATTATTTAAAAAATATAACCAATGATCCAAACGACAAATGATTTTTGTTGTTGAACAAACATTATTTATTATATTAATAACACATACAAAATTATTACAAAAATCGTGTAATTATTTGTTATTGATATATAAGTATTTAAATTTTCTAGAAAAAAATATCATATAATGTACTTTATTGATAATTTTATATTTGTAATGTATAAAATAGTATCACATGTAATGATAATAGTAGTACATTATATTTGGTATTAACTATATTATATAATATTTGCGAACAAATAAAAAAAAGCATAAAAGGTATATTTTGAAAATTATTCTTGGAATTTCCATGAATTTTGTTTAGAATTGTTTAAAAAAAAGTGTACACGTATATATGTTATTACATATATGTATTATTACATGTATATATTATTATTGATAACTGATGTATGTAATGTATATATTTAAAGTATATTGCTATCCATAATATTACACATTCTCTACTCCACGTACAATTTCTTGGCAAAAGTGCTCGTCACCCGATATATGAATTTCATATTTGTCTTTCTAACGATATATCTCCATATCTGTAACTAAGGCTACTGTGTTTTCTTTGATACTTACTTTAACAAAACAAACTCATTGTAATATCCGCCTTATAACGTTATGTTATAATGTTCGTTAATATCTCTCTCTTTCAACTTCCAGCACATATATCGTATATATATATATTAGGTTCTATATGAATTTGCTATGTCTATAGATATATCTACTCGAATATATATATATATATATATATATATATATATAACAATTGTCATTGTTATCAACTATACACGTTACTGAAGTAGGTTAGAATATAGGGATATCCTACTTATCCTATAGGTTTATAAACCTCATATATGAATACGGTAATATCATCAATATTCTATAGAATATCGATGATATTACCTAATAAACAACTATATATATATCCTATACAACTGTCCTGAGATAGGAGTTATCCGAGATAGTGGATTGTATCCTCTACTTTTAAACATATACCATACGATATTAACTCCATTGTAAATACACACAATAGTAACTAATATATATTTTTAATCTTCGTCAATTTTTAACAATTTTATATTTAAAACTACTTGGGTCATTTTTATGTTATTATATTTTTATCATTTTTTATTATTTTATTCGCACTTTTTTGTTATATAATTGTTTGCACAAGTTTTAAACATACTTTATTTTAATTTGTATATACTAAACTATTTGAATCATTTTATGTTATTACATTTCAATACATTTTTATTATTTTATTCGCACTTTTTGTTTTATATTTGTTTGCACAAGTTTTAACACATTTTATTTTATAAGTTTATTTAATGGATTGATGAAACATGATGAAATACGCTGAGGGACATTATTTGTATTATTATTATTATTCTCTTTATATATATATTTCTTTACTCTTATTATATTGAATTCTAGTACACAAGTCTTATTATTATTGTATAAATGTCCCACAGCTATTATATTCATATACTATGGAGGTGTCGACTTAATAAAGCTACTTATAGCTTTCAATGATCCTTCTTAGACAATTGTCTATAAACTGATTTCATTCATTCATTTATATATGCCGATGATATCTAATTTTATATATATACTCTTTAATAAACTCCCAGAAAATATAATAAAATGATTTAATAATTATAAATATAATAAAATGATTTAATAATTATAAACATATATATATATATAATTAATATATAAATATTGGTGTGTTATTAACGTGATTCTGTGATTACGTAATATACTAATAAACTATCTATATCGTAAACGATCGCGTATAGATCAGCCCTACCAATCGACGTAATGATGTCCTAATAGCGTATCGCTGATTTATGTTTAGGGTTGAGATTTATTGTCCTGTTTACCTCGATTGTTGTCTACTCTACATTTCACAGATTCATTTCCGGTAATACCGTACATTATGCGTGGGCAATGTGTAATACTCACTGTGTATTATGTAATATTCTAAGATGGCGATTATATGTATTTATAATTTAAGTAATATATATTATATAAAGTAATCTAGTAATTACTAATATATATATTATATATTCATGTGTGCACACATGTATATATATACGCGTATACATATATATGTGTGTATATATATATATATATATATATATATATATAATATACGAGACCAATTCTACTTATGACGTCATGTAAGCGACGTCACGCAATCTTACGTAATACATCATAGGATCAACGAACAATATTGTGAAAATACTTCCGTAATAATTAATTATATTGATTGTAGTCATGGACATATGTTCCATAGTCAACTAATTATATTAATATATGTAGTTGTAGAAGTAGTAGTAGTAGTAGTAGTAGTAGTAGTAGTAGTAGTAGTAGTAGTAGTAGTAGTAGTAGTAGTAGTAGTAGTAGTAGTAGTAGTAGTAGTAGTAGTAGTAGTAGTAGTAGTAGTAGTAGTAGTAGTAGTAGTAGTAGTAGTAGTAGTAGTAGTAGTAGTAGTAGTAGTAGTAGTAGTAGTAGTAGTAGTAGTAGTAGTAGTAGTAGTAGTAGTAGTAGTAGTAGTAGTAGTAGTAGTAGTAGTAGTAGTAGTAGTAGTAGTAGTAGTAGTAGTAGTAGTAGTAGTAGTAGTAGTAGTAGTAGTAGTAGTAGTAGTAGTAGTAGTAGTAGTAGTAGTAGTAGTAGTAGTAGTAGTAGTAGTAGTAGTAGTAGTAGTAGTAGTAGTAGTAGTAGTAGTAGTAGTAGTAGTAGTAGTAGTAGTAGTAGTAGTAGTAGTAGTAGTAGTAGTAGTAGTAGTAGTAGTAGTAGTAGTAGTAGTAGTAGTAGTAGTAGTAGTAGTAGTAGTAGTAGTAGTAGTAGTAGTAGTAGTAGTAGTAGTAGTAGTAGTAGTAGTAGTAGTAGTAGTAGTAGTAGTAGTAGTAGTAGTAGTAGTAGTAGTAGTAGTAGTAGTAGTAGTAGTAGTAGTAGTAGTAGTAGTAGTAGTAGTAGTAGTAGTAGTAGTAGTAGTAGTAGTAGTAGTAGTAGTAGTAGTAGTAGTAGTAGTAGTAGTAGTAGTAGTAGTAGTAGTAGTAGTAGTAGTAGTAGTAGTAGTAGTAGTAGTAGTAGTAGTAGTATTAATATTATTAAATTTATATTTACAAATAAAATGGGTAATAGAAGATACATATTCAAGTGTTTTCATATATATAGACAACATCTAACAACTATCCTTATATTTAGATATTTATTATATGTATATTAATATATTTTCCGCAATATTTAAATTGCAGGTAAGCATTACATCTTAATTATCTATGTTGAAATATGCGTGTCAATGAACTGTCAATCAATAATAGCATAACGTATTCTCCTTAATTTATTGATAAACGGAACATGATCGATCGTACACAGTTTTCCATACATTCAAATTTTAGATATTTGCCGATGATCATTAGGTGTGAACCAACTTAATAATTATGAATATTAATCAGATTTCCATAGATAACACATTATAGGGTAAGTTGTCTAAACACTAATTCAGTATTATTACATACATTATTACATCCCTTCTGTATCGAATATATAATTATAAATGTTAAATAAAAATATAAAAATATTTAATTTAATTGAAAAAATAAAGTAAATAAGACAGAAACACGAAACTCATTTTACTCGATAAACCGATATTCAATTAAATTCAATTCCATTTAAGTGATTCAAAAAGGGAATATAGTTACGTAATGTTATATAATACGAATACGTCATATTTGTCGGTGATGTCTGAACGCGTCGCTATAAGTATCCCCTGGGGAGGTAATGTTGCGTTATTATTTACAGATGCGTGTCACTAGAGAGACACGAATTAATTATCGCCCGTGTACCACGTGTACACCACGTGGTATATATTATATACTGACCACGTGACTAGTATACGCCAAGCACGTGGGCGACACCTACAGAATACATTGTGACCACGCTATAGCCGTGTCATTAGGTAATTACACCATATCTCGATAAATCTTATAGAAAACTTATGTTACAGACTTTATTTCTATGTATGTATGTTAATAATCCTATATATATATATATATATATATATATATGCCCGGCATGCATAAACCAAGCGTTGTGTTATTAAATGTAAACCCAATGTTAATTTTTGTACCATGTCGATTTTGGTATCAATTCATATCTATTTTTTTCTATATTTTTATTTATTTATTTTTTTGTTTACCTAATAAACTATATATTATTATATTATTATTATTATTATTATTATTATTATTATTATTATATATACATGTATACTTTTCTATACGATCTGATATATTTATATTATATAAATATTGTCTAAATAAAATTACAGTAACACATATAATTAATACTAAAACAAGTTTAATGATGAACGTTTCTATTGGGAACATGTTTAAACAGTAATATAATTGGTAAATTAAAGTCATATTTATAAATGTTTATAAATATGTATTACTGATGTTTATAATGATGAATATAAGTATCGATGCAGTCTCTCTATCTCGATTACCTAACGAACCATTTAAGAAGCAGTCGCGACGTCAACATGATAGATATACGTGTAAGTTACACATTATAACATAGTATATATATATACTATAGTGTGAGGAAACATTGTAGGATTGTGCTATCTCTCATAGGTAACCACGGTATACGCCTGCAGGTCGATGTCCATTTGTAACATGAATCACAAATATAAATCGTGACAGGATATTGAAACAATCTAAATTAAGATATAACTTATATATATATATATATATATATATGTTTTATAAATTATTATATATGTGCGTAATACTAATACATGCGAGGCTGGTACAGTATGCATTGTCAGTTATATATGTTACGTACACGCATGTGTTTGTAAATGATTTCGTATTATTTAAATGTAAATATACTTGAATATGGTGCAACTATATGCATTTAGCTCACATTAAACTATTGAAATGCAAATAATATATATATATATATATATATACATATTTATACATATTTATAAATATGTGTACAAATAAATATATATGTACCATTAATGATTATAGATTAACTGCATATTATGTGATACATGCTGTAATATATTTGTATATGGCTTTAATATGATGTAATTATAGGATATATTATGATTATTGCGTAATAGGTACATTTATAATGTACATAGCCTACGCATTAATATGTCCTATAATATGTCCTACAATTACATCATATTATATGCATATACGCGATTACTAAGTAAAGATTATTATTACATTACATTATTTAGTGTTATCTAATAATATATTTTGTAATGACTTATATTGTAATCGCATATATAACAATATTTATTATATTCATATATTTTATAACATATGAATATAACAAATATAGTGAATTCATTTCAGTGAATTACACTTTACAGTGGCTAAAATTCGAGTGTATACAGTATACAGTGTTCCTAACTTAGAATTCAGTTTCATAACTCATAATATAGTAAACTCTCGTTATCTTAGAAACTCTCGATATCACAGAAACTATATATCTCATACGCATTTATTCGATGCCATCAATTCTGAAATATCGACAGTTGATTGTATGGGAAACTGCATGAGGATGGAGATAATGTATTATGTATTACAACAACTGCCTGTTGGTGTACAATATAAATATAGATTATCACACTTTCTCAGATTGTTGAATGTATATCATATATATCATAATATTTCACGTACATTTTTCTTATTTGTTATTTTAAATTAATAAAAATATAAAATATGAAATATAAAATAATACATGTTTTACAGTATTAATTTGATTAATGAATAACTACAATTAAATTCAAACATTAAAATTAAAACTTAAAACATTAAATTATCATAGCAAAAATAATCGTCTTTAATAAAATGGTAAATTTATTTTAAGTTTTGCAAAACTCATGAGTTGATGGTATATTACGGATTAGTGATTTACTGCTGATGCCGAGTTTTTAAATTCCGAGCCGAGACTTTCATTTTCAAAAAATAAATTGAGCCCAACTGAGCTGAGACTAAACGAGCACAATCCGGTTTAATAATTTAGGTAAACGAGACTGAAACTACACAAATTCTTTAGATTTTAGCATAATTTACATCACTATAATATACTAGTACCCTATTGGGTATCGCACCCCGTGTGGTAATGCATTACAAATACGTGGCGTGTTTCGTTAAATCACAAACACCGCACACTAGATATTCATATGATGTAATCAATAACGAATATTATTACGTAATATACTCGTTACGTCAGATTATCGCAGCGGTAATATGACGTAATCATGATATAACGTGTATCAGCATACACAACTGCTAACGCTGGCATGGTGAACACATACAGGTCAACATTCACATATGTATAATCGATGTTCGGTCTGTTACAGTTTATATATATATTGTTTGTTATCTATTGTATCTTATCTATTATTGTTATCTATTCATAATAAATAACATCTATGATAATCTACATTTTGTGCGCATTATAGGTACATATTAAATATAATTTTCATATTTTGTGCGCAATTCCATAAATAATATTACCTTTGATAGTGTATTGCTTTTATTGACCACTATAGTTTTAAACAATATACATGTATATATACCATATATTTTCTAACATATTTTATATAACCTTATATACAATATACTATGTTATAGATTAACGCATAGGTTTTAATTATATTAATTTTAGTTATACTAAAATTATCACAAAATGGCGTATCTATATAATATACATGTATAAATATATATATATATATATATATATATATATATATATATATATATAAATATAATATTTAAAACTAGTAGACAACAAAAGAAATATACTATCATATTATACTATATATGTATACATGTACAATATTACGCAACAAATATGCAAACTATATTTAATATGATATGGTAGCTAACATATATATATGATATATATGATATATATGATATATATATATATATATATATATATATATATATATATATATATATATATATATATATATATATATATGTGTGTATATTTAATGTTGATAATAATATAATTTATTTGTTATTTAATTAATTTATTATTAAATAAAATACTAATATAATTACAAAAAAATATAATGTGTATGTACATTAATACAATTTTAATAAACTATAATGTTAATAAATAATATATAATAACTATATCGATAATGTTGGATAACATGTACCGATAAGAAGTATGTTTAATTATATAATAATCAATTAATATTAATAATAAATACTAATATAAATTATTAAATATTATAAATAATAATGCTAACGCACGGTACTAACATGCGCTGACTTCTGGCTGATGTGAATTACTAGTTAGGGATGCTACGATATATATTGCAATGCCGTACTTTCGTTCTAGAATACACCGCTCCAGCGAAAAGGGGCGTAACCTAGATATATTTCTAGGTATGGGCGTGGTCAACTGTTTGTACGGCGGTATACTACTAATTGAACTACAGTTCAAGAATAGAGTGGGTACCCGCTAATATCTATTAACATTATTAATAGGCGTATTATTAATGATTACTATTGTTAATATGAAAATAGGTCAATGAACATGTAACGAACTAGAGTGGGGCTGTATTCGTATGTAAAGAGGAAAACAATGTTTTAGAATACAAATTTCTTATGATGATGATGATGATGATGAGTTTATTAGCACTAAAAAAAATTAATATTAATAAATTATACATTTATATATATATATATATATATATATATATAAAATATAATATTTAAAATACCGTTTAAATTATATTTCTACTTCGAATTATCTTATGAAATATATTTCATATATTCGTATACGCATTTATACAATACTACATAAATAAATGTCGGATAAATTAATTTATATTGTTCGATAATATGATATAATATATATGCTCATAATATTAATTATTATAATAGTAATAGTATGTAATTATAATTATAGTAATTATTAGTATTAATATAGTATATATATATATTATTTTAAGTTGGTATATATACCGTATATATAAAATATTGAAAAGAATAAAAATATAAATTTAATGATAATTCAATAATAACAAATACATTTGCAAAAATAATTTAAAACTCTATAATTACTCGAAATTATAAGTGTTTACTATTCGGACACGTGATGTGTACATATATTATATGTAGGTTATATATATATGTTAATGATGTATATATGTACTACTATGTGTAACTATGAGTACCACTACCACTAGGGGACGCTGCAACTGGGGGTGACGGGGGATATGCCCCCCAACTTTAAAATATAGGGGACCTCCTTATATTAATAATTAATCTTATAAAATCTAGAAAATCGGTAATGTGAAACCCGCTTAATATATTATTATTCTTATAGGATCTTCTTTATACATAATAATAATATTTAATTATTACTATTTTGTTAATAAATAATAGTGATACATTACTAAAAAAAATACGAACAAATTAGTATTATACATGTTATCAGCTTTTAAAACATGTCACTTTCCCAATCATTTAAACATGCACTACCCTGAATATTACACGCTATCTAACAGATATAACTTAGATATAACATATATATTTTATATATAAAATAATATCTTAAAATTCAATATATATAGTTAGGAACTAAATACAATTTATGTAGAAGTTATTTACAGAGTATACACTGTTAAAAGTGTATATACAGTTAAACATTAGGGTACAGCGAATTAAATGTATAGGGTACAGATCGTTAAAATATCACAACAATTTACCATGTACCCTAAATAGGATACACGACTTTTAAACTCACTAGGGTACTATATATATATTTATTAGGTTACAGCTATGTTAAATATTAGGGTACGCACGTGATTATTATATTTACATTCAATTCAATTCAATTATGGTACATATCATATATGATACAATTGTATACAAGTGTATACAATTATATACAATTGCATTAGGGTACACGGTATCATATAATTAGGGTACGGCTATGAGGACACTACTTACACCCTAAAAAGGCACTCGCTGTACCCTACTTTTTAACAGTGTACTTATACATATTCTAGCTTATATTTGATTTGTGAATAATGAATATACGCATCGTATAGTTATAACCAATCGCGTAGGAATCATCATGTACAGGTAAACATATAGGTTAATACATATCGTTATACACGCATATACATATTTAAATTTTAATATAAATATTATAATATATACTTTAATATTCCCCTCTAACTGAATACGTACACACACATATATATATATATATATATATATATATATATATATATATATAAGTAATCGCGCGTGTATGCACTTATGTGTATGTGTGCGTGGGTGTGTATACGAGATATATCTTCACACGTTATTGAATTTACATATGTAGTCGCCCCCCCCCCCGCCCGCCATCACATGTATTTATATACGTCAGAAAGATGTGGTCTACCGTGTGAAGCAAGTGATATGCTAATTCGTATCTTAGATGGGATCGCTATTAAATTGTAACAGTTTAGCATACTGATATGCGGATAATTAATAAACAAGCGCGCACAGTGTAGCGTGTATTGTGATGTATGTGTGTGTGTGCATATATACTAATATATATATATATATATATATATATATATATATATATTAATATATATATACTAATATATATATTAAACAATATCAAAATATGTTGAATGATTGTCCCCTTATAGGACTGTTTTGTATATATATATATATATATATATATATATATATAAAATATGTTTATTTAATAAGTATACAGAGAGTATACTCGTATACAGTCCATGGATAGTGTATAATATACTATAGTATACTTTGCGGTGATATTACATAACATATGTTACATAATTAGAGGTCAAGTTATATATATATATATATAAGTAAATGTATACTTGTATGTTACTGGACCTCTAACATATGTGTTATGTAACATTAGCGCGTAGCATACTATATATATAGTATTTAGTAAATAGTATATAGTACGACATTACTATACTATAGTACTACTGTACTGCAGGTAGTGCTGTATCGCGTAACACATCGGACACATTTATTAAACATAATATATTATATATATATATATGTATACACAAATAATACACGTCTTTAAGTGATCTAAGTCTGATCATTAGTAAGATGATCAGTAAGATGACTACAAAGAACACATCCCATGTAGCTAACTTACAAATGTAGTTATTTGTTATATACTATATCTATATATATATATATATATATAGACGATGCTTATGATGATGATGACGATGATGATAATGATGATGATAATTATGATTATGATGATGATGATGATAGTGATGATTATGGTGATTATGATGATGAAGTGGAGTTTATTAGGCATGGTTATAAAGAGATAACACTCCTCGTAAGTGCATAATAAACAATAATACACCACAACAAAATATGGATAAATGAACAGATAAAAGTGGAAAGAAGGAAATATAAAATGTAACAATAATATAATAAAATCAGATAGACGATATATATGATTAGTTATATATATATATATATATATATATATATATATATATATATATATATATAATGTAGCCTCGATTACCCAACACCCGACAACCCCTCATTCCGCCTAACATTACTAACTTAACTATATCACACTAATCATTAGTTGTGGAACATATGCGCCTGTATTATCCGATAGCGCTACACTATATATAGTGTACACACTATAGTGTAAGCTTATAAAGTACTAGTATGTTCCATTATGTTCCAGTATTAACATCCATTAACCGTGTTTACCTCACCGGTAAGCCAATCGATTATTTGCTTTATTGTCATATATGAAGTAGGTATGTATACATATTCTAGGTAACCTTGTAACCTTTTAAACTAATGGTTTAGACACTGCCATTCAACTTCTTAGTAGAGTTTTCGGCCGTGTTTTCAAAAATTAATATTTATATGCATTGTTAAATATATGGGTTTTTATCCTACTTTTAAAGATGGGGGTTGAAGATATTGATCTTATGTCATATGGTAGGCTATTCCATAGTTTAGGGGCAGCTAATGAAAAAGCAGTTTCTTGTTTTCTTGTGAGGTTGCGGGAGTTTTGGATGAATAATTTTTATTTGTATATGGTACGTTGTAGTTTGGATGGATTATGTTCATTTAGTAAGTCGGTCAGGTAGTCGGGGTTATTATAATATGTGGCATGGTTTATCATAAGTAATATTTTATAGTGTATACGTTGTGTGATAGGGAGCCAGTGAAGTGCTTTTAGGTAGGGGGTTATGTGGGTTCTAGCGTATTTGGGAATTCTATATATAGTACGTGCAGCTGAATAGAGTATACTATTGAGTGGTATTATTGTGTTTTTATTAGATTTATGTATAATGGAATTACAATAGTCGACGCGAGGAAGTATTAGGGCTGTTATGAGAGTTTTAGCAAGTTATGTAGTTATTGAGGGTATTATTAGTCGTATTGTATGTAGTGTGCGGTTCACAGATCGGCATTCCTATAGGACCTACGACGTAGGTATACCTATAGGTTAATTTAAACGCCCACATTTCTGCGCAGTTTCCAACGTCATATTAGTATTAAATAGGAATTTAATTGTCAAACTTCTAAAGTATTTCATTTCTATGTAAACGCAGATAAATTATATAACCTATTACGTATATTATATTCATTACAATTTCTATATATATATATATATATATATATATATGGAATAACATACCTATATATAGATTTACAAATTTTAAACATATAGGTTTACCTACAGTTAACTATTAAAGTGTAGAAAGTAACCTATTATAATACGGACACTTTAACAATAAATGGTCTTAACATTTTATGACTCAATATTTGTATTCAAAAATTAAACTATATTAATATTATATAATTATAGATATTATTGTGATGTTAAAATTGTATTTAATCTTTTTATTCGATAGATAACAGGATGTCCGTATTCGGTACCCATGTCCGAATACGGACACCCTGTGTTGTAATACGGATACCCTATATACTACCAGATAAACTATATATTATTGATGAACCAATCAAATAAATTACTATTACATTATTTATAATTAATGTTATGAATAATTTAAAATAATTTACTAGTAATTAATTTATTAATTTTTATTAATTAATAGTAACATTTTAGCATCTAAATAATACATTTATTAGATTTAGCTTAATTGTTGGTATTAATATTATAACGCACGCGGTTTTTATGAAATGGTAATAGTGCATACGCTTCGTGATGATTGGTTATAGGGTGTCCGTATTAAGACACCTAGAGTGTCCGTATTAGGGACGTATATGAACTCTAGGTATATAATTACAAAATAATTAATAGTTTATAGCAATTATGTATATAATATTTAGAATGCTTTACTTTTTAATAATTTAGTATTATGTTTTATATTAATACATTTGTATATTCTTGAGAAGGTTTTAAGTTGACATTTTTTTTTCATAAATTTAAAAACGTAATAAAAAATTCAGTTTATTGGATATATCAGCACTATTTAGATTAATTAAAATATAAAAAATACTTATTTAGACTATATTTATAATTATAAATGTTTTATTCATTAAACATTTTTTTGTCGGATTTATGGTTTCCGAGATACCGAGAGTGTCCGTGTTCGGGAACTGTCCGTATTCGGTTACTGTCCCCTACTTGCCACACACGTGATAAATATTGTATACAATATACAAAAGGGCATCTATATATATATGCCCTTTTATAATTATATTCATAATTGTACACTTTATAATTATAATTATTGATCGTGGTATATCTACAATAGAGGTAAACAATGACATATGGACGTGTCAATTATTGTTTACTTACGATTAGTGTATATAGACTATATCCGGTAACAGTATAATTAATATGTGTCTATAATTTGATTTATTGGTCATATGTCCTTTTTGAATTATATTAATTTTTATAACTTATATTGTAATTCATTTTAACTTAAAATTAATAAATATTACAAAAACGTATTGTCTTTTATTTAGATATTTACGTATATTTATGTATATACTTTTTAATTTAATTATGTAATTTAATATTAGATAAAACATATGTTTTATTTTTTTTTTCGTTCTCGATTATCCGCAACATATACGTGTTACATTTACATTTCACGTCTTGCACTATCCCTCTCTATAATCACACACACACACACATATATATATATATATATATATATATATATATATATATATACATATATACATATATACATACATATATACCTCTGCCGAGCGCCGTAAAGCCGCGCCGCACCGGAAACCGTGTACAACGCGCCTCGCTTGTAGACATTGTGTACACGCCTGTGTACACGCGGCTTCCGTTATATCACGTGACCGACGCGCATGACATACAATAACACGTCACGTGGTCGTCCTCACCCAGCCCCCTACCGGTCGGTACACGACACACGACAGCAGCCCTCGGTGCACTACCACTACCACTACCGCTACTACTACACGGTTTATGAATATTAATAATGCTAATAACGTTAATACACGCGAAGTCCGGGTCAGCGGCGGCGACGACGTACACAGTTCCATATATGGACAGCTCCGTATATGTAGATGTCCATATATGGAGCTATGTACGACGTGCATAGCTCCGTATATGGACATATATACGCCCACTAACACGGTCAACACTACATGGGCACACGATACCGCACACACACGCGCACACACGCACACGCACACATATAGAAACGCACCGGGTAGGTCGTATACGGTATACCCACGATAAAGATATCTTCGCACGCGTGTATACGCATGATCATCTATATCTACAACTATGGGGTTGTCGGAAGATTGATTATAAATGTTGCGAGTTGTTTTATGTATATTTTAGTATATATATAAATATATATATATATATATATATATATATATATATATATATATATATATATACACAATCAACTCTCGGTAAGTCGGACTACGGATAAGTCTGATTTCTGGATAAATCGGACACATTTAGTTAGTTTGGTTGGATTTGTATCTAGTTCCATGTTAAATTAATCGGATAAGTTGGATTGGATAAGTCGGACTTTTCTATAAGTCGGACACATATTATAGTCATTTTTATAATTTGTATACTGAATAAGTCGGAATTTTTAAAAATTGTCAGAAATGTTTACTTTAAATAATAATATTATAATTTTAGTAAGTAATATAATTGAATACAACATTTTATGTTGCTGATTTTTGCATAATTCCATATTTCTAACCATTTAACTCGCGCTGCGCATTTCATGTATTATTTGCATGATATTCTTAATATCGGATAAGTCGGACATTTCGCTGAGTCGGACAGTTTTCCCGGTCCCGTGCGAGTCCGACTTATCGGGAATTGACTGTATATATATATATATTATTTAATCTCGTATGCTGTATACTAATTTTATTAACTTTAATGACTTATTTATTTAAATCATAATAATATATATATATATATATATAATTATTTTATATTTCAAAAATTAAAAAAATTGCAATACATGGGATTTCGGCCAGCCCCTAGACATTTAACACGGGCCAAATATAAATATATAGGATATCCTATCAACGAACTATAGTTCATTTATATATATTGTATACAATATATAAATGATGATTTTGTATACAACAATACTCGCAATTCTTATTAAATACATTATTGTATTGTATGTCAATGTTTTATTATTAAAATTAATATTTTTTAAATTACTTGGATTTTGATAAATATCCTGAAAGGAATTTTTATATATTGAACTTTATTGTTATTTAAATACTTAAATAACATTTGTTAGTACAATTTTTAAATTGAATATATAATTTACATGTGCATACTAATATTTACATATTTAAAGTATACGTAAATTTAAAACTTAATATAAAGAGTTAGTAATATTAATATTACTAATTTTAAAACATTAACAAAAATATGGAATTAATGTCAATTTTTCAAACTGGTGGCCGAGGAAAACGGTGATTTATGAAATAATATTGAAGTGGCCACAATATGTTATCAATAATATTATGATGTTATTTAAATGCTTAATTTTTGAATACTTCTCTCACAATGTGCATACACAGTATACAATGTGATTACCCCTCGCGTTATGGCTGTATATGTATACATAATAGTCCTCATTTAGACTTTTTATTAAACCTTAAGTGAGCTATATTTACTATTTGTTCGAGATATTTTACGGAGATATTTTACGGAGCTTATTATTTTACTGAGATAATTATCTTATAGGAAGTAAACCCTGCGTTTATGTGAACGACATTTAAAGTCTTGTAATATTATTTTGTGAACTGTTAAGAAGTATATATATATATATATATATATATATATTTTATTTATTGATTTATTTAAATCAGACATGAAATACAGAGGTCCATAGTATATAAACGAAAATAATAAAAGAATAAACTAAACAAATCAATTAATCTAAGAAACGAAATTTAAAATACTATATAAATATATATATAAGCCAATGTTTATTATTTTCGAGTAAATTAATGATATAGTGATTGTGATAAACCACTTGTTAAAAGGGTGGATATTTCCTATCGTATAAGCCTCGTATGAAATGAATGCTATCGGTGTGTAATCTAAGATTCACTAATTGTTATTAATCCGCTAATTTCTGTCAGTCTCAAATATGTACTGAACAATTAAATACATCGTTTATTGTGTACATATACGCATGTAATCCACGCATCCATGTAGACTATATAATGTATTATATAGTCTATATGGATGCGTGGATTATATATATTATATATATAAATATATATATATATATATATATATATATATATATATATATATATATACACTACATATCCATCCAATTAAAAAGTAGTACATGGCGATGACCACCCCATACTAGAGATATGACTCACAATGGTAACAGATTGGGCCCGACCGTCCCGCACCCACGCTACTACTACTACTACTAGTACTACTACTACGGTATAGCAGTGTATCGATTCTAACGAGGACATAACTAAGGACGGACGTACTAATTCGGCGTCGATGACTCATCGTAATTTACGTCTCTAATTAAGAGGCTATTTATAACTATATCTATATATAGCACGACGTCACGTGAGTGTGTAAACAAGTGCGTAGGAGGGCAACACGCATACATACACACACCTACACACACCTACACACACCTACACGATGTATACAACGCGGGTATGTGTACATGACTTACAGTGTAGGAGTAGCTCGGCATGCATTCTGGGAAATAAAAGCGAACGTCGGACGTTGTACATTACATACTCTATATTCTATATATATAATATAAATATATATATTTATATATATATATATATAGTACATTATACATGTGGAGTGCACTCTATAGAATATATATATATATATATATATATATATATATATATTTATATTACATAATGTACTTTATACTGTACAATTTATACACGACAACAATATATTATGTTTATTTGTTAATGTATAATTTATTTACATGTACAATTAATACTCAGTATATATGTATGTATATATATATTAAGATATATATTCCTTAGTATATTAATTGATGATAAATTTAACTGGATTTATCATATAAATTATATCAGAGTAAAAATAAGCAGATCAATTTTTATTATAAATAAAATACAAAATAAACTATCTTTAAAAAATCGTATAAAAATATATCATAGTATTTTTGAAAGTCATATAAATTAAAGTTAATTTATTACCCTTATGCGACGAATATAGAATAGGTGATTTAGTTGGCTGATTTAGATATATTATATGTTGTAATTGTGGGACATTTCAGCATCCAAATAACATTAAGATTTAGGACAGCTGATGATGTAGTAATAAGAATACCATTAATGACAACAGGAGGAAAACATGATAGTTTGGTGGGATATTTAGGAGTGCAGATTTAGTAGAGTTAAGAAGAAGTTTGTTCGAGAGAAACGATTATCTAATAGTCGAAGCACACTTGCATTATTGGGATGTTAAGCTCGTCTACACAGATAAATAGCAACATATTTATAAATGTATAGGAATATTTAGTTAATTATTATAATTCAGAACAAAAAAATTATATAAATAAAAAGATATATGAAATATAAAAGGCTGCCACAAATAATAAATCTACTCTATAGAGTTATAGCTTGGGAAACAATACATAAAATCAGCGGAAGAAAGAAATGAAATAAAGCGAAACTAAAAGCAAACAATGATAATGAACAAATCAAACTTTGGTATAAGCATTTCAAAGAGTTACTTGGCAAGAATATTCAATCGACAATTCATAGCGAAATTGCAGCTCATATATTGAATAATCTTGATATAAAAATCGGCCCTTTCACGAAAGAAGAAGTGATGAAAGTTACACAAAAAATATCATATGGAAAAGCAGTAGGTTTGGAGGAAATACCGGCAGAAGTTTGGATATTAGATGATTTCAAAGAATTTTTGTTAGAATCCTGTAACCGGTTTTATTTCCAGGAAAATATAGTAAGTTGGAAAAATAGATGGATACTTCATTTTCATAAAAAAGGAGACCTTTCCATCACAAAAAAACTACAGAGCATTTTCTATAACAGCAATCGCCGCAAATATTTATAATCTTATGTTATTAAAGATGATTAGACCAGCAATTGATCCAATATTGGATTAATACTAAAATAAAATCAAAATGGCTTCCAAACAAATATATATACTACGGGACAACTTCTAACTACTATATGAATTTTAGAGGGGGTAAAATCTAAAAACATGATATCAATTTCATCTTCATTTTCTTTTCAAAAGCTTTTGACACAATAAATCGCGAAAAGATGAAAGAAATTAAAAATAGATTTTAAAATATTATATACTAGAAGAAAAAGTCTGTACAATTATGATACTCTATAATGAAAATACTAGCTCGAAGGTCACCATATAGAGACCTTGCTTCAAAATCACAACGGGAGTTTTACAGGGTGAAACACTTAGGCTGCTATTTTTTATAATCTGTCTCGCCTATATTCTGAAGACGTCATTGCTAATGACCGAGATCTAGGTTTTACTCTAACTGAAAGAGAAAGCAGTCGATATTCCGCAGAACAAATTACCGATATGGACTATGCTAACGATATCTCCGTAACAATTAATACCCTGAAATATGCTAATATATTATTACGGTAAATCGACTTAGCTACAAAAGAATTAGACTTAGCGTTAACAGCGACAAAAAGCAATACATTAATTGCAATCAGAATAACAACATGCAAATGAAAAGTATCTGCGGAAATGTAATAAATCAAGTAGAGATTTTAAATATCTAGAAAGCTATATTAAATAAACTAATGGGTGTTAATATAAGTATCGCTAATGTCTGAGCAGCTTTAAATAGCATGAATATAATCTGGTAATCAAAGCTAAGTACTAGTCTTAAAATAATTTTTTTAGAATTGAAGTCGAATTAATGCTTGTTTATGATTCTATTAACTAGTTTGCCTAGACTAAAATAACCTAGTTAGAGAAAAAAGATGTATGGAACCTACACACGCATGCTTAGTGCGGTGGCAAACAAATCCTGTCGAGATTATCTAACAAATAAGCAACTATATGGTGATATCCCAAAAATTAACAACTCGATGTAAAGGATGCGGTATGCCGGTAATTGGAGAAGCAAAGTTGAATTAGCGAGCGATCAGTTACTCTGGCAATCACATTATGGTAAACATTCGCGTGGACGCCCAGCGAAGACATACATAGATCAACTGCGGGATGATCATTCGTATACCGGTATGCAAACGATAGATGAAATGAAGACGGCGATGAATGATAGAGAAGGATGGAAGAAGTATGTCTGGACTACCGAGCAAGCTCCACCTGGTAAGACACTATAAAAACAGAAATAACTTGTATACCCTATAGGGTATATAACATATATTTTATTAATTAGCTTTTAATATGTGCAAAGATATTACAAAGTCCTTAGGACAATATTTGATATGTGTATATAATGTATGGATATAATATTAATAATCATACAATAGTATTTTTCACAGTTTATTATCGGAATTAAATATTCGTCCCTGATTCTGTACGCTGAGCTACTAGAACCTCGAAGTCAAGTGCCCCCATACGTTACTCGTAACCATCATACGACGAACAGGATAACGACGTCATTACGTAACGTCGCTATCGACGAATATTAGTCACGTGTTCCTATTACTTAAGATTTCCATTCGAAAGTAACGATGTACTTCTAGTGTACTAAATAGTACGATAACAAGAACATGGTTCCAAACTGATCGTTCTCCTTCGGCGGACGCTCCTACTTCCTCAGCGACTGTTCGAGTCGGGCCAGCCTATAGAAGGTAGCCTTCTGTTCCATGCCGAGTTGACCCCACCGGTCGTTACACATCTTAGCCTCGCCATCGGTCGGTACCAGCGTGTTACTGTTCAACGCCGCCAACAACATCTTAGAACGATGTCTGTCGGTCGCGGCCGTAACGCTCGTAGTCGATATGGACCCGATGTCTATCGGCGCCGGTTGAGCGGATCGCGTGGCCGATATTCTCGACGATACCGAACTATTTCTCTGCGTATTTCTAGAGGTGGACGATCTACTCCTGAACGCTACTTTCTTGGCGGGTTTGCCTCGTCGTGTGGTCCTCGACACCTGTCTTCCACGCGAAGCACGACTAGACGCGCGCGACGCCGACCTCTTGGTGACCCTACGGACTGGTTTTCCCTTTCCGCTCACTCTAGAGCTGCTTCTACGACGTGAAACGCGACTAGACGGGTTTTTTTTAGCCTCGCGCCTTCTTTTTCTAGCGACGCGCTTATCTATTTTACGTCTACGAACCGCGGTGGCTTTCTTGTTAGGCCTGCGCGCATTCCTTCCGGCGCTTCTTTTGTCGGACACTCGCGAAGAACTCCCATGGACCGTCGACGCCTTTCTCTTCACCACTTTACGAATGCTGGACGCGGCGCTTTTCGAAGATCGTATGGTGACGTCACTTTTAACCGAAGCGCTCCTCGATCTGCTTATGCGCACCGGTGGTGCGGTTGTACCTTGTCTACACGTAGTCTTTACTTTCTTCGCCACAGTTTTAGCCATTGTTAAGGAGTCGGAACGTGTATAAACTAAGTAATTAACGTGTTACGGTTGTTAGTAAATGTTAGTTTGTGTGAATAATAATTATAATATTTAGAATTAAATTTAAAATTAACTCATTTTAAAAATTTTATTTCATTAATATTTTCATTTAAATTTATTATTAATAATATTAACACACACACACACATACACACAAACACACACACAAACATATATATATATATATATATATATATATATATATACATTCATATTATCATATAAGCGGGTTCAATCCCTATCCGGTCCTATAAAATAGGTCTTAATAAAATATTTAGAAATGATCTATATAGTTGTGTATACAAACTGATCAGATATCATTAAAACTATAGTTTCATATATGAATGTATGCCTTAACATGCGAGCGGTTTCGAAGAGATATTAGAGACATATGATTATAAGTAAAAAGTCATCATATATATATATAGAAAATATAAAAATATGATATATAGAATTATTTATTGTTAAGATCCTATTATTATATAAAAGTTATAATATTTTGTTATTTATATTTATTTTCTTTTTATTATTTTATATAATTAACTGTTGTATAACCACTAACGTTAGGAAACCATACATATCACGTGATATGAAGTATACTTCATACTTCACACATATAGAGTGATAGAGTGACATATATCTATATAAACAAATTAATGAATACTGTGTGTTATATATACATATATTTTTTGAATAATTTTGATAATTTTCACCATATATGGTAAACTATAATTTATTTCGTTATAACACATTATTAATCATTATTATTAAATGATTCTATTGTCCAATATATATTATTATGTTATGCAAACTTGTTAGTTTAAATCAAAGTAATTACAATAATTTATGTTGAATTTGTAATTGATTTCATGTAAATCTTTGAATCCGTAAACATATGATAAACGAAACAATGAAGATGTATCTTTCAAACACATGTATGTGTACATATATGTATACATAAATACAAACATATATAAGAGAAGATAAATTAAGATTAACGAATTGTGGCATATTTATTATTATAATTATATTAACAAAATAATAAGTGGACAAACACAATCAGTTAGACTATAGATGTGTTTAGTATAATAATATCATATATAGGGTATTAACCTATATATCGTAGTATGTATACATAATATATAAAGAAGTTATAAATTCTAAATGTAGCATATTCCCATCGAACAATGTAATCCTACGAAATCAAGTACTCGCTAAATGAAGGAATGTAAGGGGTTGCACTGCAGAACACAGTGCACTGCAGTACGTCAACCACGGTTACCCTATATATAGGGTACCCCCATACAGGGGTATACCCTATAGGGTATACCCCGAACCAGTTGACTTAACTCTATAGAGTATAGCGAAAACGTCGAATATATAATGTTAAACACTTAAAATAACACCTATAGATTTCGTCCACATACATATCCGTACGTAGAATGTATTGATATATGTTAAATATATCTAAGTTTTTGTTGATCAGTCCAAACATAGAACGTGTATTTCTGCATTTTAGTTATAGCATCTGATTATTTGCCACGATATATAATATAGAACCATCAGAATCCATGTATCAATACATGTAGAATATGTAAAATTGCAAGTCATTAGTATATATACTAACGACTTGCAATTTTACATATTCTGCATGGATTGATACATGGATTCTGATGGTGCTATATTATATATACTAGTTAACTTAAGTAGTAACCTATAGTTGTAGTTCTATAACCTTTCTATATAATTAACACATTGTGTTTCGCATGATATCAGCTAACTGCAGTTATAAAACAATTCGATGTTTAAGTTTAATTTTTTTTATATCGGATTAAGTTATAAATAATATATATATATATATATATATATATATATATATTTATATATATATATATATATATATATATAATATATATTATATATATATATATATATTATTTATATTATGTGAAAATGTCTAGTTATAATATGGTTCGTATGTAATATAAAAGTAATGTGTTATATGTAGAAGTATTTAATAATCAATAAGGATAATAATAATAATTAATATATATTTAATCATCGTTTATGTTATAACTTTATATTTAGTGTAATGTTGTAACGATTACCGATCATACAAGACTATAGTTTGCCTATAGGCTATATATGAATGAATTAATTAATTATATTTATTTTACTTGTATAATATACAAAAATTAATAATTAATACACATGGCATATGTATACAATATAATGTAGTTAAGTAATGAGTAAAAAAGGAACCCTTTAATAGCAATATGCTTTCGAGAAAGGATTCCAACATATAGGCCTATATATAGGCACATACAAATATTTCGTATTTATAAAAAGTAAAAACCATTGTGTTTGATAACCTATGCTTTTAGTCGCCTAACTATATAAACTAAGGCACGGATGATATGTATACCGTATACGGTATAAATATATATATATATATATATATATACATTTTAAAATAAATGTCTTTTAATGAGATATTTTACGGATTCCATATTATGATATCATAAATACAGCAAATTTATCTTATAAGGTTATGGTACCATGTACATCTATTATGCGAATCCGGTAATAGATATATTTTTATTTTATTTTAAAATATTTTATTGACTACAAAATCACGTGGTGGTTATGGGCGTCATGAGAAGGAAACAAAAATAAAATAAATAAAGTACAATAAAAATAAAGGAAAAGGGAGGGTAGGTTACAATGTTAATAGGTGCGTGGAGAGTTTACATTTAAATAGTGACAAGGATTTAAAACACCTAATGTCATATGGTAGAGAATTCCAGTATTTTGGAGCTACCACAGAGAAAGCAGATTCAGAGTGAGCAGAGATAGTCGAGCGTTGCACAATTTTCATCGTGTGACATTTCCTGCTAGCTCGACTAAGGGTATGCATATATATATATATATATATATATATATATATATATATATATATATATCTATATATATATATATATATATATATTATGCGAATCCGGTAATAGATATATATATATATATATATATATATATATATATATATCTATTACCGGATTCGCATAATGGATGTACATGGTACCATATCGTTATAAGATATATATATATAAATATATATAACGTATTTGCTTATAACCACGGCGCTGAAAAAGTGACCAATCGGTGAAATGATAAAATAAGTGTCGTGATAAAAAGATAAACGCATGCGTCGGAGAACAATAATGTCTGTCTGTCTGCTCACTAAAGAGGCAATAGCGCATCTCTCTAGAGATTATGTTTACGTCCTATAGGACCCACTATAGTGGGTGGCTCATTACATATATAATAGGGCATATAAATGCCTAATTATTTATATAATATATAATTATAATATTTATAATATATATATATATATATATATAGGTACATAATACTACATAATTTATAAATACAGATATATCTTATATATAAGTGTGAATAGTTCTAGTTTAAAACAAACTTTTACTAATTAATTTGATTCAAATAATTAATTAATACATTAGCGTAGATTAATATAATATATAAAATATAATTAAATCGTACTTGAATTTTTAATTAAACTGAATGTAAATTTATTTTTTATTTTTTTGTTATTTATTATTTTTATTTGGTGGAGTCCTTTCATCCCATCTAGGAACTTAAATGAAGTTTTCACTTATAACTATATATGGCTCTAATGTCCCTTCGAAGCAGCTATCATGTTAATGCATTCACGGTTTTAACGAGAGACGATAATTTATTCATACATAATTATATAAGATCAATTCTAAATAATATTTGAAGACCCATTTTATAAAATTAATTAATGGTCCGGACAAGGCTCGAACCCGTGTCCTACTGCTTGTGTTTCTGACGCCTTAGCCACTGAGCCACACAGGCAGTTATATATATATATATATATATATATATATATATTAATAATTATATTATATAGAGTTTCATTAATATAATTTTAATAGTATTAGTTGCAGTTAATTTATTTTATAATATCGGCCGAAATAGCAAATCTATTAAACCTATATGGTATATATATATACCCCATCTCAAAGTACTATAAATTTTAAAAAGTTTAGTATAATCATTCTTAATAAACACCACTTCATAAATAAGTAAGAAAGAGCTCTTTGTATACTCTATAGTACTTTGAGATGGGGTATATATATACCATATAGGTTTAATTATATCACTAGGTAATCGGATGTATTATTATGAAAGGTTAGATAGGTTAGTAGCCTATCATAGATTTATAGTTTTATAAATTTATAGTTATAGGTACAATTTAAATCTATGGGTAGTAGACAGAATGTATACGTACTTCTATATTCAATGGTAATATATATTGATAAGGTACAGAGTTACATAAGTTATAAAATATTCTCGTATGTTAAATATAATCTTTGTCGGCAGAATTGTGTAGTATCTGACATGTATTGATAGTAGGTATTTACTATATATAGTTTGTATTCCTTATAATATTATAATATAATATTCCTTACATATATGTATTACTATAATACTATAGACTCTATAGAGGCAGTGATGGGCACCGATCCTTTTTTTCCTGTATCGCCGATCCCGATCCCGATCTGGATCCAGATCATGATCACGATATTATTTATATATTTAATTATATATTTATATATTTAATACGATTTTATTTCTTAATTTGAAACAATATACACCTAGGTATAATATGTAGTTATAATACATATATAGCCTAATATAAATTATTAATAATTGTAAATAATATTTTTTATTAATATATTGTATTATATTTCAATAATAATTCAATTGAATTAAATGCATATATTGAATGTATATTATATCATGCATGATAGGCAAGAAGCTAAAGATTATATGATATAGTGAATTACATATAATTTGAATTGGATACACATATCTACTCATTGTAACTTACAATTTGTACAACGTACATTGTACGTTAAGTCAAAGTCGGTGGTTTACTTATATGATATCAATTAAATTCTAGTATGGTAAACATAACAATTATTATTTAAACACTAGGGGAAAGTAACCGAATACGGACACTCTCGGTATCTCAGAAACAATAATTCCTACAAAAAAATGTTTAATGAATACAATATTCATAATTACATAAATAGTCTAAAAATGTATTTTTTATTTTTTAATTAATCAAAATATTGCTGATATTTCAAATAAACTGATTTTTGTATTACGTTTTTAAATTTATGTAAAAACAATTCAACTTAAAACTTCTCAAGAATATACAAATGTATCGATATATAATATAACAATATATTATAAAAAACTAAAGCATTTTAAACATTATTTACATAATTGCTATATTTGTTATCAAATATTCATTAAGTTGTAAGCATATATCTAGAGGTTTTATAAGTCCCTAATACGGGCACCCTATAACCAATCAGCGCGCAGCGTTTGAACTATTCTGATTTCATAAAAATCGCGTGCGTTATAATATTAATACCACCAATAAAGTTAAATCTAAAATTTGTATTATTTAGATACATAAATTGTATTATTAATTACAAAAATAATAAAAATAAATAAATTATTAACTAATTAAATTAGAATAAATTGTTCACAAATTAATTTTAAATAATGTAATTGTAATTTGTCTGATTTATTCATCAATAATATATCGTTTATCTATTGGTATATGTCCGTATCATAACACATGATTTCCGTATTCGGACATGGGTACCGAATACGGACACCCGGATGTTGTATGTACACACATGCATGTTATCTATGGAATTAAAAGATTAATAACAAAGATTAAATACAATTTTAAAATCACAATAATATCTATAATAATATAATGTTAATATATTTTAATTTTTGAATAAAAATAAAGAGTCATACAATTTGAAGACCATTTATTGTTAAAGTGTCTGTTTAGGTTACTTTTCCCTATATAGGTTTAACCTAGTATTGAAATACCTTGGAAAACATTACAAAATAATGATCAATACATGTATAACTACCCATCACTGTATTACCAAGACCTCCTATAACCGAGGTTATAGGAGGTATTGGTATTACAGTGATGTGTATACACATATTACAGTGATGTGTATACATAGAGTGTGCACACTAACTATAGTTAGCAGTTTCGGTGATCCCGACCCCGATCCATAAAAAAGGATCGGTGCCCATCATTGCATATACGATATTCTAATATTATTATATTTATTTATAAACAACATCTTAGTATTGTATTATTAAATTAAATTGAATTAAATTAAATTGATATGACATTGCTATATATCCTATATTTAAATCAATAAGTGAAACAGTGAAAGAAAATAAGCAGGTAACATTGGACATATGTTATTGGTATCGGTACAACTATCTATATATACTATCTATTTATAATTAATAGATAATATCTAGATATAAATATAGTTATTTTTAAATGTTTATCTAAAATTGACTAGGAAAAAATTTAGAAATATTTGTGATAAAATATGCTCCATATTATAATGTTATCTAATGGTATTATAATACACATTATTTCAGTCAAATTGCTAAAAAGCAAGAGGGTATATATATATATCCCACTACAATTGTAGTTAACTTGATAGAAAATCGTTTTAAATCTACTATATTTCGGGCAAGTAACCGGAAATACAGATAGTGCGTACCCCTTAGTAAAGGGCCTTTTTAAAGGGCATTTATACACATGACCTCATATAGCCAAAGGAAGCCATGTTAAGGAGACCTTCAAATGTTTGCTTCTAGATACATATGAATATATATTTGTATTATAGCATAATTTATTATTTGTAACCAAAGATTATTAAAAAGATTTATAAAAATTCTTTAATTATTGATTTATTTTTAAATAATATATTTTATAAAATATTTATATTATTTTTGTATTGACATTTTGTTAATTGAATTTAACAAATATGTTGAATAAATTATTAAAGGGAAACTTAAAATCTCAAGTGGTATTATTTGAAGGTACCATTAAACTATTAATTTATATGAATATCTTAGATATAATTAATATATCAACATTTTAAATTGTATATAAATTTTAAAAATAAATGTATTTTTAAAGATCTGAGTAATAGTGGTATATTAAAAAATATAAAATCGCATGAGTCGATTAAGAGCTATTAAAACTAAACTACGTGGTCTTAAATCTGATAATTTATATTAATATTGTAAAGAATAATATGAATATATAAAATCTATACACAATTTCGCATGTATGTGAAAACACTGTTTTAAACAGGCCGCCGAATATTATTAGAATGTCAGAGTTCAATTTTTATTAAGGGGTTGTTTGATTTCATTGTTTTGGTTTTATTTTGCTATTTATGTTAGCTGCATTATATCCCCAAGTGAGCTTATACAATATTGTGTTAATATAAAATATATTATAATGCGTATAATGTGCAGTAATGTATATATATAAGTACAGGCCACCTTGACATCTGACATTCTTATAATAACAAACGGCGCCCTATTTTCAATTTCGCGATATTTAGTTTTTAATAGCTCGTACTCGACTCATGCTCAATCATTGAATTTCTATTATTAATGATTTTTATTAATTCTGATATTTGTGAAATAGTAATAAATCAAGTATAATGAATACAATATAAAATGTAACTTTAGGATCAACAGAACATTACGATCAACGGAAAAATTCGACGGACATCGATGTCCAAAGATCGTAATGTTAATCTGATATGCTATACTATAGAAATCGATGTCCGTCGATTGTTAAATTTTATTTTATTATATGTACAGATATACGCCGAACGTAAAGTTAATCTTATATTTTAAAATACATTACAAACAAATTAACATAACGATTAACGGACATCGATATCCGTCGAATTTATCCGTTGATCGTAAAATTGTGTTTATCCTAATTTTATAGAACATATATCATATATTATACGGGTATTTAACGAAATCCGCACGTAGTAAATTAAAAATCCACACAAGCGTCATTAGACATATACAATATTATACGATATAAAATATTATCTTCGCATAGTTATGATAAAATGAGTGCATATTATAATTACTCAACTTTCAAACACAATTTTATAAATTATATTTTAATGATACAACTAATATAAATTATCCACTATTATAGTGACTATATAATACGGTATTAATAATTCATAACCTATATGATTCATATATGATTACTGAACAATTCATGAATACTACGAAAAACTATCGACAAATTATATAATATAGTTTGTCAATATAGTATATTATATCGTATATTATATATAATATTATCCCCAATATATACTAAAAAGATATTGCACTAGTGATATTCAATATATAAAATATAGCTTGTACGGTTATGTATCATAACCTATATATGTAAGGAATGATAATTAATAAATATACAATTATTATATAATTTCGCAATCTTATTTATTATAATGAAATTCATTAAATAATTATATATATATATATATATATATATTATAAAAGAGTAGGATGTATTCAATATATACGATATCGATTAATTACATCAATAATATGATATCGATTACACCTTTACCGTATTAATACATGCTATATTTACTAGATTAGCGTAGCATTTTCTATTCGTACATTTAATATTGCCTATAACACATTAAACATGCATTCACTCTGATTTACCATATATACATCTATGTTATAGACGTATGCATATAAAGAAGTCCTTCACAAGTACAATTATTTGATCTTAATCATAATTAGATTTAGTGTAAACAGGAATTCAAATGAGATATAACTTTATGTTATGTTAGTTTATTCAGGAATTTATAATTCCAATTATAATAGTACTTTTTAGGACTCGTCAGAATGATAAACGGTAATTGTCTTGATAAGCTCTGCTTCTATAATTACTTGTTTGTTAAAACTGAATCTGATAATAATAAATATAATATATAATAATAATAATAATAATAATAATAAATATTTATTAGAAGAAAGTTGTAATTTTTTTTCGTATGAAGTATATAATTTAATATATTGTTATTTCCTCTAAATTATTATACAGCGTATAGTACGTATTACTGGTCACGCATCAAGTCATAGACTATGACTCATAGTATGAATAACACGCACTCTCCATTAGATAGATGGTTTGCTATTCCTCTGAGCTCTTCCTTTGATCGACACCTCGTATTAATGTATACGTTTATATTTTGTGTACGCTTTAATTACATATTCACGATTGCAATTAAATACGCATCATGTAGAAGTGGACGTATATGTAATGTGAAGTATATCTCTTAAGGGGATGTCGCGGAGTGCCGTCATTTTGTTTATATTTATTTAGACAGCCTCTGTTTATTCACAAGCATAATATTATAAATTTTATATATTTATATTTATAATATAATAGTTAATCTTCTATATATTAATTTAATAAGTTAGTTATATATCCCGTATAAATGCTCAGCGCCCGCCGATTTCTCTCGCCGACTCATAAACAACACATTCCTCGACATGCTACATATCTCTCTCACGCGTGCTTCACATACATTCCCCTTCTCCGCAGCCTCTCTTAGTTGTCGCCATTCTCCGTCATCTCTCAAATTCTTGAAACATGTCTATCCTTTGTATCACAGCCACATTCTTTCATTCGGTTCATCTATTCCTATTCTATATTCACTATATATCTTAACTTAGCTATTTAGCTCCTTGGCATCTTCTCCGTTATTCCACTTAATTTATTTTCTCGTACAATTGTTCTGTTTTAATTTATACCAGTTTATTTGGTATATACATGTGCACCAACACGAGGGTGAATATTAACTTTGTGATGTGCCTAATAAACATGATTCATCGTCATCGTTATACTGCCAGTTTTGATATAACTGTTTTATATTTATATAATTTAAAAATTAATTAATAAGTTTATTACCATGCATATATACATATATATTTATTAAATATTAATATTATTGTATGATTCATTCGATGATTAGTATTATGTTATTGACATTAGTTCACTATATTCAGATTGTATCGAACATTCTGCGCATAGTCTGCTATCCATTCACATTTCATCTCTGGCATCAAGGTTATATAGCTGTCTGTTCAATTCTATATATAGAATTATTAATTATTCATTCATTCCCTTAATTTGATAATAAAATATATTTTAAATTATTAATATATATATATATATATATATATATATATATATCCATCTACAAATTATATTCCATTGGATACATTTTATTTCATTGAAATTATCTTTATTTAAAGTGTTTGAATTATCTAATGAATATCTATAATCGAATATCTATGAATATTATCTTATCACCTATATACTAAATTAGTACTACAAATATATGAATAGAATTGACCTATTATACAGTTATACAAATATTTGAATTAAATTAAATTTAAAATTTTCATTTCCTAGATTTTTGTTATGCGTCAACATCTATCATCTGTATTACTAAACAACAATAACGTTAGCACATCCACATACTTCGTATTAGATCATTACAGTGCATACCACCGCTAGCCTACAGCTAAACTGGCTGACCGACCACTATCCTCTCCTCATGATCACACCACTATCCTCTCCCCCTGATCACACCACTATCCTCCTCTCCCCCTGATCACACCACTATCATCTCCCCCTGATCACACCACTATCCTCCTCTCCCCATGATCACACCACTATCATCTCCCCCTGTTCACACCACTATCCTCCTCTCCCCCTGATCACACCACTATCCTCCTCTCCCCATGATCACACCACTATCATCTCCCCCTGTTCACACCACTGTTGCACACACATACACAGGGTAGACTGCGTAATAGTGTTGCTATACGAAACCCTCCCCTTACAGTTCCTCTCTCAGATACAACCCTCGATTCATTCAAAGTTTGTAGTCATAGTAGTCGTATACACTAGTAAACGTACACATTAGTAGACGTTAACATTAGTATATATCAGTAGATTATGTAACAATATTTTTTATAACGGATGTCGCCATATCATTACCTAACAATTTATTTTAAATTGGATTTTGTTATTAAATAAATTATTCTACCACTAGACATATACATTAGTAGATAGAACGTAGAGGTCAGTGAAATAGTTCAGCCTCCCTGTACTCCGCTAAGATATAATATTACCCATCCAGTTTTCTCCGTTTCAGAGTTTCGTTTGCTAATATAAGTAATTAAATTAGAAAATTTATATTATTATTTAATATTTTCAAGATTATTGATATCAATCTGGCTGTAGACCTATATCTATTATACATTACATTACTGATGCTTGCTATTACATCGCCATCACAGATTACAGATAATAGATTTGTCCAGTAATCCACTAGGCTGGACAGGCCACGCCCCCTCCTCCACCGATAGTCCACTTATAGAGGTCACCACTCTAGATTCTGACATCTTCGACTTATGCAGAGCCAAACTGCAACGAGCTAAATGTACAGAGGATGGAAAGTTTGTATGCGTGTACACACTAGTGATGTAAATGATGCCAGTCAAAACTAAAGCAGTAGGTGCAGTATCAGTCTCAGTTACCTAACGTCTTAACTCGGCTCGGGCTCATTTTGTTAGAGTCTCGGCTCGTTTGGCTAAAGTCTCATCTCGGCTCGGGCTAGTTTTTTTCAAAATGAAATCCTCGTCTCGGCATCAATAACCAAAAAGCTCGGCATCATTTACATCACTAATACATACACTATATTTTAGTATTACCAAAGATTTTGCGATGCAAAGATATAACACTCCCTATTTAAGCAACGTTATTAATATTCATGTTTACCGCTACTTGTAGTAGTATCAAAATCACTGAAATAGATTTAGGTTTGCCACGGGTTCTATAAGACAATGTATTCAATGCTCTATTAAATTACATGCAATATAAATTACTCGCTTTTACTCGCCATATATATATTTATAGCATTTAAAACCTACATATCCTATTACTTTTTAATATATAAGAAATGAACACTTAGTTTTCATCATATAAATAATAATGTAAAGCATATTATGTTATGTTTTAAAAGCATATAGTTTGATATGAATTTACATTATAAATAACACATAGTTCCGACTAATTGACCCTATATAGGTGGCGCTGTTGGTTTTGTATACAAAATTGAATTACATGATTTCACATAATTGTTATATCTTCCCTTAAAAACATATTTTGTATTATCAAAGATCTTGTGTATATACATAACATCTGTTTGTATTATTTTAAGTTAGTTTTTAAATAGCATAGCAATCATAATAATGATCCTAAAATAATTATCCTATTAAACTATCTCAAATTATAAATAATGTTACATTTAATTTAATGTTTAATATTTATATAACTATTTAATTATTCAACTATATAACGATATAATAAAGTAATTTTTTAAATGTTTAACTATTTAATTATATATTTATTTCAGATTTGCAATATTTATTGATTCTCTACCAATTTTGACAAATGAAAAATGTGATAAATTATTATTTAAACTGTCACATCTATATAAAGGTTATATAATATATATTAAATAATCATCGTATTAACGATTTTAAATTAATTTAATTAATAAATATAGAATAATATAATAATATTAAAGTTGCTTATGTATATATTAGTTAAAAATTAATTAAATATCATTACATTAAATTATACTAGTAATTATATAAATATATAAAAACTAAGTCGAATCCATAATCAACACTGTATTATAGTCTGTTTATGTGCTATATTTGTAATTTGTATCATATCAATACTTATTTATTTACTGAATGAATTATTACCTTTAAATAGTTTTAATTTATATATTCAATTCAATTAAAATAATTATTGTTTATTAATAGTTAGTATAAGTATAATAATATTAGTAAAAATAAATGTATTATAATTTAATTTTAATAATTTTATTATCTAATGAAAAATGTCTTTTTTACCTAAAAAAAATTATTTCTATAAATTATGTTAATATTATAAAATATTTATACTTTATACATTCGATTATATATTTCGATTGTGTATTTGCCTTAATACATTATAATGCATTATAATGATAATTATCAATCAATATATTTATAATATATATATATATATACTATTAATTAAATAATATAATAATTATATAGATATATGTTTTGTAATATATGTATTATATGTACAGCTATTATTATATAAAATGTACAATATAAATATTGTATCGTGCTGTCTAGACTCACATTATCATTTATAATAATAATTTAATCTGACTTTTTATTATTTTATTATAATGTTGTACAATAATTTTTTTGTTTCCTTTAAAATATTATAATTTGTTTTTATAAACTTAATATTAACAAAATTGTTTATGAAAAACCTAATTTGTTTTATTTCTAATATACAAATATATTAATATTATGATCTTATATATAATATATTCATTTATATATATATATATATATATACAAGTGCACTTGTGTAGAAAATAAAAGGATTTCATAAAATTTAATAAAATTATATAAAAAAATTAAATAGAATTAAATTATTTATTAAAATATTTAATATATGTAGGGTTGTTAAAAAAGCGTTTTTTATTATTGTTTGTTTAAAACATGTTTTAAAACGGTTTTTTCGTTTTTAATTCGTTTTATTCGTTTTTTATCAGTTTTTTTCTGTTAGAAAATATAAAATTATTTAAATAAAGTAGATATGTTGTTAAATAATAAAATAATAATAAAGTAAGTACATATTATATGAATAATCAGTAATAATTCAAATAATATATTATCTGTATTATTAGCATTATTGAATCATATTGTCAAACTAATAGTTTGAAACTATACATTAGTATGACAATTATAATAATTATAATATTTATTTTGTTATAACTCTGAGTATTTCTGTATTATTTAATTATTTGTTATAGACATGGAGATTGTATCACAATCTATAGATATATGTACATTATATAATTAATATTATAAAAGCTGTATGAACTTTCATATTTATATTATAATAAATTATTATAAATAATAAAGTAAAATTAGATTTCTTTTATGTTCTGATATAATAAATTATATAATAATATATATTATGAACTTTCATATTTCTTTTATATATTAATATATTATTATTAAAAAAATATGAAAATTCATACTATTTTTTTATATAATTTTAAACATAATATATATTATTATATAATTTATTATATCAAAACATAAAAGAAATCTAATTTAACTTTTAATAATAATATTATATTTGTATACACATATTTTATACATTTATTAAATATTCATTCATTTTTTAATTATTATACAATTTATTATATCAAAAAAAAGAGCAGATAAATTATTATTTGTCAAATTGAATTTAAATTTAAATTTAAATATTAACAATTAAATAAATATATGTATAAATGTATGTCTCTTGTTTTTTTCTGTTTTATTCGTTTTTTATTCTATGTTTAAAACGCGTTTAAAACGTCTGTTTAAAACGTGTTTTTTATTAACTCACAACCCTAAATATATTGATTTATAATTAAAATGTTCTAGAACATTTAAAGTACGCGCACGTACACTATTGAACGACTGGCTACACAGCGCCCTCATCCCATCAGTAGACATCCTGCAGCCCCAACTAGTGCAGACCGTCGCTAGGGTACACAAAGACTTGTGTCCGCGCGACAAGTCCGACACGACTCTAGCACGACTCCGTCACGTGGCTTCAACGCGACTTGAATGTCTGGCCCCCTGCGACCAGGACGACGATCTGACCACTGAGGTCAAACTCACGCATCAAGTGGTCAGCGGCAAGGTGCTCCGATGGGTCAGTGCGTGTGTGTGTGTGTGTGAGTGTGTGTGGTCATGTAGGTTTGTATATGTGTGTAGGTATAGGTGTGTATGTGTAGTTCTATTAGGGAGTGTAGGTGTGCAGGTCTGTGTGTGTAGGTGTAGGTATAGTAGTGTATGTATACATGTATCTGAATATGTGTAGATGCATGTATATATGTGTGTATTTGTGTGTAGGTATAGGTGTATACTTACGTAGGTATGTATGTAAATGTATGTTATATGTATGTGTGTGCGTAGGTGTGCAGGTATACAGTGATGTATGCGTGTAGGTATGTAGCTCTGTATTCTTATGTATATATTCGAAATCGTATACTTTATATATTTAAAACACTCTGTGTGGCTCAGTTGGCTAAGGTGTCATACACTCAGACAATAGAGCATGGTTTAAGCCCTATCCGCAACAATAAAATAGGTCTCACAATAATATTTAGAAGTGTTCTTATATAATTGTGTATACAAAATTCTTGGCTCTAATTAAAACATGGATGACTTAATATGAGAGTGGCTTCTAAGGGACATTAGAGCCATTTGATTACGAGTAAAACTTTTATCTAACTTTTATTCTTGTTCCTGAATTGTAAGAAAGGACTCCACTAACAATAAAATAATAATAAATAACATCTGTAGCAATGAAGTACATATATGTAGTATGTCTATATTTTTATTTCTTCACTAAATTCATTGTTATCTAAGATTCATATATGTATTAGTATATTGTATGGTGTTTTAGATTTTTTAACAAATTTTATTTGTGGAAAATATATTTATATATTTATTTCAATTATATCTCTATGTTATTGAATATTTAAAATTTATATTTATTATTACATTTTAATTATCAATATATTTGTATTCGTCGGGAAATAGCATTATTTTTATATATTATCATTTTTTTAAATTTAATATAAATTTAAAATTATGAATGAGTTTAATTGAATTAATAATTTATCTAAATGTACTAGATTTTATATATTGAATGAATGAATAATATTCATTTTACTTATATAATATAAATAAATAATTAATACACACGGAATAGTAGTATATCAAGCATTATGCGCTATAGTTATCTCATTAATCCCATGCATACTTGTGCAAGTGTACAATGTACACTGTACAGTGTACAGTATAGAGGTTACAATATATCAAGCATTATACGGCATAGTTACCGCATTAATCGTATGTATATGTGTACAGTACGGAGGTTACAATATACTGGAAGACGGAGACCTCGAAGAAATACAGTCTACAGAGACTGACGATGACAGTGACAGCCAGGATGATGCTGCTGTTGGCAAGAAGGTTACGTATTCTATATCTCTTCCATAGTAAATAGTTTATTTGTTATTGTTTGATGTTATTGTGGAGATCATTAACAACTTAGATAATATTATTTATATAGGCCTTTGTATGTTCGCTTTATTCTTTATATATATATATATATATATATATATCAGGGATGGGATCAAATGCATAGTTGTATTTGTATTTAAAAAAGTAATCAGAGAATTATTTGTATTTTATTTGATTGTAATATTAGATACAATTCAGCATCAGATACACTCAACATATATTTAATTATTAATTAAATAGAACCAACATTTCATAATGAATTTTATTAAAGATTATACTATTATATTATTAAATGAATGTACAAAATCAATAGTTTTTAAATATCTATATTTTATATAGGAAATATATTCAGAATACTTATAATAATTTTTAATAATTCATAAATTTATAATTTATAATAAAAATATAATTAAATATTTATCTCTACGAGTAATATCAGAGGATGTAATTTTTTGTATATTTTGAAGTACTTTGACTATATCCTTAATATATATATAAACTTAATTTATTTGAAAAATTTTTAATTTAAAAAATAAAAAGGTGATTTCTATTATTAACAATTTCAATGAAAAGTTTAAGGTATATACATTTATTTATTAATATAATAAATTCATAAATGACATTTTATGTTATAAAGATATTTATTTTACCAATTTTCATATTTTAAAAACTATTTATTTTATTATTCCAATATAGATATCACTAGCTATGATAATAATAATAGGTACATGTAATATATTTATTCAATCAGAATATAATCAAGCAACTGAATTTGCATTTATTTAAAAAATGATATATTATATAAATTATTTATAAGCCTTATATACATTTTGACCCTTTTATGACCTTTTTTTAAATAATTATTTTATTATACATGCTGTTACGGTTAAGTTAGAATAATATAAATAGTGTATAAAATATCTTATTAATTATTTTTACTAATTAGTTTGTATGTCTATATATTTTTTAATACGGTATTTATATTTATGCAGTTATTTATATATAAAAAAAGGTAGTTTATATAGAAAAAATATTTCAAATTCAAACTCGAATTACATATACTTATAAATTAATTATAAAGTTACAAAATAGAAAGTTTATTATATATGTATCGTGTATATAGGTTGAATACTGTTGGCACTATTCAAATTAAATCTTGTTATTGCATGATTAGTTCCACTATATATCTACTATATTTGATATGTAAACGCATATCATTGTATGAGCATAACCATATATGGTACCACATATAATAATATTCCCTTAAGTTTGTTTTATAACAATTCTATTCATATCTGTAAAATATATGATACCTATACTATATTAATAATGTGAATATTTACCATTTTATATCTGAGAACTTAATATATATTTATCTCAATTGTTTCATTCATCAAATAACTATATCTGTAATAAATTCTAGATGAATAATTAAATATTATATTCATTGAATAAACATTTAAGTAACTAATTTTAAAATATTTACATTAAAATATTTATATTAACTATTTTCTAAATAATTTATAGTTTTTATAACTATAGTTAAATAGATATTAATATTTTATTTTTATCAAAAATAATAAATATTTTTGAATAAAAATGTTCATTATAATTAAATTTATAAAAAAAGAAAATATAAATTCAAACTTTTATTAAAATTTATTTATATATACAATATTGGGAAAAATATATAACAAGTTATTTACTTTTATTAAATAAACTATTTATAATATATTATAAATATTTAAAATTGTAAAAGTATATATTAAAATAATTTATTTTTATTATTTTAATATAAAATTATAATATTCTTTTGTATTAATAATATCATTTATGTAATTAATATATTAATTGATGTTATTATTATATTAATATCTCTTTCATCATAAACAGAAGAGTGATCCGACATCCAAGTTGACCTTTAACCTCTCGTTAAGTGAACGAGAAAAAACTGCCCGAGATTCCCTTGTCCTCCCATACACTATTAATGATCAAAGGTATCTATTCATAATTATTAAATATTATAATACATGTATATACTTTCTATATAATAATTAAATTTACGATTATTTTTCATTTAAATAACTAGTACTTTAACTATTAAACTTCATTTACCATACTATTGTATATATAATAATTTCAGAAAAGAAAATATTTTAAAGGGATCTAAAATCATTTACGAGAATGACATAAACGACGATTATGACAGCGACGATCCGGACGAAGATCTCGATATTTAAATACTAGTCTCCCGTTTAATATCGCGAGCGTACTTTTAAAATAAAATAAAAAATAACAACGATATTTTTTCCATAAAAAGTTTATTTCAAAACAACAAATAAACATATCTATTTCACTTACGCGAGCGACAATTAAAACGTAGAGAGAGTTTAGTGTTAGTGACAAGTAGCACCCGTATACGTTACGTAACGTAATAATACGCTCTTAAGTAGGTGATCATAATACCAGTTTTGTTTACCTCGTCGTCTTGTGCGTGTATGTACATTACTCTTTCGCGTGTATCGTAATAATGATGATGATGATGATAATAATGAAGATGATGATAATAATAATGAAGATGATGATAATAATAATAAATATAAATGCCTAGCACATAATCTAGTTGACTCTAATATAGATTATCAACGGTATGGGTGGGATAAATATATAGGGATATACGGGATAAATATATAGGGGTGGGGTATTACTGCATTTTCAATAGGTCAGGGGTCGTAGCGCCGCGTAATAAACATGTATAATAATCGAGTGTGTGTGTGCGCGCGAGATGTTGTAATAATAATAATAATAATGATGATGTAATACGTGTAAAATAATGTCGTCGTCGTCGTTGTTGATGTCTGTAGACCCGTCTGAGTGTTGTTAACGCGACTAAAATAAGGGGCCTCCCCCGCCCCGCTTAATTAGTCCTCTCCGACACCCGTCTCAGTTGCACGCCGTTCTGTATCGCCGATACGATATCGGTGGGCGTAGTGATACGACGCTGAGCGGCACCGTAAAGTAGTTCCGGCGGAGGAGGGGGTAAATCGTCTTCGTCGTCGTCATCGCTGCCTATTGGGGTATGATACCGTAGTGTTGTTATAGTAGTGGTACATAATAAAGATAGGGATTCGAGGGATCGTAGTTAATTAAAAATAAATATATTTATATTATTTTATATTTATATTTAATAATATTATTGAAAATTTAACTATTCATATATAATTGAAAGAAAAATAAATATAATATATTTAATATAATTAGTAAGGGGATATCGCAATGGATACATTAATTAAAATTGGAGAAAAAAAAAATTTTAATTTGTATTAAGTACTATTTATTAATGATATGTTATTTAGTAACTTTGAAATTATCTATGAAATCAGTTTAATTTAAAAGCTTCTTTTATAGAATACTATTTTAAATAAATTATTTATTTTTTGAAATCTACAACTATAAATTATTATATTATGTTATATATAATAATATAATCATGATTTCAAAAATGTAATAACTGGATTTTTTATATTTATTTGATTTATACATTCATTGGTATATATTATATCATGTGATAGTGATATATACAAGTTATTAGTAATATATAATTATACATTATATATATATATTTATATTATTATAATTTTATATTTATTTATTAGTTATTTATATTATATTTATAATTTCGTTCAGCGATCTACCTAATTTCTTTTACTATATATAAATAACATATATATATATATATATATATACGATTCTAGAGAGTCCATATTCAAATATATAATTATTATGTATTAGATTTTATATTAAGGATGTCCCTTTTATATAACAACAAAACAAATTTGTAAATTAAATTAATAGTTTTTTAGAAACTCTCAATAAACTGAGGCAAATCGTTCCCTATATCTAAACATATAAATTTAACAAATTAGCTATCCCATTGTAATATCCCTTTAATATATTAAAGAAATAGTTATATTAAACTATTGTAAAGAAAGCCTACGACGAATCAAACCATTATTAATGATCTTACTGAATGCGTAGTCTACCATCGCCCTGTTGTTATTGTGGGCGGGGCCACCGGAATCGAGACTCGACCTATGACCTAGATAGGCGAGTGCGTGATTGTGGACGGCCGGTGCTTTAGACATACTAGAGTTACGTCGTATAGGGGGCGGAGGTCTCGCTGGATTCATCGTGTTCGAGCGGCGTATCGTAGCTGTTCCTATTAATGGTCGTATCGTGGTGGTCCTTATTAATGGGCGTATCGTGGTGGTCCTTATTAATGGGCGCATTGAAACGGAGTTAAGCATATAATCGTAATCGTAAATAGATGTGTTGTTCTATAGGCGCGTTAAACGTATGAACTCTGGAGTATTATGTAAGAGATTATAGACTTATAGGCCAGCTTTCAGCCGGTGTAATCAAACTATACATTCTCTCGTAATAAATTCATTTTATAAACTATCTTATAAATCAGTAATAGGTCTCACATATTACTATAAATACATTATATTTGTATGTAATTATTAACCTATAAAAAGATACTATTTATTGAGAACAAACATTATATATTGAAAACAATAATACATAATTGAATTGAAATTAATTTTTAAATATGGGATTTAATTAATGTTTATAAATTAAAGATATATTTGTATCATAATTTATAACAGATATGTCTACATATAGACAATAGATACAATTTAGTAAATTATAATTATTTAATTTAAATAAAATAAACTATTTTCTATATATTTAAATTTAAATTTCTATATAGATATAGAACTATATAATAATATAAATATAAATTTGATTTATATATAAATCATTTTATTATTAATACAAAGAAGTGATATATGTGATATATCTATTTATCAAATATTTATTGATTTAATTATATTTCAATGTTTAAACTAAATTATAAAAAATATTAATTTAATTATTTAAAAATTAATATATAATATCTTTGTATGTACATTTAACTATATAGTTTAATATTCTATTGTCACAATTGCTATTAGTTAGGATTCTTTATGGTAGTACAATTCAGCATCATTTATATTCGCTGTTTTCAATAAAATCTCTCACATTTCTATGTATGATTAATGGTAATTTTAATTATATCATGATAGATGAAAAAGTTTATATTTAATTTATAAAATATACGTTAACAAATAAAATTTATAAAACTCGGGGAAATTGAATTAAGATTGCAAATGAATCTATTTTATTGATACAATAAAGATATTTTATTAAATCAATAAAGATAACCTAATTAAGAGTTGGTATAAGAGAGATGAATGCAAGTTATAGCAGGATACTGTATGATACTAAATGTGAATTCTTGATTATCTTTCAATTTGATTTAATCGATAACGCGCATTGATTAATTAAATAATTTTCTATTTAAGTTTACTTCTTGCATTTTTTATAACATCCATTATGTTTAGGTAATTTTAATAAATTATATAAAATAGTAGAAATATAGTTAGTAAATTAGATGAATTACATTGACCAATAACAATACAAATAGATGTGTCATCGTACTTAGTATCTCTATGAATTAAGTAGTATTACAAGAATGTAGTGGAGTACAGTCGTATAGCATCAGCGTGATTACTAGGCACATGGTTGATTACTTACAACACTATCAATAGAGTAGAAGTAAACAAATACAACAGCTAATAGAGCGACGCTATTAAGAAGGTGCAGCACTAAAGCTGAGCAGGCCAAACTTGCAAATATTCACTCGCACATTCGCGAACATAAAAAAACCTGATTATTCGTGGATATTCAAAAATGTCTATTATATTCGATTTATAAAACAACGAATATCTACTATAATTGATCTACACAAAAGCGAGGTTATTCTCGCACACATTCGAAAGTGTGGCTTCAGCTTAATGCAGAACATCACACACATGCACATACACACACACACACACACACATAACTAGACATGCCTTCGATGTCGCCACAGTGTTGAGGCGGTGGCGGCGGTGCACTAGACGGATTCGTTACGTAGCCGCAGTTATCGATGAAGGTGATCGGCGGGTGATACTGGTGACCTCTGGGCAAGGTCGCGTACAACAGAGAATGTCTTCTATCGGACATCAGACACGGTACTACGGACGGGGGCGGGGGGGGGACAATGCGGGGGCGTTCATGCGTTACATGCTCGATAGATGTACGATAGGGTATAGAGAGTGTGCGAGATTGTTGTGAAAAGTGATGAGTCGTACATTTTTATTAAATAAAATATAATTGGTTATCGTTAAATTAATATTTTGTTTAACCATGCATTCCGATTACAGATATAAATATTATTAATTTTTAAATATTTAAAAATTGACTAATTATATATTAGTTATGAACATTTAAATAAAGGTTCGACCTATGTTAATCTCTCCGTTTTAGAACGTGAATGCAATACAAAATATTTATATGCAACACATCGATATAAAGTTACGTGGATGTATCAATAAGTCTGAATGTGATGTGATATAATAGGCTGAATGTGATGTGATAAAACATTGAATGCGATATAAAACATAATGTAATGCATTCATTTAGATAAAAATAGTTAGCTAAATGATTACATCAATAGAGCTACGTAGAATATTGCACAACGGCCTACATCATTCAGTCAAGTGAGGTGACCATACAATATAGCCGCATCGGCAACTGTTCATTATTCGTAAATAGGGCTTGCATTGTATGGCAACAACTATAGAAAAGAGTAAACTCATATTTCGGAAATATTTATAGAGAAACGAAGTGAATACTATATTTTAATTTGTTTCAAAATAGAAAAAAAATCTAATAAATGATTATATACATATATACATATACATGAGATTTAAATACATTTATATACATTGTGGTATACAAACATGTGTGTCGGGGAAGCCCCACAAGGCTCTACAGCGACCACAACAACAACAACAACAGTAACGACTCTAATGAACAAGCGAGCGACATTAACCTCTAGAGGGAGCCGACGGTGGTAGCTCCGCTCCCGGCCCCGCCTGGTACTGGGGACACTTGTGTTTACTTCGTGTCAGAGTGGCGCCGCAGTCGTCCGCGGCGTAAGTGGGCGTGGTCTAATGTGAGCGAGGTGTCAATCATTACTCGGGGATGGCGGCGGTTTTTATATCGCAATCTAATTATATTCATGCACGAAGATTTTTATAATTAGATTGCAATGTGCAGACAATTGTTTATTTTAGAGTGTCATATATATATATATATATATATGTATATAAATTGTATATATAACTCGGAAGGTTTAGCTAACTACTGGGTAGAAAAATAAGCAAAACTTATCTAGATCTACCTCGTTAATTATTCGAGAATGGAAAACTACTGATACAAATACGATAACAAATAATATGCAATTTGACAACCTTTTAAGAAACTAAAATATAGTATATCGATACATAGTTATGCGACAGTGGTGGTGACTGTAGTGATGGTAATGTAGACAATAGTAAGCGATGCGCACACGTTGACGAGCTGATACAGACGAGACATTAGTGAGCTAGACAGGCGGTGGTTAGTTATACGTGCATGTATGAATCATTCGAGAATAGCGCATGCTATTATGATATATGTAAGCTGAAGCAGCGGCAATAGTAGTAGCATCAGAGCTATTGTTAGTAATACAGCATGAGACTGTGGACTAGCTGCGTGGTATGGTGGTAATAGTGATCACATTGAAATAACATCACGAGGACATGATGAGAGGACATAGTGAGGACATAGTGAGGACATGGTGTGAGGACATAGTGAGGACATGACGAGGACATAGTGAGGACATGACGCTGAAGGACATGACGAGAGGACATGACGTGGTGAGGACAGATCACACGGCGTGCCCCACTCGCCTGATAGACGACATCGGTGACGGTGTTACGTCGAGCGGTGCGGCTAATGGTAGCCACGCCCCTGGTAACACCCCTTCCTCTGGCCCCGCCCCCCGCAGCACCACCGTAGTAGTAGTTGGAGGCGTGGGTGTGACCGTATAGGGCGGCGTTAGTGGTGCGCAGTTCATCGATGACACGATTCAACGCTTCGCTCTTTAATGTGATGTCGGCGATGATGGCGATGTCGATGTCGATGTCGATAGTATGGTCGTGTATTGTGGTGATGAAAATGGCAATAAACTGATGATGATGTATGATAATGGTGATGATGATGTAGTGGTGATGATGTTGTTGATGATAATGCTGCTAATGATAGTGTGATGGTGGTAGTATGGCGGGATGATGATAGTTTAGTGGCGATGTTGAACGCCTGTTAAGCGCTTGTTTAGTTACGGGTGGTTATGTCATGATAAGGAAATCATAATTAGATTATTTCGTCATTTTCGTAGGAGTTAAATGAGAATGACAAAAAACTCGTAGTAATATCGTAATGTAAACGTATTTACAAATTAGTGTCGGCAAAGAAATGAGAAATATAGAGGAAGCGATAGAAGTAAATGTTAATACGTGATGCGATAGGGATAGATTGTAGAGAAAGTAGCGAGTGAAAGAGAAAGAGAACGGGCGAGGCAGGGATACCGACCTTTCCTTGTACGAATACGATGCGACCTTCGGGGGTGGTTGTGTCGACGCCGGGCATCGATAACCTTTGACCCGGTTGATTGTACAACGACGAACGTATGACGTCGTCGGATGAAGAGTACACGTGGGAGTTACCTGTGAAGGCGGTGAGGTATTAGTAGGGGGTAATAGTAGGGGTTAACGGGCTACGATCGAAGGGAATTAACTCTCAGCTTTATGTACACGAACACTTTAGTTATAGCTTATCAGCGTCGAGGAGAATGTAGTTTGTCATCGTAATTACGATAACTCGATAAGGATGAAGGTTATGATGAAGGTGATTTGTGTATCTGTAATCATATATGGATGTACGACTCGTGGATACGCGATGCATTCGGTACCGTTATTTTAATAATTAAAATTAATGTGTATTAGAAATTTTGTTAAAATAAAAAAAAATTCTACATTCTAAAATTCATTTATCATAAAATAATAATCGTTAATTTTTATTTGAAAAAGGAAGTGACAATAGTCGTTAAAAAGATAAGTTACAAGAAATAATTATTAGCACTACAATAATACCCTTAAGGGTGCAAGCGCGGGTTAAAACATGCATGATATTTTTATTTATTTTTTATTACGTATTATCCATGTTCAGTATCTTATTTATCACATTTTAAAATATTTTAAATTATAGTGGAGTATTTTTATCAATATAAAGTGTTTTACGAGATCAATCGAATAAAAATCATATGAAATTGACAAGATAATTTATTTAAAAAAAACTTTGAATGTCATTTTCTCCAGTTTTTATTTTTTGCACTTAGTAAGCATACGTAAAAGCCTACTTATAAGTTAAGAATATATTCTTTGATTATTAATATTATTATCTAAAATTTGTACTGTATATAAATAACATGTAATACTATATTAATATTGACAGGATATCGTATTATAATTTATATTTTTTAAATAAATTATAATAAACTTCAAATTTGTAATAGTTTAATAGTTTAAATGTTTAGTATCCTTAGCATTTTAGCTAGAGCTATAATTAACATGGTACCCGCGCTTGCACCCTTAAGATAACATATCTATATCTATACATATATATCATGTGTAAGTATGTCATACCGTATGAATCATACATAATAGTAAGTTATACTGTAGGTAACTAACCAGATAGCTCTTTACACGGAGATCCGATAGAGGGCACTGCATACACAGTATCTCCTCTACTTCCTGATACGTAGTACGGTTATATGTTAAACGTTAGCCTTACTATATGTATCATGCTTATGTTAAGTGATTTGAAATATAGGTTGACTTGAAATATTCAGATTATATAAATATATATATATATATATAAATATATATATATATATATATATAATTATATATATAATATGTATACCATATCTGATCAACTATAGATAACTGTATTAATAGAAAGCTGAATACAATACAATAATTAGTGTGTATTACTAATTACTACAATGATAGGACAGGAAGTGTGATCTTTATCTACTTCAATGATAATACCGTACGAGATATTCTGTGGTTTTACTGGATATATGCGGTTTTTATTAGTAATTATTTATAACAAAGATAGTGGATCTATTCATTTGTAAACTACATACAATACCTCCAGCATATAATGTAGCGTGATAATAATGTTAAATACAAAATGGAAGTGTACAATGATTAAGTGTAAACATACTTACGATATAGTTATCTATAGATATCACTAATCTGACACTTTTAATACATAATTCTGTATAATATTATTATTATTTATTAATATAAAATGTATATAATTATCTATAAATATTATTTATTAGATTTAAAGACATAAATTATATACTTTAAATATATGAAACTTATTACTTCACTATTTATAAATTTACTGAAAGATATTCCATAACTCTATCTATATATGACGTAATATTCCATAGACTACACTACCGAAAACGTCTATACAGTGACGTATCACACGTAGAGGTTAGTAACTATAACGTTAATACAGTGACTCATAATAGGTCAGGCATAGTGACTATAATGTACATATAGTGACTCATATTACGTGTCAGAGAGTGAAAGTACTTGATAGTCGTGATAGCACATACATGCTATTGACTATATCGCTTATAACATACACTACGCAGTGACACATATCAGATATAGTACATGCCAGAACATACATTCTATTGACTAAACGCCTACACGGCAGGGACGTATATTACACACGTATCAGTGAGTAATAGTGACACTGACATCTCTAGTGGTATATTAAATGTCAGCGAGGTATAGAACCTGCCGGAACCTATATCCTATTGAATAAACGTCTACATGGGTTTTAGAGATAGTACTTGCCAGAACCGTAGATATCGTGTGCCGAGCCCAGAGTGTGCAGTTTAGCGGGCGAGTTGTTGCTGAGCGAAGACTCGACGCTCGACTTGTGGATGTGGTCGGAATAGATGCTCTCGGGCTTAGCGGAGTCGGACGATGAGGTCACACTTCCTGTCGGGGGAGGGGTGTTTAGTATTCGGTGGTTAGTAGGGGTGATAGAACGATGGTGTGTATGTAGGGGGAACCAACGAATTAAAATAAATTTTGTAGTAAAAGTGGGTGGGACCAATACATAGGAGGTCCCCCTAGATTTAAAGTGGGGGGACATATCCCTCCCGTCCTCCCATGTTGCAGCGCCCCTAATGGTTAGCGATTAGCGAAGAGGTTAACTCAATCGTTATGATTTCAAATCGATATAGTCTATAATAATTATTTAAACGATATTATATAAATGTATGGACATTACTATAAACTTACGTATCAAATTATAATAATATTATTTAAAATTTTAGAATTTTCTATAGAATTTTCTAAGCACATAAAGTTCTCTTATATCCTCGTATATCATCAATGAATGTAAATTGTTATGTTATGGTTGAGCTATCCGTAGAGGTTATTACCGTGATCGCTTAATGGAGGTGCGAAGGTCAACGGGGTTATTGAAGGTCGTTGTTGTATGGCAGAATTTCCGAAACCCGCAGATATGGTGTGCGGTCTCTCTCGAGTGTCTGTTTATAGGGTAAAATAGAATATAATAGGTAGTATTTCACAAGTAATGCACTATAAGTATTCGCTATTATATAACAGTACATAATACAGAAATATGTTTAAATAATTAAGAAAAAGTATAAATATTAAAAAACAAGAGCATTTTAACCATAATAGGTATATAGTCAATAACAAAAATTATTCCATCTTATTTCGAAGACCATTATGGAGAAATAAATAGCAATATAATATACCTAACAAAATAAAATAGGATCAAATAAATTTTTCTAATAATTAATAAAATAATTATTATTATTATTTATAGATAATTATTGTATATCATATTTACGTTTTGTTGAAATAGATCTCTCCAAATTGGTTTATTTTGCTACATAACTACCAAAGATACGAAAACTACGATTCGCTACATTATCGGTGACTAACCAATGGGCTCGTCATGACCTTTATGATCGTTGATACCGTTGCCGTTGGTTACGGGTGACGCCGGCCAATTGGTCCACGTGGAGGCGGCGGAAAGGGGCGGGGCTAAAGCTCCTCCGGCTGCGTGGTTCTGATGTTCAGCTCGTACCGCTATGGCTATGTTCAGGGGTGACACGTTGTGCCGGGGGTTGAAGTGCTATAGGGGTAGTAGTTGTGGTGGGGTTATTACCGGGGGTTGAAGTGCAGTAGTGGTAGTGGTTGTTGTGGGGTTATTACCGGTGGGTGGATTCATTGAGTCGGTGGATTCTTTTATTTTATAATAGTATACATATATATATATATATGCGAATAAGAAACCAGTTAAACAAATGAACAATAACTTAATTGTAATATAATACTAACGTATCTTCTTCAAATATCTAGAAATGTAAGTAGAAAATGTGATATTAGCGATATTAGCCAAATGTATGTACTGATGAAGTAGAATAATTAGTGGTACCTATCTTTTTGTAGAGTTATAACTAGAGATTAACTATCTGGACATACGATACTGAAACATTAATAATATTAGTATATAATGAAACTATATAGTTTCACCTTCGAATGATTTCAAACTTTAGCCTCGATACTACTATCCCCTACTGATATGCTTTAGTCTACCATTATTACATAATCGTGGTGAACATTTTAAGTATGTTTACATTGGCTACTACAGATTAGTATGCATACAAGAAGTATTCTCTGATATATATAACATAGTTATGTTTACTTAATACATTATAAGCATGACTACTGATAGCGCTAACCTTTCTGTTTGAGGGAGGTGTGGATTTATTGAACAGTGTGTCTTGTGAGGTGAACCCGCTGTCCTGTGACGAAACGCTAGACAAGCGCACTGATCCGGCTACTAACTGTGTAGGGGTGAGGGTAGGGTAGGGGTGGGTAGGGGTTTGGGTAGTGGTGGGGTAGTTATGGTGGTAGTAGTGGGGTAGGGGTTGGATAGTGATGGGTAGTAGTGGTGGGGAGTGGTGTGTAATTATGGGTAGTGTGTATGAGATGGGATAGTAGTGATGGGTAGTGGGTATGAGTGAGATAGTGGTGGAGATTTGGTAGGGTTATTAATTATGGTAGGTAGGTATCCACCAATTCTAGGGATAATTGTGTCGGTAGTGGTGGATTATGAATGAAGGGTATATTAATAATATACAATAATTATAATGCGAATAGATACGAACAGAGAAGATAAAAATCCACTAGATAAATATATGATAATCAATAATCAACAGCGTAGGTTATTAGCAAATATCATATTACCAAATGATGTAATACACATGATGCAATTCATGTAATAAGCAGTCATTATGTAAGATTTAGAAATGAGATGTGCAATGTATAGCGTTCACGTAAAGAATTTACAGTGATAATGATGGTGATGATGATGATGATGATGATAATGATGATAATGATAATGATAATGATGATGATGATGATGATAATGATAATGATGATAATGATAATGATGATAATGATTTGATTTGATTTGATTGTTTATTTAAACAACATAAAAATATAAAACGAATTACATTACTCAACAGTGTGTGATAAAAATGAAACAGATAAATAAGTATAACATGTTGATTTAAATAATTTAGATAAATAAATATAAAACAATATTAATATTAATGAAGTAAAAACAATTTTACTTTACGTCGGAAAATATTGTAATTAATTTCACAACGTAATTTTGTCGGAAGTTTATTCCAGTTGGTAGGTGCTGACACACAGAAAGATCTACCCATAAAGGTCTCATAGTTATATTTATAAAATTTAGTTTTACAGACTTGGTAGATCTAAGGGATGAGAGTGGTCGATAATAGGATATCCTTTCAGATAATATATTATGTGTATTTGAATAGATAAGATTGTGAACTAATGAAACAGATTTAAGGAAGGCTCTGTCTTTTAAGGAAAGTATTTGTAATTTATGCTGGAGGGATATATATGATGATAATGATAATGATGATGATGATGGTAGTGATGATGATGACGCTATACCTGATTCTTATGATTCCTCAGCAGAGAACTATTAATAGACGGCATAAGGGAACTTTGTGAACAGTTCATACCTAATAAGGAGGTATTGATTACAATAAGCAATGAGAATATCATTAGAATCATTAGTTAGACATTCATTCAATGTTATAATAAACAGTTAATAATATATATATATTTAGTAACATGTATATATTAGTTATTTCAAAATACATATATAAAGGTTTAATGTAATATAACGTCTATACATATATATAATAAATTATGCAGATTTATATTTAATATATGAAAATCATAAAATTATTTGATATATCACTTTATTGATGTTTTTTTATCAAAATTAAGGTTATATGTAATATATTTTAGTATGTAACCATATAAATGTAATATTAGTAATTAATCTTATAATTTTCGAACAAACATCATTGAAAACCAACAAACGTAGCAGCAAGGTTAATGAAGCCCTATATATAAATCTGAATACGTTGACGATGATGATATATACGCATAGAGGGAGCCACCGTTACCACACACACACACCTGAAGATGAAGAGGTTGCAGACGAGTTGATGGAACACAGCGAGGATTTACGCGAACCGAGGGAAGACGGGGAGCTGGGCGGCGACAACTGTTGCTATGGTGACGAGAGGGGTTGATTAGAGAGTGGTTATGTATAGCGGTGTGAATTGGTTCGGGGTATCGGTGCTAGTGTTACTTATAATGAATCGTATCGTAATGGTATTAGCTTCTGGTGACTGACTCATAGTAATTACTTATAATGGTATCGATATCATAATCTATGTATAGAGTATAGAATAATTATAACGATGACATATTACTAAACGTATTAATCCACTTATATTTGATCTATATAAAAAGTAATATATATCGTCGCAAATCTTTTATAGAATATATCTATAGAATATAATATCAAATATTGAATGCATTTAATATAGGAGTATCTATCGTAGCCTCACTACAAACCAGAACGCTCCACGCCATCCTGTCCACACCGCAAGCGTCGGCGATCACCTGTTCACTAGCCAGGGGGAGCTGGCCGTCCTCGCCGATAGAGTCGCCCGCCTGTTTGCACAGCGTGTCCGTACACTCCACTAGGTTGTGGATGTCCGATAGCATCGATACCTCGTTGTCCTGGTAGCGGGGGGGCGGGGATGGGTAATAGTAGGGGGGTGATCGTTTGGGTTGTATATTTACTTAAATATTATTTACATTTTTATCGATCTATTTATTATTTAAGCAAATATATAGTCGAAAGTATAATCGTAAAGTAATTATTATACATTTCGTAACACAAAATTCTAATATAATTTTTAATACTAGATTTTTATGGTAGGGTTATTTATATTATAATATAAATTGAATTCTAAATCATAAAACACAAATATACTTTTAGAGTAAATTTTGATAATATATATATTATAATGAAGATTGTAAATATATGCCGAACAATATCAGCTGTTCAGTTCTTCAGCTATATTCTCTTGTGTTTATCAGGAACTTGATAAACGATACATCAAAACAAGAAAAAATATTTCTAACTATTGGTTAACATTATTTATAACATATATAAGTCTACGACTTCTCGATGGGTTGATTTGTATGACTACATAATTGAATAAATAAATATTATTATATTATTATAACAGAAAACAACAACAGAAAATATTCGTATTATTTTGAAGCTCTTTAGAAGAAAATATTATATAAATATCATTATAATTTAACAGAAAAAAAATTTAAAATTCTTCTAATAAATATTATTATTATTATATTAAATATTATAAAGTGTATACTATACAGTGTATAGTGTATACTAAACACTGTATAGTGTATACTCTATGGATGCTATGGACTAACGATGACGGGTCTGATGCAGCTGACGAGATAACAATACCGATTGCGTTCCTCGATGAGGGCCTGCCGGATCCTCAGTTTCTCGGCGGACTCAAGTTGTACAAGTTGTTTCTGAACGTCCGACAGCGCCTTCTGAATCTTAGAATACAGCTCCGGTTTGCCTGGTCGTCAGTAGTGAGTTAGGGAATATGAATGAATGAATGAATAAATGAATGTTTATTTAGACACAAAAATAATGATAAACCTTCTCTACTGTGTAAAAAAAATATAAAAATAGAATTAAATAGAATTACTAGACAAGTGTTACATTTTTATCAGTATGTATATCAAAATTATGGGGCTAAAATAAAATTGTAATCTATTCAATTTAAATAATATCAATATAATTATATATAAGAATTATGTAAATTTGGTATACTCTTTAATAAATATTGCTGTATAAATATATTTGGTATGCAATAGTTCAATGACTTAATCAATATAAATAGTATACATAAATTGATTAATTATAAAATTATGCAGACTTATATTCATACTTGATATATTAATAAGTATATAATGCATCACCTTATTGATGTTTTTATCTAAATGAAGGTTATATCTATATCAGTGATTAATCTCCTAGTAGAAATGTATATAAAATATCATTTGTGTTGTAAACATTCTAATACAATCAATAACATCAGTGAATCAGTGGAGGTGTTGCTAATATTACATAATATGTGGTGGTTAATTATTAAAACGTTGCGTGTGTGTGTGTATGTGCACAATGTGTACACATGTAGAGATATGAAGGAAATGCAGAGGTAATGATAATAACCGAAGAACTAGAGAGGTAGGTGTGAATCAGGTGATGTAAATTGATAAATGTAAATGTAAATTGATAAATAAGTTAATATAAATTAATTGAAATAACTAAGATACGATTAATTATATTAAAGAATATTTAATTAAATATGATTATGAAATCGAATAAATATGTATACATTTTATAATATATATGTATGTATAATATATACAGTGCAGCATCTTCTAAACATATATATATTACTATAGATAATATCAGAGGGGAGGTATATCCCCAATATCAGGTATACTGTGTAATATTTAATAAGCCTGCATGTTTGAATTAATATAAGTTTCTGATTAAATAAAATAGTGTATTTATTAATATAGAAATTCTAGTTTGTTTATATGTAAACCCAATGTAAATATCATCATGTTTGTGATTTATTGAATTACATCCAGGCAACTATTGTATATCATCAGATAGTGATATTATAAATAATATATATATATATATATATATATATATATATTGAGATAATTGAATATAAGTAAAAGTATCATCTATGTTCCTGGATGTGATGAAAGAATTCCATCAACTAAAATAACAATAACAATAACAATATATATAGATATATATATATATATATATATATATATATATATATATATATATAATATTAATTGAATACATTATTATATATTCTTCTATAATACATTCTATATTATTATTACTAGATTCTGATATTAATCATAAACAAAGATTTTCGAAGTAAAGATATCTTTATAGTTCCATATGGATCATTCGACCGAATTATTGAAATAAAACGACATTAGCGCAAATGCGACTGGTAGGTGAACTAAAATCTATGTTAGGTTTCGTATCTGTTTACATGTAAATTCGAAAAATAATACATTAATATAATCTTAAATTTTTAAATTTTTAAATTACGATTAATTATATTAAAGAATATTTAATTAAATATGATTATGAAATCGAATAAATATGTATACATTTTATAATATATATGTATGTATAATATATACAGTACAGCATCTTATAAACATATATATATTACTATAGATAATATCAGAGGGGAGGTATATCTCCAATATTATTGAAATAAAACGACATTAGCGAAAATGCGACGGGTAGGTGAACTAAAATCTATGTTAGGTTTCGTATCTGTTTACATGTAAATTCGAAAAATAATACACTAATATAATCTTAAATTAAGATATGTATAAAAATTGATATATATCAAAAAGTAAGTGTTCCGCAAAAATATTATTTGGAGATATCAAAAGTGAATTAATAAAAATGTTACCGAATTTGTATAAGTCAAAAGTAGATCGATTCAGTCATTGTTATTTACGTGTCAACTTTCAATGCCGTGAAAATGTCGTAATTTTAAAATATATTTAAAAAAATATAATTCACATATATATTATAATATTAAAAGAATATTTGTCTGATAATTAGATTAATTACCATATGAATAAATATTATTAAATATAACTTAAAATAATACATGTGTATCCATCTAGTGGTTTGTTTGGGAACTATGTTAAAATAATTACATAGCTTAGATAGGGTTTGGATTTTATAGTTAACCATCTTTGCTTCGCAAAATCATTGTTATAAATAATCCAATGAAAATGAAAGTTTAAAAATTATTTCCAATTTTATAAAGAAAATGATAAAAGTTAATATGTTTTCAAACAATTTATAATATTGTTTATTATCAACCTTTGATTAAAAATTGTATTATTATTATTAATGTTGTTATTATTAATTTAGTATTAATAAATATCTAGTATTAACATGACATAAATAACTATTATATACATTATCTAATACATCATATGGTAACAATATATTAGTATATGTAGTATTGATTAATGCATGTATGATATGATTGTGCAGGAATTTCATAATTAGATCTGTTTCATTATAGACACATGTGATGGAGTAAATAAAGTTAGTTTATTAATTTATTATAAATAATATATTCATAATTGAAAATAGGTATATCTATATCTATTGATTAATTCTACTAAAAGTAGTTCACTTATTTATATAGGACCGGGGAGGGAGGGATTGGATAGATTGGAGTGATGATTATTGAAATAAATATATTATTTATTAAAAATAATATTACCAAAAAATTAGAAAATGTGATTATTAACTTTTAAAATGTTATATTATATTATATGATGCATAGAAGTAACTATAAGTGTCATCAATAATTATAAATAAGCAGGATAATATCTGTAAATCTACTTCTAATTATGGTTCTGGGTTGTGCAACCTTTTAATTAGGTTTTATTTCAATTATTTCTATTATCATTACTTCATTCTTTTTGATATATCTTATTTTCTTTTAATATATAATTTAAATATACATTTTAATTTTAAAACACTAATATCTATTCTATATTAAAATAAATTATTTAAATAAAGTGTGGGATCAAATGAAATATGTATTTGTGTATAATGAAAATGTCAAATAACCTTTTTTTAGTTTCTTTTGTAATCTGATGGTTTCCGAAGAAGCTCGTTTTATTTCCTGTCTGGATCTCTTGTATTCTGTGAACATCATTATCATCATTAATACTAATACATAATAGAAGTACATATATTACTAATACAGTACACATGTATTCTATATTAACATAGACGTAGTAATATTTTATATTTGTGAATTCACTTAATAGCAGACCGCATCCCACGTTTATTCTAATTATGCTATAATTCAAGGCAGTAGAAAGTGAATAAATTTAAATTAAATACTATATAAAAATCAGTTATCCATACAACACACTTACACTTAAACGTAACGATAATTTACAATCAGATATGTCAGTAACATCAGTGCCCCCTTAGCATCAGACACATACCTCACATGTTATATACTGTAAGAATTATACTTGACCACTAGAATAGATAGTGTTATCAGACACTATATACTATAAGATAATATAAGCTGAGCCAATACTTGTGAGATATTATCTCTCAATATTGTTTGTGAATATAAGGAATATATGGCCTCATCATTATAAGTACACTTGCCCCAAGCATGATCCTAATAACACGCATGTGTACAACTAATATGCGTAATCATTTCAAAATGAAATTAGGTATTATTCATAGGTGAAATCAAATTCCAGTTTTCTCATATAAATATTCAGAAAAGAATTTACAGTTCTAGCATTTCAATAGTAATACAATTTCGCTATAAATACATACACAATATACAATGTGTGTGTGTAGTGTATTCTATACGGTACAAGTGGTTATGTGATACCGAAGCGCTAATGCGGTAACAGATAGTACGGATTTAGTAGACACACATATATAATGAATCGGTGTAGGACAGTGGACAGAACACACACACACACAGCACCCTGGCCAGCCTGGGGATTATGCTAATCTCACTATGTGTGTGTGTGTGTGTGTGTATGTGTGTGTAGGATATTGGGGTCAACGCAGATAAGCATGCGATCTAATGTGCCGCCTACACATAACACCACACGGTGCTGAGGTCAACAAAGCAGTCACGTGCTGGGCTGGCTGGCTGTACACATCAATGGACGGGTCAATTAATAAACAAGAGATTATGATATTAATATGCTATACGTCAAGGTGAACCGTGCTACACGTGCTATACGGCAAGGTCAACCGTGCTTATTGTCTTTGATGGTGAGCATTGACACTGACTATAATCCTTGGTAAATATAACCTCGTGCGGCGCACCAATAGCCTATGCACACATAGCTGGTGTAAATCACTTATTGAACACAAGTTATTGGTTTATAAAACATATCTTTAAAATAAATTGGTATTCGTTTTCCTGCAAAAACCTCCTTTTCTATTATTACTACTATTAAGAGTATTTAAAGTTTTATATTAAGAGTGTTATCTTAATATCTATAATAGCTCAATAATGTTAAATTTACATTAATAATTAAATGCTAGTTAATTATAATAATAATACACAAGTGATAGGTTTCTGATGGATTATTTGTACTTTGTTATGACCTATATATATATATATATATATATATATAAATATGATACACGATATGATACACAATATGATATGAATGATTCTATATTTAGAACATGTTTACAAGGACAAATAACTCATGCCCTTGTATTGGATTACCACTTATATATTGATGATATCAAATGAATTATACATGTATATTGTATATGCATTATTAATAAATACATATTTAATATACATTTATATTTATATATATATACATAATATATATATATATATATATATATATAATATATAAATATAGATATATATATATATATATATATATATATATACACATCTTAATACATACAATATAATACAGTACATATATTGCAGCATTAAACCCTCCCAGAACGCATGTCATTATGTGAATAACAGCTATTTATTTGGCTCTATAACTAGAAAATAAAAACTAAAAATAAAAACTAAAATAAAAACTCATCAATATAAAGACAACTTTTTCTATATTGATGGTTATACTATGTTGTACTATAGACTATAGTCTATAGTATATCTATAGATATGTATTGGTAGATGTATTCTTTGTGCTTTTACAAATTAACTTATATGTATTATATGTAATATTATGGCATGTGTAAATCATATTTCTTTTTTCATTTATTACTTATTATTAAATTATTGTTTCATGTCATTTTGTGTCTATTTAACACTCAATAAACTATATATATATATATATATATATATATATATATATATATATATATATATATATATATATTGAAACTGACATAAACATCTGATACACTTATATTTAATCTCGCCGTCCATCTTTAATATACATGGATTTTTAACATAGGGTCATTATAACGATGCCTAATTGAATTAGTGGGGGCGGGGTGAAGTAGGGGGTAGGGGGTAATAACTCGGTGGACAGATGGGCGGTGGCTTAGCGGCTGTCCTAGAACAACAACACCACCCGTGTGACCACCACTACTGACCACAGAGGTCTGAGCTAGCGTGACCACTACTACTGACCACTACTGACCACTAGCATTGTGTACACGACACATCCCCATGGCGGTATTCTATTACATGTGTCAACATACACGGTCAACATAGGACGTCAGTAGCACCAGTAGGATGGGTAGTAGTGACAGCGGGGGAGGGGGTAATGTAAATATCGGTTACCATAGCAACGGGAGGACGCTGTATAATAGGACTACAATGGGAGTGGTTAGACGGGACATGTAACATACAACTGTTGTTTTAGCAGACGACATCGGTACAGTACAACGGGAGGGTATCATCAGGATATACCGGATATGAGGGTAATACCCCATAGGGAACACAAGGAGTTCTTAAAGTCATCATTATAGTAATATATTACAAATAATATGTTGTTTAAAATACATCTAATACTTGAATACTTTAGAAACCACTACTTGTTAATAAATATACTTTAGATGATTGTATCTATTAATAGAATTTTAAGAATAACCATATACTCAATGATATATCTGTGAAGAACCATATATTCCTTATATTCACAGTTAGTCATATTGTTTATAACCATTTCGTGTGTGCCTACAATCGCGATATAATCATAGATTGCATCATATATTGCATCATCAATGATTCATCAGTGATGCTGAGATAATATATGTGATGATCCATCACATATATTACCTCATAGTATATATATATATATATATATATATATATATATATATCTAGAACTGACATGTATATAAACAACACAAAAGTGAGGTGAAATGTGTTTAAAACATCATTCTCTTGCTTAGCATGGGGTTGCCATACCAGTACTCATAGTGTGCGGTTATATATTCTTACTAGTTTTACTTTGTGTTGTTTACTGAACTATAGTCCGGTTTAATCTGTTGGTATAGTAGTAATCGACCATCCTTATTATAGGATTTACGAATTAAGTTTGGTTTTAATAATGTATTAAATGTATATGCTAAAAATATGTATATTATCATGCGTATGTGTATTGCCACTACAGTTCAATACGGTATAAGTAACATATAATGTAAACGATATCGTAATGGTTCGAAAGTTTATTTAATTTATAGGAATTCTAAAAATAGATCCAACAGAGACTAGCTCCTGGAATATATCACTGAATATAAGACAAAGGGGCTAGAACAAAGGAGGCGGACAGCTGACGCCGGAACTAGACGTCTAGTGACAGGCACAGTGCCCTCTATCGGCTTGATATTAACGTAGTATAGTAGTAGTAGTAGTAGTAGTAGTAGTAGTAGTAGTAGTAGTAGTAGTAGTAGTAGTAGTAGTAGTAGTAGTAGTAGTAGTAGTAGTAGTAGTAGTAGTAGTGGTAGTGGTAGTGGTAGTGGTATTGGTAGTGGTAGTAATAGTAGTAGTAGTAGTAGTAGTAGTAGTAGTAGTAGTAGTAGTAGTAGTAGTAGTAGTGGTAGTGGTGTAGTGGTAGTGGTAGTGGTAGTGGTAGTGGTAGTGGTAGTGGTAGTAGTAGTAGTAGTAGTAGTAGTAGTAGTAGTAGTAGTAGTAGTAGTAGTAGTAGTAGTAGTAGTAGTAGTAGTAGTAGTAGTAGTAGTAGTAGTAGACGGTGATATGGTTAGTTTGATTAGATGAGTGAGCATGAGATGGGAGTTCTATTTATAAACTTCATTGAGTGCACAACTATATTTATCCAATGTTGTAGTTCTAGGTTAATATATTTAAATGTGTCTGTGTGTGTTTGTATATGTACACACACACACACCTATATTTACATAAATATACATGTATATATTGTATGTATATTCTCATGCACATTATAATAATGGTAAACGTGCGAAATGCGATGAAGTGGCCGTAGTGGCTATAGAGAGCTGGACATTGTGGTCAAGGTGGTGTTATTATTGTAATACGATAGAGGGCGCTGTGGTCAGTAGTGGTGGTCAGTAGTGGTAGTGGTCAGTAGTGGTGGTGGTCAGTAGTGGTAGTGGACAGTAGTGATTGTAACCGCGGTGGAGGATGAGGTGTCCGTAATGAATATATTTATTATTGATGAGAATGAGAGAGAACGAGAGAGAACGAGAGAGGAGAGGTCGGAGGTCAAAGTTATAAGGACCCCACCGCCGCCCCCTTATTGCCGCGTCGGGCCTCAAAGGAAATGTAATTATATCCGCTATTATTTGAATAATAATGTACGACGTACATTGTACGTATGTGTGCGCAAGAGTGTGTGTATATATGTATGTGAGTGCGTGAGTGTGTGTGAGAGTGTGTAGGTTGTTATGCATATGAGATGAAATATTGTAGGTTTAAGGTTAAGGTACCTCTACCATGTTGTGTATAACCCTGTGCATGTCATACACGCAAACATGCATATTAGTAAACCAATACTGTTCAATACAATTCAATTCATAAAGTAGTGGTGCTGTACTTATGAGTATCTTCAACAATACGAATTGAAGATGCATAGTATAAAGGAACTGCTGCATACATGGACGACATTGGACGTAGTGTAGTTGAATGGAAAAGTTTGCAATATTTATGTATATTTATTTTGTTTATATATATATATATAAGTATAATACATCCCCCCTATCAATTACTTCAAATCATAACTAGTATTTGAACTATATTATTGAGAAGACAGGACTAATGATGTAGCCTATATCTTATATTGAGATGGGCAGTGTAAGCTGTCTCAATAAGCATTAATAATCCTCTATAGAAGTATGTATACATGCATATGTTGACAATGCAACCTAAATATAATAATACAGCTTATAATACAACTACAACACAAAAGATCAAGAATATACAATAATAAATATGTGTGAATAATAAATGACATTGATATTTTATTACATATTACTATAGATATTTATATATATGTATATGTATATATATATATATATATATATATATAGTAATCTAACATGCTACAAGCCAACATGCAATCTAGTCTATACAATAGCCACCGGTGCACTACTGTTTATGATATGAAAACCTCTGGCATGTTCTTTGTCGAGTTGTACGACACCCTTCTTCCATTCGTCCATACGTTCTTGTAGGGGACTTACTAGCTTCTCCATTAGGGAACTAGGGGTGAGAGGGGGTGAGGGTGAGAGGGTGTGTGGGGGTAATCTAGGGGTTTTAGCACATGTTTACCACAGACGATCGTATTAATTGTGATTAGATTAACTATTAAATGTGAATATATGAAATATTAATTTTTATATAAAAATATATGCATAATTAATTACAATTTATATATTTTGTAATATATATATATATATATTATGAACACATAATAGGAACACCTACATATGTTTAGTATATACTTCCACATGATGTACAACTAATGTAATAACGTTGTACACTGCACTGTACACTGTACACTGTGCAGGTGTTTAAGTCATATGTCATAATACAGTAAGTAACATGTTTTGAAATGATCAAATGATTAATAATCATATTATTGTTATTAACATTTATAATATATGTTAGGCATTTGTTTTATATGTGTATTCTATATATACTTAATAACTTAATAACAATAACTAATTATATATATATATATATATATATATATAGTATTATTATTATGATAATTACTATCATTATCACTGTACAATTAGTATAATTATCAAATGAAGCCGTCAGTTTATAATCAGAAATAGTGTTATAGTGTTATAATGTTAACAGGTACATTTCAAGGTAAACCTATAGGTAGGGATATCCTATAGTATATACATAATAGATATAAAGTATATATATAAACGTGGTTTAAGCTGTATATTCACACACACACTCGCATACACACACACATTCATACACACACACACACATACATACACACATACACACACATACGCATAAATACATACATACAATCACATATATATACCCACACCAACAGTATGGGTCACACTCCCATACACACACACACACACACACACACACACAATTATATATATAGTTATGGGTATTGATTAGGAGGGACCGGGGGGGGCGGGGTTAACTAGGGACAACTCCCGACGCGGTGCTGTGTGCATACGTATAGACTGGTTACGTAATCAGTGCTTACTTAATTAGTGATTACTGATTACGTAAGGGCGTAACAAGGACGTGACCTTCCCATGTTTACTCTCCTCTCGCTACAGTGAGTACATCGTATGCCTGCGTACTACTTATGGGGGTAGAGTACATCATTAATTATCAATAACATGTATACTTTTACGTGTATAATGTATACAAATGTATACATATGTGTATGTGGCATGAATGTATACAACAATTAATACGCATACATTGTAGTGCTGCGAGAAAGTGTTGCACTGATGACGATAACGACACAAGCCCCTTCAGTTAGACACAACTTATAATTACTCTGTCATATAGGGCTAGTATACCCTATATTTACCCTATAGGCAGTGATGGGCACGATCACGATCGTCGATCGTCGATCCCGATCGCGATCGTGATCTTGATCGCGATCGACGATCGTTTGAAAATGATCGAATAAAATGATCGACGATCGACGATCATTAGAAAATGATCGAGTAAAATGATCGACGATCGTCAGCAACTGATCGCGATCGACGATCGTGAAAAAAAATTAAACATAATTTATATATAATCAAGAAATAACAAAATAGTGGATATAATAATAACTTTTATTTATGAAAATGTTGAAATACGATCAAATTACTAATAAAATAATATTAATATAATGAATTTGCTTTCAATAGAACTAGCAATTCAAAGTTAGTAGGTATATTTATACCTATCATTTAGTTTATTGCGTTTCGGTTTATGTATATTGATAGCAATACTAAACATTCTTTCCACGGCGCGGATGATGGGAGTATAGAATTGTATTTTATGAATAACATGGTTATAATAGGATAATTATTTAGCATATCTAAATTAGTATTTTTACTATTTATATAATTAAGTATTTCTATTTCTACCGTTGATTTAGAAGTGGATGGTCCGTTATCATCAATAACATAAAAATATTACGATTACATTAGTAAAAAAGATACAGTGGTATATACATATATAAATATATTTATATGACGGCTTGAATGGGTGAGTACTTGCGAGTACTGCGTGGATCATTAGTGGTTCATGCAGCAGCCCGGAATTCATACGCTTATATAACAACACGATCGACGATCGCCGATCGTTAAAAAATGATCGACGAAATTGATCGACGATCGGCGATCGTGAAAAGTCGTGATCGTGCCCACCACTGCCTATAGGGTATATATAAGCTTAGTAAACCTTGATAATAAATAAAGGAGCATGTGAACAATAGTTTGGTTTGTTTGGGTTATGTTTTGAATTTACCGGGTTTCGTGTAAGCAGGGGATGTAATGCAGCTAACAAACCTGGAAGTGTGAAAACTAAACCCAACCAAACCAAACAAAACAAAGCGATCGGACGCTCAAGCGTTTGTTACCATACTAATTATGATAATACTAATATTTATTAGAATACTTTTGTTTAATTGCCGTTTTCTTGTATATAACATAATGTGTGCTCCTAAAGTATACTTTAGTTCAACGTACAGTGTACGACGTACAGTGTATATAAGTATATAAGTATACGTGTAAGTCGTACAAAGACTGTCAGTAACCTGTTGAATAGCTTCAGTTTGGTTTCGATGCTCTTCTGTCGTATGCATAGTCTTGTTAGCGACGAGCCGACATCACGTGTTGCGCCTGTAGGGCAGACGAGGACAGGGGTCAAAGGTTAATCACTACTACTAGATCGATATCGATAAGGCCCGCGCCGACTATAAATCAGCGATAAATGAGGGTGCACCCTTATTACATAATGGGGCGCATGTATATAAGCTATATGCATGGTGTATAAGCTATATGCATGGTGTATAAGCTATATGCATGGTGTATAAGCTATATGCATGGTGTATAAGCTATATGCATGGTGTATAAGCTATATGCATGGTGTATAAGCTATATGCATGGTGTATAAGCTATATGCATGGTGTATAAGCTATATATGGTATGTACGATATGGACTCGCGTTATTTAACTAGAGTGCGATTAATCAATACCCTTCGCACCTTTATTCATGTATTATAATTAATTAGCGTACGTTGAATAAAGTAATTAATTATTATTTATATTATTATTCGAATATGTAAATCTGCATATATGTATACTAATTAGATTATATATATATATATATATATATATATATATATATATATATATATATGATATTCTATATGTAACGCACGCATTGTACATAGTATTCGCAATGTGTACACAAACAGTAATGTATAAGAGGCGGGTATAGTTATTACGTATACTATTGTCTACACATATGCATACTATACGACGTATCGTTACTCGGGTGTATTACGTAACTCGGCAAGGTCACACCTAGAGGTCACACCTAGAGGTCACGCCTAGAGGTCACACGATTAGTTAGCGCATGTGGTTGTGATCGCGGATTATCTATGCAGATTAGCAGATATAATGATATCATAGCACGTCTCTTCTTTATGTACACACATACACACACACATACACAAACATACACACACATACACAAACATACACAAACATACACACACACACACACAAACACACACATACAAACACATGTATATACTCTACATATATATACGTAGAGTGGTTGCCTCTGCAATAATATACTATCGGATACACCTCTCCCTGTTCCATGTGGAATATGTATACATGTATGTATATTCATGAGTGCTCATATATATAGTGTTATTATTGTTATTTGTATTTTATTTAGTGGAGTCCTTTCATCCCATCCAATAACAGATACATTTGTACTTATAACAATATATGGTTCTAGTGTCCCTTCGAAGCCGCTCTCGTGTTAAGGCATCCATGGTTTTAACGAGAGCCGATAATTTATGTATACACAATTATATAAGATTACTTCTATCGGGATCCCGATATAATCATGCATAACGTGACGCATACATTCAATGGGCACGTAGTCATTATCATATTGTTGTTAACATAATGAACTAAATGTATAACAACTGAATCGGTGCGCATAAGTGTACGAATGTGCGCGCGCGTGTGTGTGTGTGTGTGTGCGGGTATCGGTGCATGTATGTATGCACGTAGTTATGTGTTAGAACTCTGTAATTATTAATAAATAATACGAAATACTATATATATATATATATATACATTCACACACACACGCACATATATATGAGTATACCGACATATGAGTACACTCGCGCACACACATTATCACACACATTATCACACACATGTTCGCATACATCGTGCGGCGCACACAAACAGACATATTGACCAACACGCACGCGCAATGAACAAGGTCACTAGATAAATAAACAATCTATCTCCGTCGATTACTCTCATTCTATACGACTCCCGCCCTAATGATATCACTCCCTCTCTCTCTCTCCCTCTCTCTCTGACCGACAATAGCCGTGCTGGTAATAAACTACAAACGCACACGAGGCCATTGCCGTTTAGGGGTCAGTAATTGCGATACAGGGGCTGTCGAGTTGACCACGTGGTCATAAATAAATAAACATTCGATCGTAACGCTAAATAGGAACTGTTGTGATGGGCGTGTGCGTGTGTGCGGGGGCGTGTGTGCGGGTGTGTGTGCGGGTATGTGTTTACTGTACACATGCCGGTATTTATGGAGGTATACACTCAATAGATAGGATATATAATCAGGGTTGAACATTGTGGGTTTATTGGTTTTTATAGGTTATTTCTATTATTTTTGTTTTTTATTATAATATTATGTTACAATAAATTTGTATTAAAAGTTATAGTTATTAATGTTAGATGTTAAATATTCATACTATAAGTAATCATATGATATTAATATAAAAAAATTGGAATATATTAAATAATTTGTATGAGGATAAAAAAACCAAACCTTGGAAAAAGTCACATAACATTCAAATAATCAACGAACAATCCAACCACCCATAACATATATTCCCAATTTATTGGGTTGTTACCCGTATATTACCCTGATATATCCTGTTTAGATATATAGTTGCTAAGCATTGTTTATATGATGTGAGCGCACAAGATATTACTATGTTCTAAGTGTATAATACATTGAAATAGGCAATTGTGTAGTAATACTAATGATAATATATTCGAAAATGGCTGCCATAATATCACTATATTGGGCTATTATCATGCCACTATTATAATACGGATGCATTAGTACTTGAATATAAGCATTCGGATACGAATATATATATATATATATATATATATATATATATATATTGGCTCAGTGGCTAAGGCGTCAGACATACAAGCAGTAGGACACAGGTTCGAGCCTCGTCCGGACTATTAATTAATTTTATAAAATGGGTCTTAAAATATTATTTAGAAGTGATCTTATATAATTGTGTATAAATAAATGAACGGCTCTCGTTAAAACCATGGATGCCTTAAAATGAGAGCGGCTTCGAAGGGACATTAGAGCCATATATGGTTATAAGTAAAAACTTCATTTAAGTTCCTGGATGGGATGAAAGGACATCACTAAATAAAAATAACAATGACAATAACAATATATACACCCACGCTGTATAAATGATAATATATATATATATATATATATATATATATATATATATATATATATATATTATGCTATAGCATGTAAACGGCAGCGCGAATCTCTCCTTTTCCTTCTGAATTGGAGATTAATCTTTATGTATTCGTCTTCAATATAAACATATACTTATATGTAATAGTTATTATACAATCCGACGCTTTCCAATGTTCAGCTCGAGATGTTGACCTATGACCTCAACAATTACCAGCACTGACCCCGGCAGCGTTATCTGACCGATATATTTTATTATACGTCAATAAACATTACGTACATATTGTACGAACACACATGGAGATGCCCATATGTATGCATACACACACGTCCATACATGCCCACATACATACATTACTAATAGTAATGGTATAAGCGAACTACCTCTCTCTCTCGTGTGTGTGTGTGAGTGTGTGTGTGAGTGTGAGCCCACAGTATACTAATACATCACCCCTCCCTATTAACTGTATACTGATAATGCATGCCTACGAGTGTACTAGTTATGCGTACTATACCTTTATCATACAGCTACAACCACACATTACTATTGCTATCATGAATATAGGAACATTTAATATATACACTATAAATATACATAGTTATTATTGAAACTATATATCACATATATGTATATATATATATAATAATAATAATAATATTTATTTATTTAATCACACATATAATAATAGCGGATACAAATGTATATACATCGGTATATTATATATATGTACGACATGTTACGATATTAATTACATCGGTGTCCAATATATGTCCATCGTAACATCTCGTGAAGGACATGTCCTTAGTGTAGAGATAATTACGTAATGAAGGCTAGTGATTACGACGATAGTCGGCTGACTTGTGTTGTGAATTCATCAATGTGGACTATATTTCATTAGCGAATACATACGATATATACACACAATCGTACACACTCTCACACACATACAAACACACACTCTAACACACACACACACTCTAACACACACATACATCAATGCACTCTCACACACACTACCTCTCTCTTACATACACACTCTCTCGTACTTTCTCTCTCTCATTTTCTCGCATTCACACGCTCACATTTATAAATAGTCAAATTAACATTACATTATGTGTATATAAATGTCATCATAACGTAGTGACACTATCAGTAGTGACACTATCAGTAGTGACACTATCAGTAGTGACACTATCAGTAGTGACACTATCAGTAGTGACACTATCAGTAGTGACACTATCAGTAGTGACACTATCAGTAGTGACACTATCATTAGTGACACTATCAGTAGTGACACTATCAGTAGTGACACTATCAGTAGTGACACTACCAGTAGTGACGCTATCAGTAGTGACGCTATCAGTAGTGACGCTATCAGTAGTGACGCTATCAGTAGTGACACTATCAGTAGTGACACTATCAGTAGTTACACTATCAGTAGTGACACTATCAGTAGTGACACTATAAGTAGTGGCGTTATCAGTAGTGACACTATCAGTAGTGACGCTATCAGTAGTGACGCTATCAGTAGTGACGCTATCAGTAGTGACACTATCAGTAGTGACACTATCAGTAGTGACACTATCAGTAGTGACACTATCAGTAGTGACGCTATCAGTAGTGACACTATCAGTAGTGACACTATCAGTAGTGGCGTTATCAGTAATGACACTATCAGTAGTGACACTATAAGTAGTGACGCTATCAGTAGTGACACTATAAGTAGTGGCGTTATCAGTAGTGACACTATCAGTAGTGACGCTATCAGTAGTGACACTATCAGTTGTGACGCTATCAGTAGTGACACTATCAGTAGTGACACTATCAGTAGTGACACTATCAGTAGTGACGCTATCAGTAGTGACACTATCAGTAGTGACACTACCAGTAGTGACACTATCAGTAGTGACACTATCAGCAGTGACACTATCAGTAGTGACACTATCAGTAGTGACGCTATCAGTAGTGACACTATCAGTAGTGACACTATCAGTAGTGACGCTATCAGTAGTGACACTATCAGTAGTGACACTATCAGTAGTGGCGTTATCAGTAGTGACACTATCAGTAGTGACGCTATCAGTAGTGACGCTATCAGTAGTGACGCTATCAGTAGTGACACTATCAGTAGTGACACTATCAGTAGTTACACTATCAGTAGTGACACTATCAGTAGTGATGCTATCAGTAGTGACGCTATCAGTAGTGACACTACCAGTAGTGACACTATCAGTAGTGACACTATCAGTAGTGACGCTATCAGTAGTGACGCTATCAGTAGTGACACTATCAAGGATATATTACGTAATAGTACTCATCATAATAATTACCAAACCCATCACGGATTACAATGTATAATACATGAATACTAATAATACTTATTACTATCTCTAGGCTAGAGATGTCTTGTGATCTATACATCGTATGTCTGTTTGATCAGTTGACGGTTTACCCTTAAGACACTTAATTAGCTAATGGTTATTACATGGGGGATGAGTAAGTAACGCATGATATATTCGCTAGGGGTAGGTGTGTGTATATGCGTGTGTGTATGTGTATATGTGTGTGTATGTGTATATGTATATGTATATGCGTGTGTGTATGTGTGTATGTGTGTATATACACATATATGTGTATATATATATATATATATATATATATATATATATATATATATGCGTGTATATGTGTATATGCGTGTGTGAATGTGTGTATATGTGCGTATGTGTGTATGAAGTGAAGTATATTAGTATGTTAAGACTGTCCCGCCCGCTCTCTCTGCGTGACATCACGTGACTAGCGAGGTGAGGTCCCACGTGATCGGAGAGCGTCTCCTGGGGGGAGGGGGGAGTAAGGTCACGTGTTAGAGGTCAGCCAATAGCGCATGCGCGACAGGGTACACATCACATGTATGCGTAGAGGTCGTGACATCACGTAGAGGTCATTTATTACTTGTGTGGTGACGTAACACATGCGATTACAGTTAAAAATGGATGCCTTATCACGAGAGCGGCTTGAAGGGACATTAGAGCTGTTTAGTTATACGTGAAAACTTCATCTAAGTTCGTGGATTGGATAAAAGGCCTCCATAAAATAACGATAACAAATTGTTATTAACAATACATAAGGACATTACATCGTAAGTCGGAGGACATGACTCCACATACGTCGTACACACGCGCTTAACTTCATTGCGAAGCACGGAACGCTATAAGGACACGCCGCTCGTCCATCGTGTCCGCTGCGCATGCGTCGACCACTATTACGTGCGTGTAGTATAGTAATGGCGGCTGTGTTGACCTCTAGACTAAGCTGACCAATGGGGAGGCGGCGAGCTTACGTAATCGAGTTATTAATAGCATCAGCAGCAGCAGCAGCGGAGGTGTTATTGATGGGTGGCGACTAGAGGGTCAACAAAGGAGAGCGGTAATGGTCAAGGAATGCCCTAGACTAGTCGAGTATACTGATATATACAGAACACATCGATATATTGGCTGTACTGTTGATGTACTTCTATTATCAGTGTGTGTATGAAGCCTGTGAAGTATACGTAATACATACATTACATTCACATTTGTACGTATATACATTACACACTGCGTGGTGTTCCATGTGTACGTGTACACTAATGTATACCTGCCTACAACTGTATGTGTACTTATTCATCATATACTCATCAACTATACGTGTACTTATTCATCATATACACATAAACTGTTAGTTGTAAGTTAGAACTACCTTCCCCTTACTACTACTGTTGCTTGCCGCTAACATCAGCACCACCTTAATAAGCTAATGAGATGCTATAGCATATTCATCATCATAATATTAATCATCATAATATTAATCATTATTATCATAATCATCATCATAATCATCATCATCATACACTCTTTTTATGTAATTTCCAACACATATCACAAATTCAATGTATGTAAATAAATATTTCTAAATGTCAACACGAGTAAGACATTTAGGGGTGGGCTTATGGGCGTGGCTTGTATATGTGTCACGTGGTATTACATCTCTATATTTAGCGTACAACAATATCCTCTAGATTAACTATACGAGCGGAATGTTTATTTGTATACCATCTCTTTGATCTCGATGTTGATTGGCTTAATAGTGTGGTTTAGAATTGATGTACTGTTCAAATAGCGTTTCCCGCCATTTAAAGTTATACATTGAAATACATAATTGATCTACTTACAACCTACTACAAGCCTCTATAGTTATCGGATGAATTGAGATCTTCATTATACTATTGAAATCGGCTACGTTCACAGTAATATGAGCTATAGTCTATAGAATGTGTCATACACGTGTCTAGGAATGGTGCTATAGGTGTTCATATATCTATATAATGTTCATCTACTTGTCAACATAGCTATAGATGTATAAAACGTGTATTACTGTCAATACATATATTATATATATATATATATACATATCATTTTCATATATTTCAATCACATTTATATTAGTTATTAATTCAATATATTTTATATATATAATGTAACATATTAATATTAAAAACTACTAATTATTCTACCTATTGAATCATAAACCCTTTAATAATTGGTATAACTAATATATATATATAATTCGAAAATGTAGTAGTTATAACACTTATCCACTATAGATATATCTCTCTACCACCACGGCCAGTGGCCGTCGGCCACTAGTAGATGTAGTGGTAGTGGTAGTGGTTGTGTTGGTGGTCAATGTCCGGACTGAGATGACCGGTGCGGTTCTATCCGTAGTGGTCAGTGGTGATCAGCAGGTCGGCACGCATGCGTGGGATCTCGCGAGACAAGCCTCGAGACGCGGCGAGATCGATACATAGGGGAGATGTGTAGTCATAACAAACTAGCTAGTAGTCTGTAGTAGATTAAGTATGCATTCTGAATGATCTGAAATCTTAATACTCTGGTAGATAGTATCTACTAGATACATACAAGCGCTAGCAAATACACACATACATATATATATATATATATATATATATATATATATATAATATATATATATATATATGCATATACGGGCGCATGTATATACTTGATTGTTTGTTTACTATTACTAAGGTAGACATATCTATTACCTATTAGTGTAATCTATTACCTAGTGAACAATGCCGTATACATCTATTGATTAACAATAACAAAAGGCACGCGGTTGTTGTCACCTGTCTACGGTAGCCGTATACCACACATAGTTTATGTCCTCGGTATGAATGACGTGATGCATTCTGGGTATTGATTATAAGGGAGTAACATGTGACGGGCCAATAATTGTATATATATATATAGCAATATATAGCTGGCGAATATAGTTTAAGTAAGTTGTTGGAACGGTAAAATTATAGTATAAGTATATTGGTATAAGTACTTTATCTATATATACATGTATACAAAAGTACACACACAATATAATGGTATCCCCTCACAGGTTATATAAGTTACATAAAAAGTATATAATTTATTGATCAACATTATTTAGTGTCATTAAATAATTATCTTGCATAACATATATCATATATAACTAATTTTAAATATTTTATGACAGTAATTGTATTATTATATGATGAACACAAACAAACACCTTAAAACCTCTAGATTAAACGCTAGAGTTGAGCATTATTTCCCTACACTATAGTATACAAATACAACAAAATACAAGTATACATGTATACATTGACTACTTATGTGTAATCTGCCTGTAGGTGTTCACCGCATTACAGTGTACTAGGCTACTTGTACATTACATGTACATGTATATTGTATACTGTATATTGTAGAGAATAAGGCAGTAATAACAACTAAATGAGTTAATAAATTGTGTACATAGAGATATATAGATATATAAGGTTAATTGTTTATTTTATTAAAATAAATCAAAAAACGATACACAAAAACATAATAATAGTACATAACAAGCTGCGTAGCTATTACACACTATAGTGTGTTGTATCACGTGACAATAACACCACTGTTGAGCATACTATAGGTATGTGCGCGTGTGTGTGCGCGTGTGTAATGGTGGTGCACGACTTCCATTCGACGTATACCTCGATTGCATGTGTAATATATATATATATATATTGTTATTATTAATTTCTATTATCAATTGTAAGATTACAGATAAGATATGATACACGAACGCCTACAGGCATGCGTACGTTATGCCTGCCACCTAGCGGAGAAGACAGGCTACAGCTATGTATACATTGTTGCTAGGCTAGCCTGTTTTTACAACACACTCGCGGTTGCATAACACAAAGGGGCTCGCCGCACGGGTTGCGACAATGACTTGGCTGCTGCTTCTAAAGTGATTCACGCTGCGCAACTAACTGATCACGTGACTGTAGTAATAGCAGCCAACGTGACTATAGTAAGAGAGACCCACGTGACTATAGTAATAGAGAGACCCACGTGACTATAGTAATAGAGAGACCCACGTGACTATAGTAAGAGAGAGACCCACGTGACTATAGTAAGAGAGAGACCCACGTGACTATAGTAATAGAGAGACCCACGTGTATATAGTAATATCTACCCACGTGACTGTAATAAGAGCTATCCACGTGACGGGGTTGCAACCCATGGGGTATGCCAGCATACCGTTACCGGGCGACGCCCGATACAGGTTGTACGCATCGATATAACGACACTTTCCATATATCGATGGTCGTGTACGTCGTGCAGTGCAGGTAAGCGCGCGTGTATGTGCATGCGCACGTAGGCATGCACATAGCCTATGCGATAGCTTATCTTATATAATCATACCATTGATCTATCTTTACACATTCATAATAACAATACGTATATATATATAAGTTATATAAGTTATTCACGTACGAGTTATAACTTGCATGTTATCAGTTAGCTTATGTATTCTATTCACTAAACGCCTGTACTTTATATGGTGATACACGCACACGAGCGCGTGCTCGAATACGACCATAGGAACAATAGAACTGTAGCGGAACACTTGAACAATCCGAACATTACGTATTACGTACACAATATACCCTCTAGAGGTCAACTAGGGGTCAACCATAGGAACTGGTAGCGTCGATATGTCGAGCGTATAATATAATTGTACGTACAAATCGTGTGCATTGATATGTTTTTAGGTATTATTATTGGGGCAATTACACATACACACAAACATATATATATATATATAGAATAAAATTAATATAAACCAATAACTCCGTTTTATTCGAATATATACGACGAACAATGGTGTGTATGAGTGTATGTGTATGAGTGTGTGTGTGTGTGTGTGCACGTGCATTGAACAGTGCATCACACAACCACTACGGAGTGGACATAGTGGTGTTGCTAACGCCACTCGGATAGCCTCAACTACTGCAGTAGCTGCTTTATTTACGACTTTGCGAACGAGATAACATTTTATTGTACGTATACATAAATGCTAATATATTGATAATCTCATACATACAAGGAATATAGCACACAAACATCGAATGACATACACACATACAAACACACACACACATACACACATACAAACACACACACACATACACACACACACACACACACACATACACATATGCACGTAATTATACATATTTGTTCGTGAGTATTCAGAATTATTATGTATTTTCTATAGGATCTCTATAACTATATATTAATAGTATACTACTATAGTTGTATTATATATATACCTGATTATAGTATAGAATATAGTAATACTACTATCAAAGATTTTGCGAAGCAACCTTAGGAAAACTTTTCTACTAGTATAATAGTATACTATATATAGTATATACTATAGTATATATATACTACTATGCATAGTGGTAATATCAAAGATGGCTTGTGTCTACTACTATAGTATTGATTAGTTAATATTACTAGTAGTAGTACTAGTAGTATTATCTAATCAATGACCTCTATAATGCCCTCTATCTCTCAATACATCTGACCTCTATAGGTATGCACGTAAACATGCCCTACTACAGTCAAAGACCTCCCACCACTTCTATTCATGATTACATAACAGCAGTCCAGGTATACGCTTACGCATTAGTATATGAATAAGTATTGCGTAGTTATCTACAGCTGTATCTTACATGACATACTATGAATAAGTGGCTTACATAGATAGCCTGAAGGTAGACAATATACTATATATAGTATATTATAGTAATAGCATATATGGTGTTATCAAAGCCCTGGGCATTGGTGTTACGCATGTTCTGTGCATATATGCAATGAACTGATAACAGTATCAATTGGTGCAATATCATACATAGTTCTACTAGGTGCATCCAGGGATATAGATATATATCTCCGTATTTGTAATGTATTGTCCGGGCCCCTCGCAGTTATTTATAACGTGTATAAGTCATCGATGTAAATAAAATGTATTTACATCGATGGTATAAGTCTATGACTTATCGAGGGGTCCATTTGTATCCGCTATTTTTATTGTATTCAATATATATATTTGTGATTTTAATAAAATATATTATTATTAAATATTATTATTATTATATATATATATATATATATATATATATATATATATATATATTATAATTACACGAGATGTATATGTATATCAACTACAATATATAAGGCGTATATAATGTGTACACTAGATATACAAGTCATGTATACATATATATGTATACTCATATATGAGTCATAAATGATGACGAATACATAGATGACTACTAATTGTACACCATACCAACAGTACTATTACAGTATATCTCTAAGTATATATAATCTACACGAGTGTAATGATATGCTAGCATACGTGTCTATTATAAGTGTGTGTGTGTAATTACGTTGAGTATAACCATATATGGCTCTATTGATATAGCGCTACGATCTACTGTATGTGATGTGTCTATTATACACGTGACAGCATGCGTGTGTGTATGTTTGTGTTCTTATGATCATATATTGTCTGCTGGTATCACTGTCATCATTAGTAGTAGTAGTAGTAGTAGTAGTGGTGGTGGTAGTGGTGGTGTGGGAAGAATATGAAGATGTAAGAGAGATATGTAGGAGAGACCGGCGTAAGAGACCAGTAGGTAAATAATACCGTTAGCTATCCATGTAGATCTCTTTTGATCTTCTGCTTGGTAATTAACATACACACACACACACACACACACACAGCTGTACGGGTACTACTGTCCGATCCGATACGAGACGGACGTGTAGATGAAGGCGGAAGTGAACACCTCTCTCTCTCTCTCGATAACCTGGCGGCGGTGCGAGGCATTACTCGGACCGGAAATGGAACCCGTGCATCCGCCTAGACCGTGTAGTGATGAGTGTGTGTGCGCCGGTGTGCGGGTATGTGTGCGAGTGTGTGGCCCGGGGGGAGATCAACACGCACACACACGTGCGCGCACACGTAGACTTATCCTTGACCGATGATGTCTAGACAACTGCGATGTAAACTCGGGTGTATGTGCAGTACTTAATGCATTAATGCATGTACACTGTACAATGGACAGTGTACAGTGTACATAATGACACTATAGAACACTATAGAATGACACTATATTTACTATGTTCTATATATAGAACTTATACATCTAGGCGCGATGCATTTCTATTAACATTCGTAGTAACAGACCAAGTATTGATATATAAAGTATTTACTATAGGCTAACACGTTACTTGTAATCTGGATACGGAAGTATTAATAGCAATGGTATTCTATAGTACTTACATAGCCCATGGGCCCTGGGCTATATATGTTTAAATGCGCATGCGTTGAAATATAGCCTACAGAAGATATGGAGGACTCGTACTACTACTTCCCATTGCCCGTATAGCACGGTCTATAGCTACTCGAATACACTCTATACAGATCTAATAAGCAAGTCTATGTAAATAAAGTCTATTACATTCCTTATATACACGTGTGCATACATGGACGGGTAATTATAATGACGGTATACCGTCTGCCATTTCAAGTGAGAGTATGCGAGTATATGCACAGCTTAAATATTACAATGTGTATACATAAGTTCATATATATACACATATATGTAATATATATATATATATATATATATATATATATATATATATATATATACATAGATACAGTATCTTCAAGTTATACACATGTACATCCAATAGAGGTGCCTGGTTACCATGGCATTGATACAGGCGGCAGTTCACTTGTATTACGAGGTTAACGTATTGTGTTGTGTGTGCGTATGCATGTCCTCTATCATGGTGCGTATAAAGCGATACCACACACACACGTGCGCGTTCACGTTCACACCCTCACGACGTGGGAGGTACCTTACTAACAAGATAGTAAATTAGGCATGTAATCGACTGGAGCGAGTCAACGGTGGCACGAATGAGTGTATAAGGTATTGCCATTAGTGTACAGTGCATGAAGACAGATGATAATGTCCACACCGAGAAGATAAGTGCTTGTATCTGTGTATGGAAACTTACAACACGATTCCACTTCGTATTATAGTATAGACTCACTACGTAGTATACTACTATAGTATCATCGGTAGTATACTACTATAGTATCATTTGTAGTATACTATAGTACTATAGTATCATCTGTATCATACTACTATAGTAATGGTAGTAAATTACTGGTGGTATGTGACTATTAGTGGGCTGTCTACGCTCAGTGGTTTGATAGGCGGGTAGCAGGTGCACCGTGGCCTACTTTATCGTGATGTTAGAATTCCAGGCATGCACATTATACTGTAGTAAAACATATACCGTCACTGGGGTGATGCGCATGAACAATATTACCATAGTACACTGTATTACACTATATTACTATAGTCTATGTTAATTTATATATATATATATATATATATATATGTGTATGTGTATGTGTATGAGTATGTGTATGGAACCCTCACTGTGTATGTATCGTTAGTGCTGGCTGATAAGTGTGCGGTACTGGTATGTGTGCGATACACGTGAATACAACGCAGACAGACATACAGACAGACATACAGACAGACTTACTGCACCTAGGGAGCGCCTAGAGAGATCACGAGGGGGCGGGGCGGGTATTACGTAACACGGCTAGCTAGTACCGCAGCAGCCTCCTCCTCATCATCCTCCTCAGCCTCCGTAATCACGTGTGTGAGCGCGTGTAGTCACGTGATTCATTAATTTATATTGATTAGCGGCGCGGTATAAGTAGGAACGTTGATGGTGGTGAGTTCGCCTCCCCGACAACAGCGCACACATACGGAATACTACAGGCGGGTGTGTATAACACGTACCGCTAGACGTCACTACTATAGTATGTGTGTACTGTGTTGACTTATGGACTTCCTTAGCGCTGCTCTTGGGAAGGGAATCACTATAGTGATATACATGGCTACAAATTAGTTATGCAAATGATGCTGAGCTTTTGATGCCGAGTCGAAACTTTTGGTTTTTGATGCCGAGCCGAGACTTTCATTTTTTAGGAAAAAAAACGAGCTGAGCCGAAACTCTAGCCAAACGAACCCAAGCCGAGACTTTTACAAAGTATTACCGAGCCGAAATGATGATTTTTTGAAATTACATTTTAATACTAATTTTTATATATTTCTCATTTACTTTCATTTTCTGTAAAAATAAGACCGAGCAGATACTTTAGCCAAACGAGCCCGACCCGATACTCTGACAAAATGAGCCCGATCCGAGTTATGACTTAGGTAACTGAAACTGAGACTGCATCATGCTTTATATTTGAGCATCATTTACATCACTACTACAAATACATACGTAGGTATTTACAGTGGATATTATTCACTGAATACACGAATGTGTACAGTAATATACAAATCATATACGCAGTATTGTATAACATACAGGTAGCGTATAGTGACAAGTTGTGTGATATATCATACTATAGTATTGATATATAATATATATATATATATATCGTATACATTTATCAAGAAAAGATGATACATTAAATGCCTATGAGATGCAATCATTGATATGAAGTCATTGAATACCTACACAACACTTGGTAATCTGTGATCTGTATCCACTCAGCGATATAAGAAAGTGAAACATATGTTATGCAATCGACCGAGATAGATGTGTTTAATGTAGCGTTAATTGCGCAATATAGGCGCAACTGATTAACACGAGATAAAGGGAGAAAGGGTATTTATATTCTACGCAAATTGATTACGAACTAATATATAGTTTGTATATTTATACCTTTTGTGATGCGGTAAATCGTGTATGTGTGTGAGGGTGTGAGTGGTATATGCGTGTGTATTAACTAGTGATGTAAATGATGCCGATATTTTTAATTCCAAGCCGAGAATTTTAATTATTGATGTCGAGCCGAAACTCTAGCCATCACCAGCCGAGATGAGGTAACTGAGACTGGCATCATTTACTGCATCACTAGTATTCACGGATACATATTACACATGATGTAGATACGCGTGTCATGTGTTGCGCAAGGTGTTGCGCAATGTCGGAATGGTCCCGGGTTAACTATAGTTATAACCCGCTATAACTAGAGCTATTACCCGCTATAACTAGAGCTATTACCCGCTATAACTAGAGCTATTACCCGCTATAACTAGAGCTATTACCCGCTATAACTAGAGCTATTACCCGCTATAACTAGAGCTATAACTAGATTAAAAAATATCAAATTAACAACATACAATAATATTTATGGTGTTATAATAAATAATATATTTATTTTAATATAAAATATAGTATTTATATTTGTAATATTGTGTTCCTGTAAATTATCAAAGCTCTTTAATAGTACATCGATAAATCGATAATAGTATTAGCAAAGCCCTGGGCTTTGGTATTAGTAGACACATAGTAGTATACTACTATATGTGTTAGTATATATATACTACTAGTATATATAGTAGTATACTACTATAGTAGTGGTACCTAAATGTACTAGTGAATGCAGGCCGAGTGTGTTTACTGAAGCCACTGGAGCGGGTGTTATAAATACATACTTCATACGCAGGCAGAACGCGCTGGCTCTACACGATATCGTATGCCGGTCTATCCCACGTGTATCGCACACACACTCGCACACACACACACTCACACCCACGTGGTCAATACCTCTTTGACCGCTGTACACAACGGTGGTCCGAGTGAACTAGCTCTATAGTACCTCTAGCGCTCGAGCGAGAGAGAGGGGGGCTTTATTGACCACTACAGAAATCAGTGAAGCGTGACGCCCCCGCTCTTTCTCTCATGTAGACATACATCACCGAGCGGAACACGCCACGTGGTATCGATTTAACTCGCTATTGTATGACGTAATACTATGACGTAACTATTACGTAATGTAGTGAGGTACCCGCCGCGCTGATAATAGTAGTATCGTACCACCTCGTTTAATCGTGAATAATCGTGAATGAATATGCATAATATATGGAATATATCAATTATTTATAAAATATCGTTTAAATAACTGTGTGTGCATTAACATAGGCGCTGTTAGCATAGTAAACATCTACATTAACGTTGTACAACATACATACGCCCATTTACTATAGTGTAGTATGTACGTATGTGTGTGCGAGCGCCTAAAGCTATACTGAAGATAATTCAATATACTGCAATATTGTATACAAGGACGACGTACTGCACAGTTGTATGGTGGCTATAGCCCACAGATATTTCTCTCTAGCTCTGTAGGGTCTAGATATAGCCCTATATGGTCTAGATATAGCTCTACAGGGGTCTCTATATAGCTCTATAGGATCTAGATATAGCCCTATAGGGTCTAGATATAGCTCTACAGGGGTCTCTATATAGCTCTATAGGATCTAGATATAGCCCTATAGGGTCTCTATATAGCTCTATAGGGTCTCTATATAGCCCTATAGGGTCTAGATATAGCTCTATAGGGTCTCTATATAGCTATATAGGGTCTCTATATAGCCCTATTGGGTCTCTATATAGCCCTATAGACCCTATAGATAGATGCGCACCTCTCGCTGGACACACCCATAGCCACGCCTATGCGTACGTCTTACTCTTACGCGTGTTGCTAATGCGCTAGGGCACACTAGTGGAGCTGCTATGACGTCACCACGAGAGTGATTAATCACCGATGACGTATGTATAGTGACGTTACGTAATGCACTTCCTACTATTACGTCACACGTAGCGCTAATGGTCACCGCCACCACCGAGATCACGTGTGACGGATTGCGTAACGCTAAAGGTGAAGGTCACGCGTGCTTCCTTAGTCGATATCGGTGACCTCGAGAAGGTACGATATCGAAGTACACCCGGAGTTCTGCTGCTACGTTTGCTATAGATGATATACACTGTACAGCAGAGTGAACAGCGTGGAGCTGATCTTTAATACATAACTATAGTTATACATTACATATATGTAACATTTAATACACACACGTTAATACATTCTCGATATTATATGCATATATCGTATTATAATTAAGTAAAGTAGTAGTAGTGGTTTAATTTTAGTTAATAAAATAAATTTCCGGAAGTGAGATTACGGCGACATACATAATACGGTGTGTATGTATGTGTGTGCGGGTGTGTGTGAGCGCCTTCATTACAGGATACCTGTCCTACATCACAACCCCCAGTTGAACACCTGTCCTACAATACAGGGCCCCTACACAACACTATAGTGGGGCCACCACCACCACCACTAACACCACCACTAGTAACAATGACCGTTACGGTGTGGAGACGAGCTGGTGGTCAGCATTAGCCGACCGGGCGGCTGGTTGGTGGTGGTATTGTTACACGGGGTATTACGCACGGTGATTAGCGGTGTGTGGTGGTCAGTCAACACCGCCGCCGCTGACCGCTGAGGTGTTGTGTCCGCGTCATTAATACAGACCACGTGTGACCACGTACGGTACCTGGGCGCGGCTGACCGTATTACACGCTCCGAACGGTTCGAACAATCGATTAACGATCATTAATCGATTCGCGATCACGACTATCTATAGTCGACCTATGACCTCTAACCTATGAGTCACGTGTGCGTGTGTGTTTATCGCGCGCACAGACAGCGGTATATCACTGATATCATCACGTGATTACTTTGAATTTATCGTATACTATACGCATCACGTGGAACACACGAACACGTGGTACACACAGTAATACACACGAACACATAGTAATATCAAGGCCCTGGGCTTTGGTAATAGTTATTTTTTATTTGGTGGAGACATTTCATCCCATCCAGGAACTTAGATGAAGTTTTCACTTATAACCATATATGGCTCTAATGTCCCTTCGAAGCCGCTCTCGTGTTAAGGCATCCATGGTTTTAACGAGAGCCGATCATTTATTTATTAGTAAGGCCGCTATGGATGTTGTAATAGTTAATAATACATTCAAATCATACATGTATTAGGATAGTGGCAAATATATCCCATAAGATATACATATATCATATTTATAATAATGTTATGCTTTCAAAACATTTTTTTAAATGTTTCATTATTTATTGCATTCTTCGTAGGTTTGTGTTTATCGGTATAACCTGGTATAACTATTATCTATGTATACATCCTATAGGATATCGATACTGGGCTATAAATAGCCTCGGAGAAGGTTATCCCGTTATATATATATAATAGGCTGTATTCTAAAAGTACTAACGTGTATATAATAAATATGTTAGCATTATATTATACATATGTATATATATATATATATATATAACGTATTTTATAATTATGCCCTTATGTATGGTACTTATAATAATTATACCTTATATTACCATTATTCCCAGTACTTATAATACATGTAATATTAACATATATACATATACATACACATATATATATATATATATATATATATAAATATATATATATATATTAAAGTGCAGTTAACATCGTCTGCAATAACAATAATGCGCTATTAAAATCGTCTGATGTGAATTGTAAATTGACGTATATAGGGTAAAAGCGAAATTGTTGATTGACACTTGTGTATGCGCGTAGGTTAATTAAGCCTAATGGACTACGCTATGCATGGGGGGGGGGAGGGGTATTACACGTTCTCTCTAATGCTAGCCGTTTTTCGCTATCACTCTATCCACCTCAATATATATATATATATTATATATATATATTATATATATACAACTTTCTCCACTTTTCAACCATATCTATATCGCAATCACTAAATATATATATATTGTATTTCAGCATGTCCCCGTCGTTCTCACTCCGTATCCCTCTCCCTCTCTCTATAATCATATATCACTGGTTCTCTCTAACAAATAGGATCAATACGTAATTATGACGTAATCGATACACGCGTTATTACATCATTATGGTTACGTCACCGCCAGTATCCGGTGTTACGTAAGTCTGGCTAGAGACTCTATCAATAATCATTACTAGTATGTCTGTGACTGCTGCAGTCGTACTAGGTGTTGATAATGTGTTGTATCGATAGATGGCGAGGTATACCATTGTTATGTATGCTACACCTATAGGTATATAGATAGTTTATATAGTTTATTGAGTGTTGACACACAAAATGACATGAAACAATAATTTAATGATAAATAATAAATGACAATAATAATGATGGTTTACACAGGCCATAATGTATGTATGTGTATGTATATATATATGTATTTGTACGTATATATATATATATATATATATATATATATATATATATATATATATATATGAATTTATGTATGTATGCGTATTTGTTATGTTTGTGTATGCGTGTGTTTAGTTATGTGTGTTCGACGGACATCATTTTATAAACATTAACGTAGATATATTATTACATATTCGTAATCGCATACTACGAGATCAAAGATAAATATCACACCCCCCCCCCCGAAGGTGATATCGTATTATTACGTAATGAATACGTGGCTACGATAGGCAACGTAATCTATTTATAGAATATTACACGCGTTAATGCGCCGCACGCGAATCCTTAGTATCTAATTATAAACTGTAGGCCTATACATTCACGTGTGTGTGTGTTCTATATTTACATCAATTATTGATATATATATATGTCTGTGTCTGTGTCTGTATAATTACATTGATGATACAGTAACCTATAGGTTATCATAGGTGATAAGTAACCTATATATATAGGTATATATATATAGGAATATATAAAGATAAGTTAATAGTATACATATAACATATAATGTAAAAATATATAATCAATATTATGATATGTGAAAATATAAATAGTTACAGTTATGGGTGCATGCATGTTATCGCACTGTGTAGGAGGACATATGTCTTCGCATGTTTCTAATAAGTCAACCGACGTTTAGTACACACTAGTTATGTAAATGATGCTCAAATCTGAAGCATGATGCAGTCTCAGTCTCAGTTACCTAAAGTCTCAACTCGGCTCGAGCTCGCTTGGTTAGAGTATCGGTTCGGTTCGGGCTCGTTTGGCTAGAGTCTTGGCTCGGCCTGGGCTCGTTTTTTTTCCTAAAATGAAAGTCTCGGCTCGGCATCAATAACCAAAAGTCTCGGCTCAGCATCAAAAAGTTCGGTATTATTTACACCATTATATAAAATGTATATTATTATTCAATGAATCGCGAAGTTGGTGCAGATTATTTTAAATTGATGTAAATGTGAAATATATAAAAATTAGTATTAAAATGTAATTTCAAAAAATCATCATTTCGACTCGGTAATGTTTGTAAAAGTCTCAACTCGGCTCGGGCTCGTTTGGTTAGAGTATCGGTTCGGTTCGGGCTCGTTTGGCTAGAGTCTTGTCTCGGCCTGGGCTCGTTTTTTTTTCCGAAAATGAAAGTATCGTCTCGGCATCAAAAACCAATAGTCTTGGCTCGGCATCAAAAGCTCGGCATCATTTACATTCCTAGTACACACATACATGAACACAATAACACTAACACACGTAAAGCTACATCATTACACTAATGTGATATATAGTCGTTAGAAACATTTGTGTATACCACACACATATATGAATGAAGTTATTTACCGAATATTCGTTATAATAATCGGAGGGATATTCAGAAGCTATGTTTAGCTTATACTAAAGATACCCTTAATAAAATAATAATAATAATACATATATATATATATATATATATATATATATATATATATAATCAATAACATACATCATAGTACAAATAATAATAATCCAGCTCATCCCGCCCACCCGTCCGCCTACACGTAAGTAGTGCCATGATTATCACGATGACGTAATAACTCCCGCGGGAGTGTCACGTGTGATTAAGCAGTCGATGACGTCACCAGCGCTCCCTATTACGTAATAACACAGCGGGCGGGCGGGTGTTGCGTCACCCTACACACACACACCTACATCGTACTGACGGACGGACGTAATCGGATATCGTTGATAGTGACCAGTGGGCTAGCGGACACCACTGACGCACACGTGCCCCGGTTGTGGTGGTGTTCGGCGATAGCGACTTATTACGTCATACCAGGTAATAAGTTATTACCTAATGGCAAGGCTGATGCTGCACCGCGGTATATTGGTATTTTATTACGAATCATAAATTATGATGTAATCGCCCGAATATATATATATATATGGATGAAGTAAATGTACCCGATGCGTATGGATATTCTGGTAGATTGCATCATAAACTATGATTCACCACCTGAAGTTAGTAATCGTATATATATATATATATATATATATACGTGATAACTATAGTTATATATGTATAAAACATATGTCTTAACATATAACGTATTCGTATAAGCTCCTTTATTATAATAGTATCATCAGTGTTGGTGTAATTCACTATTGTCTTGATAATGGTAATATACTATAGTATACGTTTCTTAGTCATACGATACCCAGGTATATACCCTTGCAAGGTCACGGATGAGGTAGCGATTAGCGAGTTATAATGAGGGGGGCTGGAGTGGTGTGTTTATATTGAAGTCGGCGGGACACATGTCATGTTAGGTATGTCATAGGTAGGGGTGTTGCAACAGGGGGACCTCTTATGTATTGGTCCCCCCCACTTTTACCAAAAAAAATATGTTGATTGGTTGGTACAAAATTGTCGCTGCTAGTAATAGGTATACCCGTATGGCTATTATTCACACACACACACCCACACACACCCACACACACACACATCCACACACCCACACTAATACTCATTGAGGTGCTATTACGCGATATAATCATTACTGCGCATATACCGGGGCAGCAACGACCGCACGATTAGTGTAGAGGTGTATGACAAGAAGTAAGATCTACTGATAGCAACGCGTATACGGGTCTCACCGCAAACACCTACCCACACACACACCTACACATACCCATAATGATACCTCCATACATCCGCACACATAAGGTATACAATAAGTGAATAGCGATCGCTTGGTTGTATATAACCTATGTTATAGCCTTTATTAAGGCTTTATTGTAAATTATTATAATAAACTACATGTATACATATGAAATACATTATTTCACATAATACCATGTGTATGGGCTCATCTATATAGTGTTCTCCTGTAACGTACAGAAGGTACTACTAATACTACTATATGTATTTGTATTACTAGTAAACTATTGATGATATATATATGTTATACTAAATTAAATATTAATTTATTAACTATAGTATCAACGATTTTTTGAAGCATTATTTAACAGGATTATTTCATTATAAAATATTGATAGTATATTAAACAAAAATTAATAACATTACAATAAAACAATAAATAAACTGACTATAAAATTCACCTTCTGATCTTACGATCAAATTATATTGATATATGTTCGGTGAATGGCTACAGACAGTTTTTAATAGCTCCAGTTTATAATTATATATATATATATAATAGATATTTCTTTTCCATTTTTCATTATTATATCTATGTTCTCCATATGCTTATTAGCCTACTTTGTTTTAGACGTAGGACTAATGATATCTCTAGAAATATGACCCTTAGTATCAAATTACTCAGTAACGAAAGGCAACAAATAATTCCTCCATCATGACAACAATTACAAATTATATATATATATATATATATATATATGTATGTATAAATATAATATAACTTGTATGATAACAGTGTATGGTTATATACACGTGGTGTGTCACGTGTTGTACGTTAAACTAGTTCTATAACTGATGAATAGCCAGCTTGTTAAATTATATATATTATATTACATTATATATGTGTGCATCCGAAGTTATCCACAGTTCTAGTATATCGCTATACTATGTAATCATAAAGTTGTATACAACCGGATGTCGCTTACAACCGGATGTATCTATAGTGTGACTGTTAATTACATTACGCGAGTGTCATAATCCCGTTTCAAATACCTTTTCATCTTTATTATCTTTGATATTTTATAATATAGTAAACATGTTTACCGCCTATATCATCTCGGTTTGCTTCACTATGTATTACATAATGAAACCATTACGTAAGGGGACACAATATAGTGCACGTATACGTTCAACATTGTATTTAAAAAATAAATAATATTATATTGAAAATAAGATATATAATTATTGATCTATCATTTCATGAAAAGATTATACTTAAATTCGCCATATTTATAATTTGTATGATTAATGTAGTGTTGATACATCGCGTGTATCAACAGTCCGCATAAACATGCGGAAACCGTAACATTAACTCGGATATAACGACATTATTTTACAGTTTAAACAGTGACAAAAAACGATATTGCAAAATCATTATTTATAGAATATCAATATTTCATTTAACTAGATATAGTAACGATATGTAAAGGTATCATTTAGATTATTGAAGATGTGTCGGTTAATATATCAACGAGCTCAACATAAACTAAAAATATAAATATATACTATATACAAGTAAATAATAACAATTCAACAAATACTAAACCAATATAAATATTGTATAGAGAAACAGACATGCTTCTCTATTTTCAAACTACGTTGATAGGTATATTACAATTTAATTATTATCTATAGGAAAACTGATAGTATATCATTTAATTATAATTAAATATAATTTAACATAATTAATAGGATATAATGAAGTATGTAATAACTTATTAATGCAAACATGTTTATTCCTTCACATATAGGCTACATATATATATATATATATATATATATATATATATATTCATAATTTGTGAATTAATGCCTGCATATTCTAGGTAAATATATATATACATTCGTTTTTGCAATTATAGAAGTTGTTATTCGATACAAACAACAAACAAAAAACTGTTGTGGCTGATGTAACATTCCGTGGAAATTTCCACCCGATGTTACGTCATAAGGATACCTTCCATCACGTGATATACTATACGCTACGTATAATAGCTATTAACTGATATATTAGGAGATCGTGGAAAATTCTCTAGATTTCTCAAGCGCGTAATATACATAGCGCTGATAATAGTAGTAGTAGTAGTAGTAGTAGTAGTAGTAGTAGTAGTAGTAGTAGTAGTAGTAGTAGTAGTAGTAGTAGTAGTAGTAGTAGTAGTAGTAGTAGTAGTAGTAGTAGTAGTAGTTGTAGTAGTAGTAGTAGTAGTAGTAGTAGTAGTAGTAGTAGTAGTAGTAGTAGTAGTAGTAGTAGTAGTAGTAGTAGTAGTAGTAGTAGTAGTAGTAGTAGTAGTAGTAGTAGTAGTAGTAGTAGTAGTAGTAGTAGTAGTAGTAGTAGTAGTAGTAGTAGTAGTAGTAGTAGTAGTAGTAGTAGTAGTAGTAGTAGTAGTAGTAGTAGTAGTAGTAGTAGTAGTAGTAGTAGTAGTAGTAGTAGTAGTAGTAGTAGTAGTAGTAGTAGTAGTAGTAGTAGTAGTAGTAGTAGTAGTAGTAGTAGTAGTAACCTGTAACCTGTAACCTAATGTTTTAGGCACTGCCATCAACTTCATCAGAAATTTTCGGCCGTGCATTAAATGTTGACTAGTTGTTATTAGGATAAGCCAAAGAGAAAAGATATGTCTTAAGCTTATTTTTGAATAACATGGTTGATTGAATAGAACGAATGTTATAAGGAAGTCTATTCCAGGCTATAGGTGCAGATATTGAGAAGGCTCTCTTTTGTTTTATGGATACATTACGCAAATCTGGTATGACTAGAGTGAGGCAAAGTCGTATTGGGCGTGATGATGTATAGGGAGTAAGTAGAGTATGTAAGTAGTCAGGTTGGCTGTGATGAGTGGCATGATGGGTTAGCATACATATTTTATATATTATTCTGTATTTAATTGGGAGCCAGTGTAATATTTTCATGTAAGGTGATATGTGTGTTCTAGAGAATTTATTTATATTGTATATGAGTCTGACTGCTGAATTTTGCAAAAGTTGTAGTTTATGTAGTAAATAATCCGGTATACCATTAATAATCGAATTACAGTAATCTAATTTAGGTAGAATAAGAGATGTTATAAGTAGTTTAGCAATTTCAGTGGATATTGAAGGTCTAATAATTTTTATAGTGTATAATATAAAATTTACTGATTTAATTATATTGGAGATCTGATGTGTAAATGATAATGTGGTGTCTAATATAATTCCTAGATTACGGGCTGATCTGGAGTAAGGTATACAATCATTACCAATATATATATTTGGAATAGTGGACTTATTTGATAAAGAAATATGGAGTGCAATGGTTTTTGAGCTATTCAGTGAGAGAGAGTTTGAGTTTAGCCATGTTCGTATATCCTCAAGGCAGTTGTTGAGTATAGGTATATCTTTAGTAGGGTCTTTTAAAATCATATATACTTGTAGGTCATCTGCATAGGAATGGTAGCCAATATTTGGATATTTATTAAAAATATCAAATATTGGGATCATGTATATATTGAAGAGTATTGGTCCGAGAACAGATCCCTGCGGTACACCATGATGGATTGACCGAGGTGTGGATG
>OZ025244.1:46537468-46717468 GCA_964019155.1 Osedax fenrisi | reverse complement strand
ATATATATATATATATATATATATATATATATATATATAATATTATAATATTATAGGGATGTATTATTGTATTATTTGAAATAAATAATATATATAGTAGATGTAATATACATATGTGAATGGAAGAAACTGCAATCAGGGCGATGGTGCCACCGGAAGTTGATTATACGTTCATTACGTAACAATTACGGCACCGCCAGCCCCCCCGACGCCACCGCCACCGTGGAGTGACGTAACATCGAGTCACGTGACACTCGTTGATTACGTCATACCGGCACGCATGCGCGTTCGGTAGAATAAACGTAGTATACTGTGTACGACAGTGTACACTGTACGTGTACTATAAACTATAGTATAATATCAACGATTTTGCGAAGCATCGGCCTAGACTGCATTTTGCATAGCTTTCGGGAAATCATTGATAATATACTATATATATATATATATATATATATATATATATACTATATTATAGTATAATATCAACGATTATTTCTAATATAAGGATGCTTCGAAAAATGTTTGATACTATAGTATACTATACAATACATATATTTAATAAATATTATATATATATATATATATATATATATATATTATGCAATAGTGAATTATAGTATGCCCAAGTATTAACGAAAGTATGCCTATTTATATAATATAATCATTATAATGATTATGTCTAATAATAGACAAACATGCTATAGGATACCTATCATATTCGATGTAGGTATTGATATTAATAACGCGACACCCGTGAATACAGTACATTACATACGTATACAGTACATAGTATGAAGTAGATACGCTTAGATAAACACAAAGGTACCCGTGTTTTGTTTTAACCGTTAACAGTTATTGAACATTATGCATGCATAATTAAACTTAACATCATTATAAGTATTCACATATTGCGTTGAATGTAATACGTTGAATTAACACAAGGACATATCACAAGGACATATCACACGACACGTGACACGACACGTGATTTACATAACTTCCACGTGATCCAAATAAACAACACACATATATTATAAGTGGGTTCTAATGTATATTATACCTATACAAATATAGGATATCCATATATATGTCTACTTTATTTACAGATCGATACAATGCACTATGCACTAACTGAATAATTAGAATTCCTATCATTAATTACCTATCGGAACTAATCTTGTAAATAGATTTCCCGCCTGTCAGACTGATTAATCGATTAGGGGCGTGGCTTAAATGATTACATAACATATAGTGGGCGTATTTCCTAGAAACCGGATATATACTATTATAGAATGTAAAATATATGTATTTATTTATAAATAATTAAAAATCTATAATTACAAGCAAAAGTTAATATATATAGCATTATATATAAAAAATAATGTATTTATATATATATATATATCATTTGAAAGAGGATAATGCACAGGCAACCTGTAAATCATTGTTACATACGTACGTATGTTTGCGTGGAACACTATACATATATAGTTAGCTAGAACATGTGTTATTGTAGTTAACTGCTATGGCTGGTTGCATTGTAGGCAATTACAGCATACGTTATACGTATATTAATAGTTCTCCCAATTATGCATCATTAATTATAAGTGCCCACACCCACACACGCGCGCACACATACGTATACACTGCGGCCTATAGACGTGTGTGGGTAGCTACTGAAGGTGCGTACTAATTAGGTGATGTCGCACACATAGCCGCACACTAGACAGACAGCGACACCTATTAGCGGAGTGTGCTGCGACTACTCCGCATTCATTACCTAATGCCCCCTCTCTACGTCGAGTATGTGTGGGTGTATGTGTGGGTGTATGTGTGAGTGTATGTGGGTGTGGGTGTGTGTGTTTATTACGTAATGTAACGTAACATTAACATTATTATTACGCTCCTCGATACACGACAACACACGACTAGTAAACACACTGTACCTAAGCACTATAGTATGTTATGCCCCACACTGCATTACTGCACACAATGATACGGCCCTAATAACAACAATAGTCTGACGACAATCGTATTCTATTATACTCCACTATAACCTATAGAGACACTAGAGAACGGTGTGTGATTGCACGCAGGATGCGTACACTACATGTATTAACACGGGCTGCCATAGTAAGTCTACTGCGAGTCACACTACCACTACCACTACACAGGTGACTGTGTGTACACTGTACGTATATCGTGATAGCTATACCAGTGAGTCACTGGTAGGGATGTAAATGATGCCGAGCTTTGATGCCGAGCCGAGACTTTCATTTTCGGAAAAAAACCGAGCCCAGGCCGAGTCGAGACTAGCCAAACGAGCCCGAGCCGAACCGAGACTCTAGCCAAACGAGCCCGAGCCGAGTTGAGACTTTTAAAAAACATTACCGAGTCGAAATGATGCTTTTTTAAAATTACATTTTACTACTCATTTTTATATATTTCACATTTACATCAATTTAAAAAAATAATCTTCGCCAACTTCGCTATTCAGTGAATAATAATGTAAATTTCATCTAGTGGTGTAAATAATACCTAGCTTTTGATGCCGAGCGGAGACTAATGGTTATTGATGCCGAGCCGAGACTTTCATTTTCGAAAAAAACGAGCCCGAGCCGAGCCGAGACTCTAGCCAAGCGAGCCCGATCCGAGACTCTAACAAAACGAGCCCGAGCCGAGTTGAGACTTTAGGTAACTGAGACTGAGACTGCATCATTTACATCATTAACCACTACGCATGTGTTACTGTGTGTACTATACTAGTATGTTATAGCTGTGCGTATGTCGTGATAGCTATACCAGGGAGTCCCTGGTTGTGTTTGTACTTCTTTGTTGTTATCTACGTGTTTCTATATATATATAGTATATAATAGAGTCTATTATTAATATGATATATTACACGCAATAAGTCTACCCTGAAAGACACTACTACTACTACTACTACTACTATAGTATACTACTACTACTACTACTACTACTACTACTACTACTACTACTACTACTACTACTACTACTACTACTACTACTACTACTACTACTACTACTACTACTACTACTACTACTACTACTACTACTACTACTACTACTACTACTACTACTACTACTACTACTACTACTACTACTATGCGTGTGAGATAGCATATGTCAGCGTGTGTGTGTGTGTGTGTGTGTGTGTGTGTGTGTGTGTGTGTGTATGATTGTATTATTATCTACATTAGTGAAACGTATACGTATCACATGCACTAAATGTTGGTTCACTGATAATATTGTTAATATATATGATAACATATATGTTATTATATATATATATATATATGATAACAACGTAATAAATGGTGATACATATAGTTAGTTTACTTCGTTCATTAGTAACGAATAATTATTATATTTAATTATTCATGTACATATTATGTTTATGCTACATATGTGTGTGTGTGTGTATGTGTATGTGTGTGTGTGTGTGTGCGAGTGTGTGCGAGTGTGTGTGTGACACATATGCACACATGTGTGTGTATTACATAAGAACAGCGATTACGCAACTACACCGATACACACAACAATGTAGTGGCTTTACTATACCATACCTATAGTATACGGGTGTAGTATATATGTGAAACTAGGTGTATTGACGCATGTTAATACCACGCGAATAGAGGACTATTGTTATTACTTTTGACTCCCGCCCTTTACCCGCGTTAGGTATACACGCGCGTAACCCTATCTCTAAGGGGTGTGGCGGTGGGGGGTGGGGAACAATAGAGAGGCTCGACTATCTCGTTAGTTATAACGAGGGTGGGCATCCCGTTACACAGTGCACGCATTGTAATGCACTCCTCTCCCACCCCACACCACCCCACCCCTATAGACATACGCGTGTAACCGAAGGAGGGAAGATAATGAGAACCGATGAGAACAGGCGAGAAAAGGCGAGAAGTGATGAGAAAAGGAGATAAGTGTGATATTCGGCGAGGTCGGCAAAGTAATTGGTTGTAAGTGTAATGAATATTCTGAATATACGCTTATATTCGTGTGGTTCTTGTATGCAGTAGATAGAAAATAGTACAACGGAAAAGTAGATATATTCGCTAATATACTTATATGTATATATTTGATTATATGAGTGTATGTGTGCGCGTGCGTATGTGAGTGTGTGGATGTGTGTGAGTGTGTGGATATGTGGTACATAGCATGCATAGCAAATGTGCGCATCTGCAGGTAGCGAAATAATGATTATATTACGCAATATCTAAATATAGATATCGATATGATATTAATACTTGTGAGTTTTATGATATTTGTTTTGCCATAAACAATGCAATAAAATGTACGTATATAGGGAATTCAGCAATAAATATTGCATTACTTACTATTACTTGATATGTGGGCCGAATAAATATACATTTATATATTGGTATCTAAATATTTATATATATATATATATATATATATATATATATATATATAGGCACATACATATACACATACAAAGGCATGCATACAATTATGTGATTATGTATTCACATGTATATGTTTATGGATACTTTATCAATAGTTATATTAACTTCGATTTTTGCTAAGTGCATGTATTATAAAGATTAGAAATAAATGACACCATCACAAATCACACATTAGAAGTATTAGAATGATAAACAAATATAATTATGATTATGTCTAATAAAGTAAACATATCAAGAGTGATAAACATATAAGTCATATTTTAGGAACACATATTTGACCTATTTGTTATCCTATAAACAAGCAGTGTATAGGTTAAACACATGACACATCATATGATAGGGAAATATTTCCGAACATATTGTTGGTAACAAATTGATATCATATTACTGTGTGATATCCATATATTTCTACTGCCATTTCAGAAAATATATTTGAAAGGTTTATTTAGAAATGTTTTAAAATTCACCTGACATTATAGACTATTTGTATGTAAACAAATACAAATATAAAAATGTATGAATCTGATTATTCATTTCAAATAAAATAAATCAAATATAATACGCAGGATTAAATAAAGTTAAACTACACTGTCTTTTTAAATTATATTCTTATTATTATTTACTGAAGATCGTATAATTAAGTTTTCAACTTAAAAAAGGGTTCATGGTTTTTACAATACTATATAGTATGTAAATATTTACATTATTACTAAATTTGTAATTCAATGTTATTGAAAATATCATCTGTAAATATTGGCTTATTATATACATAGTTTTAGTGAGAGCATTAGATTTATAGACTATAGACTATAAATTATAGTATATAGATAATGCATACCACTAATACTACTACTACTACTACTACTACTACTACTACTACTACTACTACTACTACTACTACTACTACTACTACTACTACTACTACTACTACTACTACTACTACTACTACTACTACTACTACTACTACTACTACTACTACTACTACTACTACTACTACTACTACTACTACTACTACTACTACTACTACTACTACTAAGTCCATTATACTAGATTGACCACTATAGCATATTTCATAACACTATCACATATAAACATGACCCTGGTTTGATTAATTATTAACAATGATCACACCAACACACACCACAGTATACTGTTTTAACATGGGATATCTAGTATCACACTACTGATCATAGTAACTACACATGTTTATCTACTCATGTTATTACAATAATTAATATGTATTTAATTACTGGCGATAATATTTAAATATATTAAATAATTAATATATATATATATATATATCACAATTTATAAATATATATTACACTCAACAATATTGACATATATTCTCATGAACAATACAGCACTAGTTATATTACCAATACACACAGACACACTATGTCCATTGTAACAATGCCACTCTATTGTCTACAGTATGCATTGTTTACTATAGTGTCAGACATCCACTAGACAATGACCACCTGACTATGATAAGTACATGGTGCTGTGCTGGTTGTATTCAGCCAAGGCATACTAGCATCAATATCATCCTCTGTTGTCATGGTGAACACCACTAACACTGACATATCACCACATACACACACTGACATATACACACTTACATATTTACAATAGATATATGATGTGTACATGAATGCAACTATTTAATGTAGGGTTATATTTACTTAATCTGTATATATATATATAAATATATGCTGGCAGTGTATTTGAATAGGTAGATTATAGAATATATACATTGTAAGGTGTGTATATTGTGTATAATATGTGTATATATATACTTAATTAAAATATTTTTAAATAGGTATATTTAACATATATGACAATGTGTACATCTAAAATAAATATAGTATATTTTATTGATTAACTATAGTTATAGGTTATAAACATAACATAAATTAGAGGTCATACTAATTAATAGAGGTCGCAGTTATTACTAGAGGTCGCGTTATTCTCTAGAGGTCACATTAATTACTAGAGGTTACGTTAATTACTAGAGGTCATAGTACCTTTAGTAGTAGTGGCGATGTCAGCTACTTTCTGCAGACTATCCAGAAACGAGCCCAGGCAGACAATGGTATTCCTGTTCAATGAGAGGCGAGTGTAAGTAGGGTGTAAATTTCATACAAGGTCATCGGTTTATCAAAAATATTAGGATCATCAAACTCATTATAAATGAAATATTTATATACATATATATATATATATATATATATATATATATATATATATATATAGATTATTGTGCATAATATTCTATTTATTTATAAAACAATACAATTAATTATATAATCATAAGATAAAATATGTATTAATATATCACTCATGCATGTATATTGATTACTAAAATAGAAATTAATCAATGATTAATAATTAATCATGTACAAGATTAGCATTCTAGTAGACATATTGATCTATAAGAGAATCACACACAGAATGTATAACTGACTGAGTCTAGAACAACAACATGTTATTATTATTGATAGGTTTCACACCTCTGTAATTATAGAAATAAAAGTTTATCGAAATATTATAAGTAAATAATGAAAGATACCATATAAACAATAATGTACATACACTACACGACTACACTGGTCTTTGGGTAGCCTATACTACTACTAGGCTGTTTGCTAACCTGAGAGAATAGTGAAGCTTGCCAGCCTTGCCTGCCATCTCATCCCATGCTGAAGTGCTCATCTGTTTGAAGAGGGCAAGTCATTTCATCGTTAGCAATACAAGCACATGTAGAATAATATCAACTCTACCGTTTGTTAAAAGTGCTAACTATGTATATAGATGTATAATGTAAATATCACACGCAATCAAAGAGTGAGGTGGTGGTGATAGATGTGATCACAACGTAAGTAAATATAACTTAGTAATGATATGTAATCTATACAGGATACAAGCTGAGTGTGATCAGATATGGACATTGTTATTTACATTTAGGTTTTAAACTTTTTGAAATTTGAGCAGTTTTTGGTTTTAAATCTTATTGAAAGTGTAGTGTTAAGATAACATTATTAACTAAGTAATTAAGTAATTTCAGTTATTTTCTGCTACAATTATACATATATTTGTATAGATTGATTAAATTATCTAGTGTCAGTAAAAAAAATAATATATTTGTGGGTGTTTGCCAACTATAGGAATAATGAAAATATGATTCATTTACGAAAATAATGAATATATATCAGTGAATCAGACCTTTAATATATATATATATATATATATATATATATATATATATATATATATATATATATATATATATGTTAATCATTCAACACCTTTAGTGTTATAATCTATATATTTATGATAAATAGGTAACAGGTTTGCTGCTTAGTAGAGCTGTGTCTTATCTTGTTGTTATCATTAATTTATGCATTAAAAAAACATTCTAAACATAATATTCATGAAAATAGATTAATCATAATATATTTAATATTAATTTTTAATACGGGTCTAGTTAAAAAATTACACAAATATACAGTTGTTATCAATGATTTATACATTTAAATAAACATCTATATGATCTGGTAATTGTATGTATATGTGTCATGAGTCATGACTCATGACCCAAGACTCATGAGTCATAATTCATGTCTATTATGTATAATAAATGTATTATGTATTAATCTCTATTCACTTTAGTATTATATACATGGTAATGGAATATATATCAATATTAACATAATATCCTATATCTCAGATATAATAATAACTGTAATTCAAGATTAAATTTAATCTAAAAATAAATTAACATTATCAACTAGATTAGTTACATTAGTCCAGGTGAATTTAATTAAATGATAAAATTAATATCGACACGAACATAATTAAAATAATTAATTAATATTCGTTTTTGTATAATTATTATTAATATTATATGAAAATTATAAATAATAATGTAATATTAATTGATTTTTATATAAATTATATATTATCACATATTTCTTATGATTAAAATAGTATACAAAATATTAAATTATGGTTTATATTCAAACAAGGTGATTCAACAAAAAAAACAAGGATAAAATCCTAAATTATTTATAAATTTCTTGATTGTACCATGCCAGTTGGCAACGAATTATAAATCTGATTTATTATTATTATATGAATAAATGTATGGTATGTTAATATTGTAATTTATATCATATTATAATATATATATATAATATATATTATATATGTATAAATAAAAAAAAAATGAAAATAATACACTAAACTAATTTCAATATTATTAAAAAATAAATATAACAATTATTATGTTATAAATGTATGTGATATATCCTAATTAATATAATATAACTATCAGATTTAAACACTGTAATGTTAATTATTGAAGTACTAATGCATATCTTTAAAATGTCTTATTGATACATACCATTTTATATTTTATGAATCTAGTTTAATAATATAGTTGTTTGATTGATTGATAATGTATTCAAGTAAATATATAGTCGAAATATGTAATCGAAATTATAAAGTATAAATATTTACTAACGATAACATACGTTATATTATTTATATTATACATATCTATAGAATTAGTTACATCATGTAGTGGCGTTTTATACTTGCTATACTACCAATATAGTATATAGCCATTCAGATTATTAAGAATAAATTTAAGATAATACCTTTATCATAATTGTATTATCAAATATACTATGAATATACAATAATTGATATTCTAGCTATGATTAATATGGAATAATAATAAATTAAAAATCACTTTAATTCTATATTTTGCTAAAATAATAATAATTTATAAAAAATATAATATTATAATATATATATATAAGTTTAATAATTGTTTAATATTTTCTTACATTAGGATTAATATAATAATATACTGATATATCATCGTTTATATATATATATATCGGTTGGTGTATAATATAAAAATAAAATATATGCATATTGAATTTTAATTATTAATGCTTAAATGGAATATAAAATTGATTTCCAAAATATGTACTAATCAACATATATATATATATATATATTATGTACGTTATATAAATATATAAAGAGCAGGAATAAAATAATAAATGATTTCTATTTATAGCCTAAATCAATACTAATTACATACACACATCTCTCTATATACACATATCTCTGTAACATGCACTTGTAGATGTATAAGTTCATAGCTGTATTGATATTCAATTGCTTATAATTCCTAATACACACTCACATACGAATATTGCATCATTAATGTAAGTGATTAGATACATATCAAATATACACATCACCATCATCATCATCATCATCAACATCATCATCATCAATAGCTGAGTATACATATATGGCATCAATCATAAACATAGCCTATTCAGCGCAGAAAGTAAACCTTAGAATAACCATATGATATTTATTATACCCAGTGATGGGCAACTATTACAGCTTATTTACACATCACGCACTATCTCTATATTTATTATATAAATAGCACTTTCAAATTATCTAGCAATTGATTGTAGGGTGACGTTTCGTATAAGAATGACTGACGTTTCGTATACAAATATCAGACGAAAGTATTATACAAAACGTCTGTATGAAACGTCTTTTATACGAAACGTTTGGAATTCTTATACGAAACATAGGATATTTTTATACGAAACGTCTTGCATTCTTGATTGTATATAGTAGATTTATCATTTGAACTTTAAAGTAAAATATTACTGATAATTGAAGAACTAAATAATGTGCTGCATTGCCCAAAACTATATACACTATACTTTACCTAGTAAAGTTTACTATAGTAATGCTATATGTGCATTAATAAACATATTAATATGTAATAATATATATGAGCATAGTATGTAGTATACGTTATACGTATATATGTAAAGTTTATTTATATGATGATGCATAGTTTATCGGTACTTTACGATAGGTTTTAGATCGTTCCCAAATTAAACAGTAAATAAGTAATATATAACGTAGTATATAACAACATTAAATGAGGTATAGCGATACTAATATATAAAGAGAGAATTAATAAGTAGATCCGACGAGGATGACATTTGATCAGTAAACCGTGAATGGGATTTTATGGTAGATATATGGGAATTTTTGTATACAACAATCAGACATTTCGTATACAAATGTTAGACGCTGTATATATCTAAAGAAGTATCCTGCATACGAAACGTTAGCCACACGAGGGAGGAGTGAGAATCGGAACGACGAAGAGAAGGGAGGAACATACGTCTTGTAACATGGGCATACACATAATGAGAGGTGAATGAAAACGATGATCTACGTATGCTACATAGGGTATGACGTTTCTATTTATATGAGAAGATATCCGAATACATGAGATTTGATAAGTTTTCGTAGGAGATACGATGCTCGGAGCGTTTATTTATATAAAATGCATCTAGAAAATAACATAAATACGTTATGGTAAATAACTTATATTAATTTAAGATGGAATATCTACGATTAACTATATATATATATATATATATATATATATATATATAGTTACTAAATGATTGAATATTAGGCATTGATAGTTATTTAAAAATATAAATGACCGTATACAATATCTTTTCTATTTGATTATGTTGGAAATGTCGAGTAAAAAAGTTACATATATTACAAGCTAATATATGATGTTTAACCCATCATTTATATACTGTATTTTATATATAATTATATATGATTTGCCACTGTAAAAACTTTTTAGTTTAGGTTTGAAGTCTTTCGTGATACATAAAAATAAAGTAATGATATTAAATAATACAATAATAAATGATTGTTTAAATAATTTATTAACATTTTTAAATATCATAATTATTGATATAATTATTTATTATTTTCAAAATGATTTTTTATAAAATGATTTAAATTTAATTTTAAAACATTATTAATTATTTTTTTTTGGCTAACGAAAAACTTTAAATTAATTTTTAAATCATTTAAATATGATTTTATTATTTAATCATAATATGCATAACATTTATCTTTTCATGATTGTAATCATAACAAAATGTATTGAATACATTCTTAAATATTTTTTGAATAAAGGACAATAATGTCCTTATTATTAAACAAGTGTTGATTTACCTTCATATCGTTAATAATATTCTGGAATAAATTTCCTAGAGCACTGCAATCCTTTTCTAAATCCATATTCAATTAAATAAAATATAATGATATATCATATATAGTAATCCAATATTTGTAGTATGTGTTTGCAAATTCTAAATTTCTAAATTTCAAACAAAATTGAAGAAAGAAGACCTTGTTTTTAAATTTATTAAATAAAATTTAAAGAACACATTATTTTAAAAAGTGCATTTCATATATATATAGATACACTATATTATCCGAAAAATATACATAGTATGCATTTGTTAATACAATAAAATCTACTAATATATAATTATTTTATTATAAAAGAAAATAAAATCTGAAATTGTTTTAAGATCACGTGACTACGTATAATTTGATTGACGGGTTAAACCATAGCTTGTTTATTTACATTATCATTTATTTTTTCACCGAATTTATTATTATAAAAATTACGCAAGAATAGTTATTAATTAATGTAAATACATATTTATAAGAATATAAAATATCACACTAATACATATACAAATATATAGTATCCTTATTTACATTATATAATATAATACTATTTGATTACTATTTATTATTATTGTAATAAAATAATTATTTCTAGGGAACCAATCACATTTGAATTTTTTAGATGTGATTAGCAACCTAATTTTATAAACAAATTTATAGGGAAAATTTATTTATTTTATTTCGGTTTCATATTTAATATAGTTAGAATTTATATATATAAGTATTTATAATATTAAACTTAAAGTTAAATAATTACACAATGAATGGTGATATGCTATCAGTAGATAATTCTAGAACACATTTAAACTGGGATAATATTAATTACGAAATGTCACTTATATCACTAAACGGTGATAATGAGCAACCGGTTGGAGATGTGAAAATGTTAAAATTAATGGAAAGTTTAAAAGAAGAATATAATAAGAAACTAAAGTCAACATTTAACATTGGCAATGGGGACGGAATGAACAAATATGTTAATAATTATAGTACATTTTATTTAATGTATATTTTATTATAATAATGTTTTATTATTATTATAATAATTATATAAAATATATAATACAATTATAATAATAATTATTAGTTATTCATTATTTTTCAATAATTAAATTAACAAATTATTATATTTACTATAATAATAATAATTATAATACATATTTAAATATAAAATTATATATATATATATATATATATTGGGATCAAAGGAACTTTACGCTTAACGGAAAATTCGACGGATATCGATGTCCGTAGATCATAAAGTTAATCTCAGATTCAATCTGATATTCTTATAATAATTCTATGCTATGTAAATCGATGTTCGTCGTTCATTATGTGTACTTGATTGTATTGTATAATACAATTTGTATTATATGTATTATATGTCCGTCGATTGTAAATTTAATCTTATGTGCTAAAATTTAATAAAATCAAGTTAACTTTACGATCGACGGACATCGATGTCGGTCGAATTTGTCTGTTGATTGTAAAGTTCATTTGATTCTTATTTTGTATTGATAAACATACTCACAATATAATATATAATTATTATATTATTATAATAATACATATATACCATGATTAATATCATATTATTATAATATATAATTATAAATAATACATATCATAAATATATATATATATATATATATATATATATATATATATCATATTTAGATTACAATTTATTTATTATATGTAAAATACCAGTCTAGTGGAAATAATTTAAAATTTATAACAAATAAATAAATTATATAAAACTTATAAAACGATTTCATATATATATACTTAAATAAATGTAACGTATACTACTATGTATATATTTACAATTATGACCATGTTACAATACATACATAGTGAGTTTTCGATATTTTATTATAATCGTTCGCCATCATGTTTACTTTGATAACAATAAGTGTTATTCGCAGATTAAAAAATTACACAATGTATATATCATCATAATCAGCAAAGGCTTTCAAATCAAACGGACATAAAGTGTGCATGATACACACACATCAATCTTAAATTACATAATATATTGTATTCGTAAGGAGCAGTTCCCCTAAAGTATATTACAATATATAATATAATAAATAATTATCAATTATGATTAAATGTTAAAGATTATAAATTAAAGAAATAAGAATCAATAAAGTATCCATTATCTTACCTAATTAAGATTAAAGAAAATAAATTATTATAATAATTGATAAACGCGTAAACTATATTTCAACTATGATGACTAATAGTCGATAATATTCGACGACTATATCTGTAATATACACTAATATTTCTAATGTATCATTAACTTATACACTATTCTAACTATATTTATCAAATATAATAGATCAGATAGATCGATCCGTGTCCAATCTCAATACTCAATTGTATTCTTATCTAAATTGTAGTATATTGCTATAAGTTTGTGTATCTTATTTTAACCTTAAATATAAAATAATAATAATATTAATTATACACAATTAATTAAAAACAAATTTTTTTCGTCTCTTTTTTCTTTTTTAGAATACATCATATGTGTGTAGATTTCACCAAAGGTATTCTAAATAAGATGGATCTTTTGAAATGGTGTCACCTAATAATCTCCGTGTATATTTTATTATACTGTGTAATGGTGTGTAGTACATTTAGTGCATACACGCACCTAACTGATGTCTAGTTAGGTCTGTCATTATTCTATACTGATGACTTAAATGTCTTAAACAGGTCATTATCTTCAACTATGTTATATGAATTGTATATAATGTATGTTTAGTGATGACTCATAATGTCCCTAAATCATATGTGATCCCTACTTATAGGTATTATATAATCTTATTCTATAGGCTTATTTTTGTTTTATCCATATACATCTTAATTTATAATGTCTCATTACAATACATATTATGCTTTATATATATATCATCACCTGGTCTCAATAATCAACTCTCTAATTGTGCTAATGACATTAAAGAATGGCTTATTTCTAATAATCTTCTCCTTAATACCTCCAAAACTACATTGTTGAATCTTTCTCCATCACCAACTTACTTCCCTCCTTTTCTTATTGATAACATTGTAATATCTCCTTCTCCTACTGCATCTAACTTAGGTGTACTTTTTGATTCTACTATTTCCTTCATTCCTCATATTACTGTATTCACTAAATCTGCAAATTATCATCTATTTAGAATTAGAAAAATACGAAAATCAATTACTGTATCTATTACTAAAACTCTAGTTAATTCCCTTGCCTCTCATGTATAGATTACTGTTCCTCAATCCTTATCAATCTTCCATTATCCTCTATCTCTCCCCTAAATCGAGTTATTCGTTCATCAATCCTTACAAAATATAACCTACTTATTCGAGATCATTCAATTACTTCCTCATACAACACTTACCTTAATGGTTCACATTTAACAAACGCCTTGCTTATCGCATACCATCTATTGTTCATTCCTCAATATACTCTTCAAATTGCCCCTCCTATATTTCTGCTTCTCTAGTACAAAAAACCTCCCTTCCATCACTTAGAAACCATGCATCTCATCTTCTATCTACCTCTATTCTCCGTCCCTCAAAAATGAATACTCGGGCACTGAGTTATATTGGTCCTAAGTTATGGAATTCACTCCCGCCCTATATTAGATCCATAAAATCGCATAAAACATTCATGAAATATATACAACAATTGATCTCAGGTGAGAACCTGAAGTACTAATACTACAACTAACAGTATGTACAATTTGATCACTTTAAATAATCTGTAATCATCATTTGACCACAAAAATCATAGTATAGTGTTAATATAGTCAATAAATTAATACTTACCTTACCTTACCTTACCAGGTCGAGCTTGCTCATGAAATACACATAAGTAAATACATAAATTTAAAATATATAGAATATCATAATTTTAAAATTATTTGTTATACAATTTTATTAAATTTTAAATAACACATACTATTATAATGATATATATATTTATTATATATAGAAATATAAAAACATACATAAGCTTCATGTAAATTTGTAAAAATTAGTGATCATTTATCCTATATTTAAATTCGCTATTCCGAATAGCATAGCTATATTAATAATATCGATAATATCTGCGCGCGTATATGTACCGCGCACAATAGAGGTATCATAAATAATAATAAGATACCCCTATTATATAATCATTATGTCATATAGTACTCGCTTCGTGTATCTAATGAGCCGGTGGTCGAGTGCGAGTTATAACACGTACTAGTTGCTTTCAGAGCTACGGTCGGCCACAGCAGCTAGACAGAGTAGACTACCGAATCTGGGTAAACATTGCGTTAAGGGGGCGATGCAACAGGGGGGGCGGGGTGGGATATGTCCCCCCACTTATAATCTAGGAGAACCTCATATGTATTGGTCCCCCCCTTTAGAATCTAGGGGGACCTCATATGTATTGGTCCCCCCACTCCACTTTTACCACAACATTTATTTTGATTGGTTGGTCCCCCAGGGTTGGCAAAAACCCCAAAAATCTAAGAAATATGTAAGAGGTTTTTGGGTTTTTGGTGGGTTTTTGAGGGTTTTTCAGAGGTTTTTGGGGTTTTTCTTTATCTTACATATAAAAATAAAAAAATCAAGAAAAAATATTTAAAAAAAATATATATAATATATAAATTATATAATATAATAGTGTTGTAATATATATTAATATAATACTATAAAGGTTAATGACATTTTAAATTGTAAAATGGAAAGTATTCTAATAAATGATTTATATTATTATAAATAAATATAAATAATTAATATATATTTGAAATATAATTATATTTATACACTTAATAATAATATTTATTTATTAAATCACATATAATAATAGCAGATATAAATAGACTCCTCAGTATAAATATATATATATATATATATATTGATTGATTGATTGAAAGTTTATTTAAACACTTAAATAAATCATAAATGATTTCTCAAATGTGTATATATAGAATACAAATAATAGATTAGATAAAACAATAAATACCATTAATAATAATAGAATAAACCGTACGTAAATTAATAGATAAAATAATAATGACAAACAATATTAGTATTACAGGTGCCACCTGATATATATTGTTGTATATATTTCATGAATATTGTATGCGATTTTATGGATCTAATATAGGGTGGGAGTGAATTCCATAGTTTTGGACCAATATAACTTAGTGCCCGAGTATTCATTTTTGAGGGATGGAGAATTGGGGTAGATAGAAAATGAGATTCATGGTTTCTAAGAGATGGAATGGAAGATCATTGTATTAGAGAAACAGAAATATAGGAAGGTTATTCGAAGAGTATATTGAGGAATGAACAATAGATAGTATGCGATAAGCATAGAGTTTGTTAAATGGGAACCATGGAGGTAAGTGTTGGTATGAGGAAGTAGAGTATGATCTCGAATACGTAGGTTATATGTTGTACGGATTGATGAATGAATAACTCGATTTGGGGTAGAGAGAGAGTATAATTGAAGATTGATAAGGATCTAGGTACAGTAATCTATACGTGAGAGGACAATAGAATTAACTAGAGTTTTAGTAAGAGATACCGTAATTGATTTTCGTATTTTTCTAATTCTAAATAGATGATAATTTGAAGATTTAGTGATGGCAGTAATATGAGGAATGAAGAAAAACGTAGAATCAAAAAGTACATATATATATATATCATTATTAACTTACTTGTAAATTAGTTGTAATGTGATGATTAAATAATAATAATAAATTATATACTAAAACCCAAAAATAATAATGAAAAAAAAAATGAAAAACCCCCAAAAAACCCAAAAACCCCAAAAACCCCTAAAATTATCAAAAGGTTTAAACCCAAAAACCCAATAACCCAAAAACCCAAAAACCCCTACTTCTGCCAACCCGGGACTCCCCCCTTACATATAAAATCGTTCTATTTAAAATCATATTAGAATTAATATTGTATTGGTTATAACTATGTACTATATTAATACTATATATATATATATATAAATTTACATGAAATAATTGTATCCATCTTACATTATAAATTATAATGTTAATAATTATAATTATAATTTATAATATAATCATACCAAAATAATAATAAAATATTTTGAACTATAATAAATATGACATTTTTAGTAATTTTTATGATACCCCTATTATTATTAGTAGTATAATAAATTAGTTATTAAATGTGGTAATTATACATATTTCCATGAATTAGAACAATTTATAACTTTTATTAGTCAATGCATTAACTTGTATAACCCAATACAATTCAATGAGAAATCATAAAAGTGCTTTAAATAACATATACTGTGAAATTCACAGTGTGAATGGATGTGAATGTATCTATGGAAATCCAGGCTTTGTGTGTATTTTTTATTCTATTAACTTTCTATAGAATTTATTTTAATCTATAATAATACAAATTCTATAATATTCCCTATTTAATAGTCTTAATATGGATGTCTACATGTAGAATACTACATTCACATAATGGTATAAATATTTCTTAAGAATTTTTCTAATTATCTACATTATAAATGAATATTTTGTTTATAGTGACATAAAGTTATGTATCATATGTTATATATCATAACCATATACTAAATATATTATTGTATTACTTATTTTTAATTATTACAATATTAATTGTAAAATATATTAATAATACAGAGACAATTTATAATATTAAGGACAGTAAACAGTTTATGAATATTATTATAGACTTTTATATTATGCTTGAGTGATTTTTTATTATTTCATTAGGAGCCATATTTTAATTTACAACTGAATAGAAATATCTGATGTATATGCAATCAATTATTGATAAATCAAAGTACAAAATAGAAATCTATATATTCCAGTGTATAAAACAGATAATGTAACATACATATATACACACACAGTACCATTAATGTTGATAGATATATGACCTTGAAAATAACTTGAAGATGACATATAATTATTTTGTTTGTATATAGTTATTATATATTATGTAAGAATATTATAATTTTGTTAACCTAGAAACCTGAATACATAATATTTAATTGATTTATTTATAGATAATCGGAAATAAAAAATAAAATAAATTTGACAAATGTTAAATAAAAGCTGTTTTATAAAAAATATTTATAAAAAATAAAAAATTAACAAACATATATATATATGAATCAGATAGAGTGTAAACACTCAGGAAAATACAAAAGCCAATCTTGACTAGGTATTTTCCCACTCAACTTGATAACAGCATTACAAGAATAAAAAATAAAAAAAATATTAGTAAATTATAAAATGACAATAACTTATTTTAAAATTTCAATTTTTTATATCATTAGAACTATAATTTTGTATATATATATACTATTGTATATATTATTAAACTTATTTGATTTGTAAATGTGATTCGTGTAAATGAAAATCGTGCTGAATAAATAAGTAAGAATATACTTGAATATTGTTATCAAGGAGAGGTCATCATTTTCAGTTAAATACAAAATAAAATATAATAAATAATAAAAGTATATATAAATAAAATAAATGTATATTAAAAGAAGAAAAATATATAACACAAATGAAATAAATGCATAAAATATGTAAAAAATATAAAAATGAAAGAGAAAAAGATAAAGAAACACAATAAAAAATATAAAAAGTTAACTAATACGAAGAGGTAATAAATAATTTAATATTTGTTTTAAAAGTTTTTTAATTATTAATTTGTGAAAAGAAGCTGGTAATGCATTCCATATCTCAGGAGCTTTGTTAGTAAGGCAAAACGATTTTCTATGTGTTCTAATTTTGGGTAAAACCAATTTTTTAGATAAAGGCTTATAAATATTTGAATTTTGTGTAAAAAGATATTGTACAATTATAGGCAAAGATTTAGTCATATATCTATTTATATATTTTAAGATATTAATCTTTATAATATCTTGAAATTTTAAAAGATTGAATTTTTTATAAATTGTATCTATATCTACATTAAAAGAAAAAAACAAATTTTTTATTACCCTATTTTGAAATATAATAATTGGTTGAATATTAGACAAAAATGTACTACCCCAAATAGATGAACAATAATTTAGATGACTTTCAAAAATACTATGATATATTTGTATACGATTTTGTAAAGGTAGTTTATGTTTTATTTTATTTATAATAGCAATGGATCTACTTAGTTTTTATCTGATATAATTTATATGATAACTCCAGTTACATTTATCATCAATTATTATACCAAGGAACGATAAATGATTCACCTGCTCTATAATTTCATTATAAACTTTTAATTCTAGTTTCTTTTTTGATTTAGAATTTCGAATATTATAGAGCATAACTTTGGTTTTTTTTACATTTAATGTTAATTTATTACTAAATAGCCAGTGAGTTAAATTATAAAGGTCATCTTGTATATTAGTTTGCAGAATATCAAAAGATTTACTACTGAAAATTAAATTGGTATCATCTGCAAAAATTATAGGTGTAGAATATTTCAATATATTAGGCATATCATTAATATATATTAGAAAAAGTAATGGCCCTAAAACTGAACCTTGCGGAACACCAAATGATATGCGTTCCATATTTGAAATAGCCCCATTTAATTTTACATATTGTGATCTGTTTGATAAATAACTAGATAATAGAACTTTAGGTAAACCTCTGATACCAATATTATCTAATTTATTTATCAATATATTATGATCTAAAGTATCAAAGGCCTTTTTTAGATCAATAGATAAAACTGCACAATTATTAGTATTTTCTAACTCAGCACATACTGTTTCTGATAGGTGATGTAATGCATCTTCTGTTGAATAATTTTGTCTGAACCCAAATTCATTGTCATTCAAAATTTTATATTTATTAATGAAACAAAGAAGTATTTTTTTAAATAATTTTTCATAAATTTTTGAGAATTGAGGGAGAAGAGATATTGGCCTGAAATTATCTAATATATTTTTATTACCCTTTTTATGTAAAGGTATAACCTTAGCAATTTTAAAACAATCAGGAAACACTCCTACATTGAATGATTTATTAAATAGAGAACATAATATAGGACTAATTCTGTATTAAGTTGTTTTATTAAGCTCATATTTATATTATAAATATCTGTACTATTTTTATTGTTCGTATGAATTATTATATTAAATATTTCGGAATTTGTAACTGGTGTAAGATAAAAAGTATTTTTGTTATGAGAAGATAAATAATGTATATGTAAATTTGAATTAAAACCAGAGTTATATAAACCATATATATATATATATATATATATATATATATATATATATGATTTAGTTACCTATGTATATATAATACATACATTGGTATAATTATAATACATATCAATGATGTGTTGTATATATACAAAGATTTTGCGAAGCAAAGATATTGCATTATCTATCTCTAGTACCTCAACATTTAATTTAATCTAACTATTAACACTAGATGGCAATATATTATATGAAATGTAATATCACGTGATATTTTTATATACATAAATTTAAAATCATAACAATATAATATAAATTATAATACATTACATGTGGTTTTGTCATTCTATGTTTCAGGGCAGCTACTAACAAACATATGATTATAAGGCATTATAACAAAGACAAATATAGGATGACATATATGGGTCATTTTGCCATCTATTTTTAAATTTATTTAAGATAAATGATATATTAGATGGACGCTTATATCAAAGATTTTGCGAAGCAAAGATATAACACTCCCTATGCATGCAACGTAATTTAGTAATATCCCCAGCCGCTGCTAGCAGCAGTATCGAAATCACTGAAATAGATTTAGGTTCGGCTCTGTTTGCATACAACAATGTTTTCATTGCTCTATTAAATTACATGCAATATAAATTAACTTTTACTTACTAAATATATACTTATAGCATTTAAAACATAAATATCATATTTGTTTGTTATATATTAGTAATGAACACTTAGTTTTCATCATATAAATATTAATTTAAAGCATATTATTTAACATTTTAAAAGTGTATAGTTAAATACGAATTTACATTATAAACAACACATAGTTCCTAAAAGTAACCCGCTATTGGTGGCACCAGGGTATTTTGTATACAAATTCGAATTACACGATTTCGCGTAAGTGTTATATCTTTCCTTCGGAAAATCTTTGCTTATATTCTGATACAAATTAAATCCTGTAACAAGTAGATGAATTAGAGATGTAAATAAATAGAAAAATATTTATTTTATTCATATACACTGTTATAAATAATAGCATAAAAAACCCTTTACTTTATAAAATATCAATAAGTAAAGGGTTTCGCTTAACAAAACCCCTTAATCGTATTTCGTAGATACTAAAGGGTTTCACTAAATGCATTGTAGTGATTCGTATAATTATATTATATACAATTATTATGCCAACATTATTAATTATTATAAGTAAAATTATATTATTTTATAACATTTTCTCTATTTTAAAATCTTTATTTAATTATACCTTATTAAAAATTAATAATAAATTATTATTTTAATTTTATATTTAAAGTAATATTAGAAAATATATAAATAAAGTGTTGATTGAATAATCAATATTTATTTTCAAATTTCATAATTACCTAACTTGAATTATGTAAATCAGAATTAACCAGGTTATATTACATTGACAATTAAGTATCTTAATTAAGATGATACAATTGGAAATCATGTTTAAGTAATTTCTCAATATTGGACATATAACAATTATATATTTATTAAATATTATGTTATACATAATATTTAAAACATTATAATGTTATTAATATATGATTTATTAATTCTAATAATTAAAATTAAAATATAACTGATAATCAATTCTATAGTATTTTATTAAATTCTATCATTTATGAAACCCTATAGTTATTAGATATTATCATGAAACCGTTTAGTATAAAAATGCCTCCATTAAAGGGTTTCAAACTCTTTAGTTGATATTCGCATAAACCCTTTAGTATAATAATTGAGTGATAAATAATAAGTGACTAAAGGGTTGTAATTTACAACTTGTAATTTATTATACCAAACCCTTTAGTTCAAAGAACGGCATAACTAAAGGTTTCCAAACCCTTTTGTAGATAGTCGACCTAAACCCTTTAGTTTGTAAAAAGACTCAACTAAAGGTTCCCAAACCCTTTGTTTAAACGGACATCGATTAAAGGGTTTAATTCACGAAAATTAAAGGGTTTTTTGTAACAGTGTACTTATTATTTGTTCATTTTTGATAATTATGATACATATATATCTTGATTATGTATGCATCCTATTGATTTTTTATATTTTATACATATTGTTATAGAAAATAAAACATTATGATATAACTATAGTTGTATGTCTAATCTCCACAACTATAATCATATTGTGTATAGGTATTAGCAATATCATATTACATAATATCATTTATTTGCTTTATATGGTGGACGTTTTTGTATTTTTGTTTACAAAAGTTTCCTATCGAATTTGAATTATTTATATAATAATATAAACATTTATTTCATACGAAACCTAATTATAAGACATTTCTTCGTTATTTGCATACTGTTAATATACTATTAATACATCCTGTGATAGGTACATTCTATGTGTGCAATATGTGTAGTATGTAATCATTGTAAGTAACTAATTTTAATATTATATACTATAAGAAAAACACTTAAGGGTATAAGCAAATTTGCTATAATTTGGTGCATATGAGTATGGTATATATATATATATATTTATTATTGATATCATACACATTTAGGTTCAGATATATACTTGCATATATATATTCTTGCTATGGGTATACTTCAACTAGGTATCTCTTATAACTTTAATGTTACATTACATTTGAATTTAACATTAATTAAAACAATTTCTCATAATAGATTAGTAATATATATATATTATATATATATAATATATATAATATATATATATATATATAACATAGCCTAAGCTATGGCATTTAACATAGCACATATGACATTCCTAATAGCCTAGCATGCACTATTCCCATACATTTACACCAGTACTGTAAATTAACTCACTTTTTGAAGTATCAAACTTGTTCGAACAAAATTGTTGAAGTATCATTACTTTTTCTAATATAATTTTTGAAGTATCGATACTTGTATATAAATTACGCCAATAATTTTGATAGAGCCTTTCGGTTAATGATGCCTACCCGAGAATTTTACTCTACAAGCAAAAAACGAACCAAGACTATTAGTTAATGGTCTCAAACCAAATTGAGACTCTTACTAGATATAACTGAGCACTAACGATGTTTTTTATTTTACATTTAATCATCATTTAATTATTTATTATAAATATAAATATTAATCTATATATCTCTTACATAATCTGTATATAAATAAATGTTATTATTTCCATAGGTGGCTAATTTATGTTTTTATTATTTGTAGTTCTTTAATATCTAATATCTACATCAATGCTCTGGATAACTGAGACTGAGACTGCCCCGATAATTTGGATAAAATAAATAAATTATATTATTAAACATATGATCACAAGTTCGATAATTGCATAAGAGTTTGAATTACGAAAGTTTGATACTTGAATTCAAAGTGCGAAGTTCGAAAGTCATAAGTTCGAAGTATCAAAAGTTCGAAACCGAATTATTTTTCAAAGTTCAAAGTATTAAAAGTTTGATACTATTCGATACTTGTTCGAACCCTCCCAGTGCATTTACAGCACTAGTATACACTAGCATTGATAGTCTATCAATGAACATTATCACTGAATGAATCTAACCTACAAGCGAGGCATTACCGAGGCATTACCGTACAACTCTACTACGAGGGAACAAGAGGGTGTTACCCCGCTGTCGGCGTTACCCCGCTAGGACAATGTATACACTGTGTTGTATAGCAGGAGGAGGAACGTTAACGTTTGTTTACGATCAATACTATCTACACTATTGCGTAATAGCCGATACTTACGCCGAAATGAGTCGCTAGAGGCGCTCATAGACAATACCAGCACCACGTGATCAGTAGGGTTACGCAATCGGTAGTAGTGTTATGTAATCAGTGGTGTTACGTCACAAAGCGCAAACGTAAATACTATCTAATCCACAGCGCGCCGCAATAACGCATATTAATAGACGTTCAGTCAGTAGTATATGATACAGTGGTTGTAGTAGTCGTATACGTTATTCAGTAACCTATACGTTAACTATAGTTGGCTACGTCTCTATCGCACTTGTAATGCTTAGGGATACCAATAGCCTATTGACACGACTGCAGTTAACCTGTATTCAGTGTATTGTAATACAATCTAATACACATCTTAATGCGATCACGTGTTAAACGCCATTGATATATATTAGATAGATGGTGATATTATAATACACTAGTGTCTACACTGCACATTTTATAATTCACAGATATCCACGGGTAGGGAGGGTGGAGGGTGCACCCTCTCTCCCCCACGCCGTGTGTATCGCCCGAACAATGACACGTGACACTGTTACGTAACGATGTCACGTGACATACGCTGTTAGTATAACGTCACGTGACGGGTATAACGAACGACAGCGGAATATATTAATAGCTATATTTACATATACGTCCCACGGGGATACCACAGTGAGCCACTGACCACTGTCCGATGTCCCCCCCACGGCACTATCGCCCTTACTAGTGGGACCGTCCTCTACTATATATATATATATATATATATATGTAAATATACATATATATATATATATATACACTTTTAGTAACACTACTAGTACGACTAGTTATAACTATAACATATATGGAGCTATATATATACCTCCATATCCTTTCCAATCCTAAGTACAAATGTACTATATGAAATATATATGTTAGAAATGTATATACTAATACTCTATACCCTAAATACTACAGACTCTATATTTAAGAGTATACACACCTGATATATGTATATAATATAGAATATTATATAACTAGTAGTTATACAATGTTGTACACTGTTGTACAGTGTACATTGTATAGTGTATAATCAGTAAGTATATAACTGTACTGTGTACACTGTATACAATGTATACTGTATACAATGTACACTATACATTGTATAGTGTACATTGTACAGTGTACATTGTATAGTATACAATGTACACTGTACAATGTACACTGTACAATGTACATAGTGTTTTATACGTTACTTGTAGGTTATTCTATTAGTTTTATCCTACGTATTTAATGTAATGACAGAGTGAAGATATTGTATATCGTATAGCATATGTCGTATACCGAAGGTTACTACCATCCTACTCGTAGTATAGGTTCGTCTCATACATCTGCGTATACGCACACGATTAGGACTACACTCATATATATATATATATATATATTACTTATATATTTCTATCTGGAATACTATCTATCACTACATATATACATTATACATGGATTACTATATCCTTGTTAATATTGGATTAATACTGCAGTTAATTGTATTTCCGTTGACGGCTTTATTACGACTATAAACACAGCGACGGTCATTGACCGTCGCCAATCCATGACTGTATTGATTTCTTATTGTCTAAACCATATCGAGTAGCCTTTATAGCCAATAGTAGCCTAATACTACTACACTATAGTTTAGTTCATTGATGAACCGTATTACTAGAAGTAGTATGTACACACACATCGATACTTCATTCATCAAGCGAACCAATCACCGTGCTCCGATAGAAAATCGATAAACGATCGGTCGCCCCCACTACCACTACTACGTTCTAGAAACAAATAGGCCACTAACTTGCGATCTAAATGTATCGATTGTTAACTCACCGGAAGTTATCGGTTTTCATTAATTATTAACACCCCCTCCACCCCCCGCCCGTTATTAGAGATGTCCATTATCTATACGCAATATACTGTATGTCTATTAGCACGATTTAAATATAATATATATATATATATATATATATATATATATATATATATATTATTTATTATATGATTATCTGTACTTGTCAACAATATATGTTATGATTATAAATTAAAATCACGTATGTGCTAATCGTATATGTAACTGTAATACGCATAGGTATACCTATGTGTATTATCAAGTCAAGTCAATAAGTGATATTTCTATATTTGTAGAATATGAATAACATATGTGTATGATATCGATTGATAATTATTTACGCGAAATATATATATATATATATATATATATATATATATTTTATATATTATATATTATATAATAATATCAGATATATACGAAGTATGATTATATGTCTATTATTTATTAGATTACAAGTGTCCATGTCAGCCTATCACATATATATATTAACATTATTAATGTTACATTAACATACATCTTATAATATTGGATCCAATGTAACATGCTATTTCTACATAGGTAGCTCTTTGTATATGACATAACATATATGATGTGATGTCATAAGTATTCTTACCTTTGTTCACCTGTGCATGATTGGAAGGAGACATGTTCCACTACATATATATATCCATTATAGTACACATATTCTCTTTATATAATGTTCTATAACAGTGAGATATTATTTAACATTGTACATTGTTAAATAATATCTCACTGTTATAGAACATTATATAGGATGTACAATGTACAATGTACAATGTACAATGTACATTGTACGTTGTACATCCTATATTGGATGTAAATAAGTGTTTCAGTAGAAGAATACAATGCCTTCCTATGTGTGTACATCATCAATACACCATTAACAATACACCATTAACAATACACCATTAACAATAAGGTACATTGTAACTAGACAAATATTATTTCTAATTCTTATTGACCTATTGAACCCTCTCATTTACAATAACATACTCCTACTAGTAAACCATTATTGTTACCATAGTAAAGAATACTGGCACAATGATATTCATTACCCAAGTGAGATGAGTACATTTTGATTGTTCCCAACCGAAACTAGAAAATGTCAACATATATGATAATTATGATAGCTATATCAAGGACATATCCTTGTGTAAATATTAACATTGGCTTCTTTCCTATGGTATTATCAAATTGTACTCCTGGCATGCTAGTTAATGAAGAGTTTACCATTGATTCATTGATCCACATTTACAACTTTCCCATGGGATTACTCAAACTTTACTCTGATCTCACATGTAGGACAATAGTTAATGATGTTTTAAACACTTAATACCCCCTCGGGGTAACACATGATGAACTCTTATACAACTAGTGTGCTACGAGTAAGCCAAACACTAAAGTAGCAACTGTTAGAAAACTGTTAGAACTTCTAACTTATATATCGATCCGACGAGTATATATCCATCTAACAGACATAACATACATGATGAATCTAGCTCGTTCATCTTACTCCAGTGTTACCGGAGTACACTTTTATCAAACCCATTAACAAGGATATATACGCAAACTATTAATATATACCTTGATAATGATTATTATAACTGTCCACCGAGTGTGACAGGAGTAAACGTTGGTTGTTTGCATGAGAAAGCAGCGAATATTACGGTACATTAAACTAGAAGATAAGCTATCTCGTTACTATCTCTAACTCTCTCTAACTCTCTCTAACTCTCTCTAACTCTATAACTCTCTCTAACTCTCTCTAACTCTCTCTAACTCTCTCTAACTCTCTCTAACTCTCTCTAACTCTCTCTAACTCTCTCTAACTATCTCTAACTCTCTCTAACTATCTCTAACTCTCTCTAACTCTCTCTAACTCTCTCTAACTCTCTCTAACTCTCTCTAACTCTCTCTAACTATCTCTAACTCTCTATAACTCTCTATAACTCTCTATAACTCTCTATAACTCTCTATAACTCTCTCTAACTCTCTATAACTCTCTCTAACTCTCTCTAACTCTCTCTAACTCTCTCTAACTCTCTCTAACTCTCTCTAACTCCCCCTAAATCTCTCTAACTATCTCTAACTCTCTATAACTCTCTATAACTCTCTCTAACTATCTCTAACTCTCATTAACTCTCTATAACTCTCTCTAACTATCTCTAACTCTCTATAACTCTCTATAACTCTCTATAACTCTCAATAACTCTCTATAACTCTCTCTAACTCTCTATAACTCTCTCTAACTCTCTATAACTCTCTATAACTCTCTCTAACTCTCTATAACTCTCTCTAACTTTCTCTAACTCTCTCTAACTCTCTCTAACTCTCTCTAACTCTCTCTAACTCTCTCTAACTCCCCCTAAATCTCTATAACTCTCCCTTACTCCCTCTAACTCTCTCTAACTCTCTATAACTCTCTATAACTCTCTCTAACTCTCTCTAACTCTCTATAACTCTCTCTAACTCTCTCTAACTCTCTCTAACTATCTCTAACTCTCTCTAACTCTCTCTAACTCTCTCTAACTCTCTCTAACTCTCTCTAACTATCTCTAACTCTCTATAACTCTCTATAACTCTCTCTAACTATCTCTAACTCTCTATAACTCTCTATAACTCTCTATAACTCTCAATAACTCTCTATAACTCTCTCTAACTCTCTATAACTCTCTCTAACTCTCTCTAACTCTCTCTAACTCTCTCTAACTCTCTCTAACTCTCTCTAACTCTCTCTAACTCCCCCTAAATCTCTATAACTCTCCCTTACTCCCTCTAACTCTCTATAACTCTCTCTAACTCTCTATAACTCTCTATAACTCTCTCTAACTCTCTCTAACTCTCTCTAACTCTCTATAACTCTCTCTAACTCTCTCTAACTATCTCTAACTTCCTCTATCTCCCCCTAACTCTCTCTAACTCCCTCTCTCTCGTGCGATAGGAAGAGAAGTGTAACCTCCAAGACAAGTTCATCGTGGACATCGAAGATCTGAACAAAGTGCTAGTGAAGATGTTCGAAGACCTGCACCGTCAGAGCAACACCCTATTGTCTACTCTGAAACATCAGCTGACCGCGAGCGACCTCAACACCAAGGTCAGTGGCAGAAGTCACGTACCCGTCTCTCCGTTTGTTACTCTGTTACGTTAGCGCTGTTCACTTTTAAATACGATGATGCATATAACTATATATATTCAAGTATATATATATAATAACTGCCTGTATGGCTCAGTGGCAAATGTGTCAGACACACTAGCAGTAGGACACGGGTTCGAGCCTTGTCCGGACCATTAAAATAGGTCTTAAAATAATATTTTGAAGTGATCTTATATAATTGTGTATACATAATTGATCGGCTCTCGTTAAAACCATGTATGCCTTAACATGAGAGCGGCTTCGAAGGGATATTAGAGCTATATGGTTATAATGAAAACATCATCTAAGTTCCTGGATGGGATGAAAGGAATCCACCAAATAACAATAACAATAACGGTACACCTTGTATTAGTAACTATACACCTATGTCCTAATCCTGACTTTAGCGTGCTTCCACAACATGACGTTTAATTATTTCATATCCGCTCTATTAGAATATATATATAAAATAGTATGTTTGTATTTATTAAAATAATGAATTACATTCTGCATTTAGACAATTATCTCGTGTTCATACTCTAATATAACTGTCAGTAATAATAATATCTCTTATTTATATTCTTTAACTTTTAATTTGGTTAAATACAATATTTAATAATTATAAATAATCATTTATCAATTATACTTGATAATCAATATAATTAATTTAATCATAGTTTATATTCATTGCAACTCTACCTCTACTTGAACTAACTTATCACATACTAATATGAAAGGGGAAACAAATACAGTACATTTACTATAGGTAATACTAGAGAATATATTCACAGTATATAATCTCATTAAAGTATAAGTCATGTGCACTAGGATAGGCTGGATTGAGTTAATGCATTCAGTGAGGAGCAGTACTATTAAGAATAGGGGCATTGTAGGTCTAAGAATAGGGGCATTGTTGTCCCCCCTGTATTGGGGATATTGTATGTCTGATTAATCACTGTTGCTATAATAGCATTCACAGCACTTTGTTTAACATGACAATGCCTTTATTGTCACTACTAGATTATTTCTTAGAAAATATAAATCCTCTTTTTTGCAAATGTATATCAAAGATTAACCATGTATTTAATAAAATATAAGCACCTAATATGAACATTTGTCTTTTATACAGTAATCCTTATTGTGTTTATTTTGGACACATTTTATTGAACATAGATACTGCCATAGATTTGCTTGTGATTCTTTCTAATGATATTGTGAATATGATTTAATAATGGTTGTTATTGATTATTTGTGGATTACCACTGAAGAGGGTGTGAAGTGGTGTGCCATGGTGTATAACACCCCACCAATGAGTGCAATGTAAATATTATTAGAAGTACATGTTTATATATCTATAGAATTTATATTCAAATTTAAAATACAATTTAAATTTTATATTCTGTTCCATCTTTTAGTTTAATTTTTCATACAAATTTACCTTTACTAAAACATAGTAAGCAAGATTACATAACGATAAACCATGTATTTCATATATTATTATATACATTTAGAAATGCAGCATAATGAACTAAGTCTTATATGGTATACTATTCAGACCATTATACTTTTAGTCTAGTTAAGTCTGCTTGCACTATTCCTATACTTGACCACTGGGCAAGATCACTGTCGGTATCACCCTCTATTGTCTAGTTTCATCGGTAGCTTACAGCATATAAAATGTAAATAATACGCTGACTAATTGTTTAGAACGAGGAAAAGAGAATGTCTAAATTTGAATCCCTTTGCATCGATGAACAGTTCTCAAATGATACACGAACAAACTTTAATTTAAACTAACAACACAAAGATTCTATTCTATTCTAAATCGATTGAATGTCGACAACATAAACGTATTTATTTAATATAAAACAATAACATCACTATATAAGCATATACTATATGCACGTTAGATTGCTTCATTAGCACAGTTTGCTTCCGAAAACCGCACAAATGTATGTAATATAAGTTATTATGTATACGCAGTCATCGTGGCATTTAGTAGTAACAGTAGAGAACCCTAACAGTGTCCTAACCGAGCTATTCCGCCCCACTCAAGGATTGTCTGACCCATTGTAAAGAGTTATCGAGAGACGTTCGTTCCGGTAAGAATAAACTAGACCTTCTGTCAACGTTGCTACAGGTGTTTACATGTATACGTGTGCCTCTCACTCTCTCTCTCTCTCTCTCTCTCTCTCTCTCTCTCTCTCTCTCTCGCAGCATATTAATGCTTAATTAGTATTAACAGCGACTTCTAAATAATTAATAATTACCATCTCAATAACAGCTTTTATACATAATCATATATATATATATATATATGTATATATATATTTATGTATATATATATGTTAGGGATTTTAAATTCACTGCCCATATAAATATTAATATACGTTATCGTTACATTAGTTACATTTGTTACATATTCACGTTGCTACCAGTTCCTCGCTAACCTCCCCTATCCGCCCTTGACCTCTAACCTCCGCCGACCTCTAGGAGTCGACACTGCGTCTAGAGGACAGCGAACGCGAGCTAGCGATGTGTAGGAGCACCTCCGAGGACTACAAGCAAGACTCGCTGGTGCTGGTGAACGTGCTGCATGCATATAGGGCTACCGGGGAGTTCAATGTTAGTGTTGATAGTACTGGTGCTGGTGTCAGTGTCAGTGTCAGTAAGGTAAGGTCGACACGCTATAGACATGCCTATAGAGCTACAGGGGAGTTCAATGTTAGTGTTGATAGTGCTGGTGCTGGTGTCAGTGTCTGTAAGGTATAGCTGTCAATGATGCATGGTAATGCAGGTAGTATAAAGCTGGTACTAGTACTACTAATACTACATGCCCACTTCTAAGTATAACTGTCATAATAAATGGTTAATATACATATGCATATTGTTTTTGTTGTTTTATTTTGGTGGAGTCCTTTCATCCCATCCAGAAACTTAGATGAAGTATTTTTAACTTATAACCAAATGGCTATATTATTCCTTCGAAGTCGCTCTCATGTTAAGGCATCCATAATTTTAACGAGAGCCGATCATTATTGTATACACAATTATAAGATCATTCCTAAAATTATTGTAATACCTATTTTAATTGTCCTGATGGGGCTTTAACATCCTAATACCCTCACATATATATAATATATGTATGCATTATACAATGATGCCAATAAACAAATGAGATCAGCGTGACAGGTGAAGAGTGTGATATGGAATACAGCGATGGTGTCTATGATTATATATCTCTGTAATAACCTTCAGTTAACCTTCAAATCGCAGATTGTCGGTGTCAGATTACGGGCATTAACGGAGCTACAAGCTTTCGGATCTCCCGATGAACTAAGGAAGATGTTAGTTTACTCCTATCACCACGAATGTATATCCATACGCATATACTTTTGTACGAATATACCGCATATATACATGAATATATACATATATAATATAAATTCACATATATCTATTGTATATATTACTTTGATAGAATTTTCATATTTTTAATTGTAAAATTTAATAAATAATCCGAAGTATAATTACATGTGTGACATGTATATATATATATACATTTACATAAAATATACTTATTATAAATATTTATATTTACATATATATATATATACATATATAACAAATTTTCTAATTAGATAAACAATATGAATGTATTATATGATATTATAAATACTCATTAGTACGTCATCAGTACGTCAATACAGTATTGTATGAATACGATCAGAAATAAAGCTGTATCTGACTGCTAACGCGTATCGTTCACATTTACAGCAAGTCCCCGAAGTCTGTGCTGGAGAAGTACGTGAAAGAGTTGAGAGAGACGGTCAGAGAGAAGGAGTCCGACATCAGCGACTACAAGGATAAGATGACCTCCCTCAATAAAGTCTACAGCGAAACCGTACAGAAAGTTAGTACAGAGGAACAGGCCTGCCTAAATAAGCCGTACAGAAGTTAGTACCGAGGAACAGGCCTGCCTAAGTGAGCCGTAGAGAAGTTAGCGCGCCGTCTATCTACTAAGTTGACCGTAACAGAGATGCTCTTCAAGATCGAGCTAAACTATACTATAGATATTAATATAAAGTTTATTATCACTAATCACTATAACTGCTTGGGAATAAAAATGTTAATTTTATTACTGAAACATAGTGACTTCACGGTAATAAAACCAAACCCAACACAAACCCAAACCCAATACTATATTATTGACAGGTAATATTATCACATTCGTTATACTTATTCATACACTTATTACAATACTACAACCTAAATGAATGACCTATATTTATGTATAAAAAGTTATTTATATAAAAGATATATTGTTACAAGAATAAATGATTCATTATCATCGAAGGATTGTATAGAATATGGAGTACCCCAAGGATCAGTTCTTGGGCCTCTTTTTTTTATATTATTTATTAATGATATGCCAACTATTTTGAAAGATGCAGTCAATATTAATCTAAACTTATATGCAGATGATACATCACTTACAATATATGCAGACAACAATGAATTATTAACTAAATACCTACAATTGTATATCGATAAATTAGTATATTGGTTCAATATCAATAAACTAAAACTGAATATTGAAAAAACAAAAATTTTACCTTTTATGAATGCTAGAATATTAAAAGATATATATATTGGAAATTCTAAAATTGAAATTGTAGGTAGCTACACATTTCTAGGATTAATTTTAGATCATCATTTAACATTTAAAAAACATATGGAATATCTAGCTAATAAATTATCATCAATAATATATTTTATGAAAAAAGTTTCGTTTTTAAGTACTGAAAATATGATTTTATTATATAACTCTTTTTTTTTATCTAATATTTCTTATGGCATAGAAATATGGGGAAATACCTATAAATCAAATATAAATATTATTATGTTATTGCAAAAAAAAATTATCAGAATTATTAACAAAAAAATCTTAAATTTAAATCTATTACCTTTAATCAGATTATCAAATACATCTGAATTATTTATTAGTAATAATATTCTAAAATTAAATGATCTGGTGATGTTTAGAAATATTATATTAATTTATAAATTGCTAAATAAAAATTACAAAATTGATTTTAATGAATATTTTACATTAAATAACCGTAATGATAGATTCATTTTACCATTAATGAAAACTACAAAATACCAAAATACAATATTCTTCAAAGGTATAAAGTATTATAATGATATAATATTTGGTAATATTCTTAAAAAAAATAAAATAACAAATATAAATAAATTAAAAAAAGTTATGAAATTGTTTTTCGTTAAGGGGAGGCCGCACACCGCCGCCATTTTGTTTATTTTACATGTGAGGAAATTCATAGTGTAATTCAAAAGCCTACTACTCAATGGATATTGTATAAATATATGAGAAATTTTTAAATTATACTAAGGGTATATATAGCTACAATACAATAATAATTTTTTCTAATATATTTTATAAATTATTTATATATATGTATTTATATATTATTTATATATATGTTTTCATATAATAGCATAAAAAAATAAATGTATAAAAAAAATACTATTATTGAGTTATCACTATATTCTTATAAATGTTATTTATATATATCAATACAAATTAGATAGATTGTATTCATATTCTGAGAGTAGTAGGCAATTGAAGTCTATAGGTATTGATAAACAATTATTCTGAGTAAATTGCATTCAAAGTTTTTCAATTATAAATTCAATAATTCAATAAATAAAACACATTCTTTTATATAAATATATTATAATTCAATACACAAAACACATTATTTTATATTTATTACATTTATATACATATTATGAATTCAATAGTTATTGTTTATATATATAATATATACATATATCATATATACATATATTATATTTTATATATAAAAACACAATATTTTACAATTATATGGAAATAAATGAGTAGATTTCAATATATAAAAACACACTATATTATATTTATATATGCATATAATATGTAAATAAATTATTACATATATGCTATATTATATATATATATAAATTAAAAATAATAATAAATAATATTTACATAAATAAGTAATTATATAAATAAAATATCAAATATTATAAATGAAAATATACATAAATACATAGATAGATGAATACAATACAATATATAAAAACACACTATGTTACATTTATATATATATATATATATATATTATATGGAAATAAATTATTATAAAATAATAAATTAGTACATTTTTATATATAAAAACACAATATTTTACAAGTAAATGATAACATAATAAAACATTTATATTATATAGTGGTCCACAAAATTTATAGTAGTTCTAACACGATTTCATTATTAATTTGTTAACAGGTACTAAATAACATTCTATAAATGTATATTTTATAATACATTTTTTTTTATTTTATTTTTTATTTTATCAAATTTCAGCTATGCGGCCTCCCCTTAACCAATATAAAATATAACACTTATGTGTGATGTTTAATAATATTAAAAATATATTATTTCTTCTAATATTATATTGTAAATTAAACAAATATTTTATATTATAAAACTTTATTAAAAAATCAGTATTAAATAGGTATTTCTCCATATACATTTTACATTTTTACATATTTTACATTTTTATATATTTTACATCATATAACTAAACACAAAAAATTTAAAAAAACAGTATTACAAATTATAAGTATTAAAAACATAAAAAAAACAGTATTAAATGTTTAAAAAATTTTAAAATTACTATTTATCAGAACTATTTTATATTTATTTTTCAAATTTTACGTTTTATATATTTAACTTTACATAACTAATAAAAAAAAAAAAAAAACTAAACAGTATTAAAAATTAAAAGTATTAAAATAATAAAAAACAGTATTAGAATTAAAACAAGTATAAACAGTATTAATAACCTATAGTAACCTACAAATATATATATATCAATAATATTAAAATTGACATAAAATATGTGATACAAATATTTAGATTCTTTATAAATATTATATTACAATTATGAAAAATGCATTAATTATATTTTATACTTTGTTTTGGATGCTAACATGGGAATCAAATATTTGTTTTAGTTTTGTTTTATTCTTTCTTTTATATTTTGTTTTAGTTTTGTTTTATTGTTTATTTTAATATCTATTTTTATGTAATTTTATTGTATTTTATCCGAATGAAGATGATGAAATATGACATTACACAACTGTTAGGAGATATCGAATTAAAAAAGCTCATCGCTTTCACTGATTCTCCTTAGACATTGTCTATAAACTGAATTCATTCATTCATTCATATATATATATATATATATATACACTTTTTACAGCACTACTAACACAGCATACGTATGACTTCTATAGATATTCTATACACTTACTCCTACGCGAATGACCTCTACAGATGCACGAATACCACAACGCCCTTGAGAAGTCGGAGCACGAGTTGAACGTTCACCTCGAGCGTCAGAAACTCAAAGATAATGAACTCACGATGTCTGAGTTCAGTGAAACTTGCTCCTCGGTGCCTACCAACGATACTAGTGAACACGCAGAGGTTCTCACTCTTTCTCACTCTTTCTCACTTTTAGATACTGTTTAAATTCCTATTCAATATACAGTCATTTTACACTCACTATTATACATACTATTACATTATATTCTATGTATGTTGTAGGCAATTATTAGTATTAGACAGTAGTAGTGAAATACATTCTTACTGCAAACTAACATAATTATTGAAATTTATACATCCATCTTATGGGTAACAAGTTGTTATTAACAACGATATGATATTCAGTAGGAACACATATAGTTTCAAATAAAATGTAATGAAAAATCAAATTAACTTATTCTATTGAATAACCTTAATACATTTAGGTTAAAATAAATTGTATCCGATATATTATTAAACTTTGTTTTACCTATCACTTTCGTGTGATATCATTAAGCATTGAACACAATAAAAACTTACTTCTATATAGGTGTACTATTTTCTAAATGAATATTTCCTATAATAGATTTACTTATCATGTCAGTTACATTATGCATACACCCATTCATCCACCTCATCATCCACTTCTACATGCTCCTCCTCCTGACCATATTCCCACTCCAGAAGTGGTACTACGATAGAATCTTAGTGCAACAGATCTCCATTATTACACATATCCTCGTCCTCCTCCTCCTGCTCCACCTCTACATTTTCATCCCTCTCATCCCCCAAATGTACATCCTCCTACTCCTATCCTCCTCCTCCTCTTCCTCCTCCTCCTCCTCCTCTTCACCCCCTTATCTCCACTACACTCCGCCCACCAGAGCTACCCCTATGGAACCACAGTAGACCAGATCCCTGCCATCACACAGAACATCCGCTCTCTGGTCAGCACCTTCGCTTCCAATAAGAACCTCGTCGACATTGACAACCGCCGCCTCAAGGACAAAACTTTCGAACAGGAACAAGAGATCAACATCCTACTCGATAAAGAGAACATTCTAGCGGATAAGGTTTTACCACTACTATCACTATTGACCAACACCACTAACACAGCAACATGTCCATCATACTATTGCCCATTAGTTACTACCACCACTATTAACCTCCATCGTCACATTGACCTCACAATCATAACAGTAACCACCACCATCACCACAATGTCCTACACAGTGACCACTACTCTCTATTGCCTACAACAACACAATGTACATCTCAATATTGACCACCAAAACCATAGTGTCTAGTAGTACAATACTCCCAATTTTACAGTCGTTATTATTCATTTTTTAAATTAATTGTTTAAGTTTGCAGTTTTAATATTACTACTTTTTCATTCAGTTATATCTGTTACTAGCGTACGCTAAAGGATTAATATTATGGTGTATAGAGTACAGTGTACACTGTATATGATTTATAAATATGATACAATATATTAATAAATCGGTTATTACCTACCATAGTTAATATTAAATATTTTATGATCTACATTTATTTATATTTAAATAATATTAAAATAGTCAATACTATTGATAATGCAATTTGTTAGTGCAATATTTAATTGTCATTGCATCTTACCTATTGCCTATTGTATATTAATAATCGACTATCATCTCTAGCCTATTGAGTATTAACTATTGCCTATTTCCTCTCGTTTCAGTTGGAAGACAGCATACACGTGATAGATAAGCTGAAACAGTCCTATAAGAATGCTAAAGATGAAACCAGTCGACTAGAAATAATAGTAAGTAATGTTTATATATGTGTATAAGAAATGATAGCTAATGTATTATAAATATATATATATATATATTTATATATACGAGTATATGGTTTATTGGCATATTAAATATTCTTTCGGAGTGCTTGTGCATGTTTTAAATAGTAAACAAATAATAATAAAAAACATAAAAATAAAAATAAATATATAAAATAAAATAAAACTTAGGTATATATATATATATATATATATATATATTATTTAATTATAATATTTAAAAATGTATATATATATATATATATATATATATATTATTTAATTATAATATTTAAAAAATGTATATATGTTTATATATATTATTTAAAGAATAAATATGCAATATTATATATATCAACCTATACTATATTATATATATTTCAATAATAAATTACAGAATCAAGAAAACAGAAAGAATATTAACGAGTACAAACTTCAGGTAATCTAATGTGAATAGTTTGAATAATACAAATAATATATATATATATATATATTATATTAATTATATATGTCCTTATAATATATTATAAATTATTAGTACTATTGAACATAACTTGTATCTATTGTAATGTGTGTGTGTATGTATGCTAGATTGATGCGATATCATTACGAACAGATGAAAGATGAACGGGTGAAGCTAAAGCACAATCACAACCTGAACTCTAAGTTACATTTGGAGAATAACTGCCTCAGAAAGAGGGTCAATATTATATAATACCGTTGCATAATACCGTTACATAACTAGTATATCTACGACACCACCTCTATTACGACGACCTCTATTAACCTGTCACTCATTACGTCGTCAGGTACAAGAACTCAACAAAATGAATATACAATCAGATCAACAGTTTCAAAAACAAGTTAATCATTTAAATATCTGTTAACTTTTGTCTAATAATTCACTTATTATTTGAAGTAATACAAACTACCTTAAATATCATAGTCTGTTATATGTTCACATATTTGTTAGATTATTAACAGTTGTAATGTTAAGTTACTAACGGTATAATAATGGAATACTAGAATATACTCACTACTAGAATAGACAAATATTTAGTAATATTTAGTAATATATACACATATATATATATATATAATAAATATATAATCGTAAAATTAAATATATATTCGTACTTGTATATTCTACCTCTCACATCACCTATATCTATGAACTATACGCATGGTGGGTACTTTTGATCTATTCTGAAAGTAAGGAAAAAGCCTAAATTAAGAATATCAACATTTTGTTTTCACTTTATTATAAGAGATTATAATTTATTATGCAATATTTATAACCCATTAGAATTTATAATTGTGGGTGTTAAATCAAAAAGTTAAATTTGAATAGTTAGAATAATGAAAAATATCACATTAATTATATATTATTCCTAAAATATATTATTATAAATTATTAGTAAAGTTTAATATAGCTCAACATATTAACATATAGCATATTTGCAGGCACATTTATTTTATCCTTTTCACTTTAAAATGAAATATTACAGACGACCGCACTCTACACTACCCACCTCCACACTGCCCAACACCAATTACCACTACGACCTATCTACGACGATAACCTCCTCCTCCTCCTCTTCCTCCTCCCTCAAGGTCACCACGCTGAAAGAGAACCTGGCGGCTAGCGACAACCTGAGCTCACTGAAGACGGAGATTGTGGACCGCGAGAGCAAGATCGCTGACCTTCACAAACAACTGCTGCTGTTGGAGAAGAAGTCGGACGATCACTACCTAGAGGTACGTTGCCATGACAACCAGCTTCTGTGCGCGTGTGCCAACCATCGATGTAAAGAAAGTGGATAAGCAATTGATGCACGGCGTGCATGTAAAATATAGATACGTGAATGACACTTTTATCGATAAATGAACAAAATGGTATCAGTGATGTTGATTGGATATTAGTCATATTATATATGTCGAATATTAAAACAGTAGGCTTTTCGTCGAAATAGATTAAAGTGACTTCTATCTATATCAATGGATTTAGATTATAAATATCAATAAAATAGTATGATATCTTTAATTTAAATACACAAAATTACGAGGAATGTTGATATTATGTATTTTAAATATATAATTTTATTTTTAGTATAGATAGTACATTTTAATTGGTAGTAATTATCAATATATATATGTATAAATAAATATTATTATAAATAAAAAGTAGTTGATCAGATAGTGGGTTTCGACTGCAGCCCCCGTAGCGGATAGTGCCATACACTACATTCAATTGCTTATCCACTTTCTCACTATAACGATGGTGCCAACCCCATCAGTAGAGTTGCTTCACTAGTGTTAACCTCCTCGCTGGAATACTGACTATACAATCACCGTAACGATATTGATTTAGTTTTGTTCAGACTCGCTGTAGTCAATGTAATATAACACTTCACTTGATTAAGCTATAGGCATTACTTCCTATATCTAAGAGGTTGTAGGGGTCTGTTAAAAACCACACATCTATATGCCACCAGGCTGAATTGGTCAAACCGAGAATTTGAATTTTTCTGATATTTAACGTATAGTTATAATAATGTTTATTCAATAATTATTAACGAATCTTATACAATATATTACACTTTTATACATTTAATATAACATCTTAATATATTATGTATATATAAGTATTACTTATTTACATTATATGACTGGGTCACTGATTATTTGGTATAAACGCTACTTTAATATTATATCTAATTATAAAAAATATCTAATCCAATAATATTGAAAATCTATCAGAAAATTAATATATATATATAATAATAATAATATTTATTCAATGAAATTGAAATATTGTATATATTTTGAATACAATACAAATGGACCCCTCAAGAAGTTATAGACTTATATATGTTATAAATAACTGTGAGGCCCCGGACAATACAATACAAATAGTAACATTTTTTTCAGAAAATATATATATATATATATATATTATAATATATATTATAATATATACATAATAAAATATAGATAAGAAAACATAAAGAGGAAACGAATAAATTGCGTAAGATTCATGAAACGGACAATGAAAAAGTTTATCTAAGATATATGTTTATTTATTTATCATTTACTTTCTCAATAATACATCTGTATTAACAATAAAAAGTATATAATGAAATAGAAATATATTAAAATCATTTATAATTAATAAAATAATAATTATTAACCTATTTAAATTACTATAACACAATACCCTGATATATATAAACATTAACGGAACGATTACTAGATTGATGAATGCGAACAACTTAGATGTAAACTAAAGAAGAGTATTGAAGACATCAGCGAACAGAAATGTCACCTGTCTGTCAAGGTCAAACCTTCGCGACCCTTACGCTAAATCATCATTTCAGAATGATTAACGCGCGTATTACTAAATACTATCATTACCTATATACATGGTAGGTAGGCAGTAATGACATAGTAAACTCTACACTTTATTTTATTATCGTTAGTAATAATATATTAAAATATCAAAGTTATAGTATACGTTTTTGTTATATTACAGGAATCAACGCTTATGTTATAATAGATGTGAATTAGATCTCTGCTATATATTAATTTAAAGTCACCAACAATTGTGTAATCTCCTAAACCACGTAGTATTCTAATCTATCCGTAATCAGTAACTAATGTAAACAAACAAACATCGATAATATGTATCTAAATTGTATCCACGAGGATCATTTTCCAACCGCTACATCTCGTACCGTCTTCCTTCAATATACTCTAACCTTGCTCCATTCGTATTACCTCCCCTCACTCCCCTTCATTCATTAACCTCCGCCACCATAACGACGTACCTCCCGCGCCCCCTCTCTCTAACCTACAAGGTCGTGTCCTACAGTTGGACGCGAACATACGCCAACACGAGTCAGCAAACAGCGAATACGCTTGTAGAGCAGCCGAACTGAAGGCGAGGGTTTCATTCCTGGAGAGCACTCTGTCATCGTTACAGACATCGGCTAATGACAACACTCAGAAACTTATCGTACAGGTATCCTACCATGTAGTGATGATGATGGTGGTGATGATGGTGATGATGATGGTGGTGGTGGTGATGATGAGGATGATGATGATGATGATGATGATAATGATGATGATGATTATGATGGTGATGGTGGTGATGATGATGCTGATGGTGATGGTTATGGTGGTGGTGGTGGTGTTGATAATGATGATGATGATGGTGGTGTTGATGATGATGATGATGATGTAGTGATGATGATGATGATGATGACGATGATGATGATGATGATGATGATAATTTTATTTAACACTAATTAAATTATAAAATTTTATTGTGCTACAATAATATATAAAATTAAAATATAAATAAAATTAATAATTAGTACAGATAAGTGTACAATGTACAGTATACACTGTACATGGTGATATCAATGATTAGCTATATCTATCGTGATGACATAGTTGTGACTACACGTGATATACTAACACGTAGGCGAGGGAGAAGTCGCGGGAACTCACGATAGCGCTCGAGAAATACAAATCTCTGGAGAACAAGTTTGTAGAAGTGAACGGCTTGAACGAACAGAATTGCGCGTCTATCGTGAGAGCTAAGTCGGAACTCACTAACACTAATAATAAGGTATACACTTTATATATATAAATATTGCATAATTTTAAACAATAAATGTATCTGTTAAAAGAAAATTTTCTGCTGAAGAAAAATGTTATTAATAAAAAGAATGTAATATAAAATAATGACATAACCTCTATAACTATCATGATAACTATTACATAACCACCCACAGATGACGAAGATAACGAATAAAGCTTCGAAGTTAGCATCCACCGTTGAGTCATTAACTGAAAGTCTGCGTTCTCATGAAGAAACGGTAACTAGCCAATCACAGCCTATTTTTAATATATCACATCCATTCATCTAATTAGTATTACTCCGGTATTATCTTATAATATAAAATCTTATAATAATACTGTTAATATTATATATATATATATATGTGTTATGTATACATATTCTATTTTATATACTATATAGTAGATAATATAATGAAATTTATAGTTTATATTTATTTATTTATAAATTTCAATGATTTTTTATGAGTATCATTATTTTAATTTATCACTTTTATTTGATTTAATAATTATACCTTTCTTATATTTACAACATTATCATTATTTATTATATGGAATTATACAGAATATGTATCATATGATTAATCATGTGATCATTACTACCGTAGATTGAAGTTCTAAACAATGAAGTCTTGGAGAATGAAAAGAAAATACAACTTCTGTCTGATAAACACCAAATGGTAATATTTATCGATTGGTTTTTATTTAAGCAAATATTTAGTCGAACATTTATATTTCTGACTATAACATATTCGTTATTGAAATATACAAATAAGAAAATTAAATTAAATATAGTAAAACCTTTTAAAGTGTTTATGATTCTTTAATGAACTTTTAATGTTATTTATATACACATTATGTATTATAATATATGTGTACGTATATGTTATATAACATATACGTTATATAACATATATGTACATCTAAATTAAAGAATACTTAATAAACATAATACATCAATAATAACGTAGCACACTCACCTTACTACCTCTACCCGCATAGATCGGCGAGAGAGAGATCAACATCCTCAAGACGGAGCTCGGCAAGTCGAGGGACCTCAGGAAGAAGGCGGACTTCACTCTGAACCGTATGCAGGACGACCTCACGCAAGCCAATAATCAAGTCAATAATCTAGAGGGCGAGGTGAGACCTATGTAATGCTAATCAATTCAGAGTTATATCTGTTTGCGATGTAAGCTTTATAAATACTAACATGTTTTATTATTATTATTTATACTATTTAACTATATATACATATATTAGATATAATAATTTGCTTGAATATTTTTATTTAATTGGTATATTGAAATTTCTGTTACATTTTATTTAAATAATTAATGTATTATAATATATATATATATTTAGCATAAAAAAAAAATATTATAAAATCTAATAAAATAAATAAATATATATTGTATATAATATACCACAATCTAGACATCAATATACTTATATAATTTAATTCTATAATAAACTTAAATACCTATTGGTGTAGTTTTTTTATTAATAATTTGTTTTCAATTAACACAGATGAAATTACTCAGCAATAATGTTGAAATCGATAAATGTGTTTCCGGCGAAAAGCAGAAAATCCTAGAAAAAGAGAACGCTAAACTACAATTACAAGTGTACAATCAAACGGAAGATTCCAGAATAGACAGGTATACCACACACACACACACACACACACACACACACACACACACACACACACACACACACACACACACACACACACACACACACACACACACACACACACACACACACACACACACACACACACACACACACACACACACACACACACACACACACACACACACACATACACACACACACACACACACAAACACAAACACACACACACAGACACACACACACACACACACACACACACACACACATTTAGTATGTAATGTATGTTTTCCGATTTATAACTTATCTACGCATTTATAAATATATTATCTGATGATAAGCATATCTGATGTTATAATAATTGTATATGTAAATATATTCGTGTTTGCAATAGAACATGTATTGTAAAGATACATATCATATGTTGTATTGTATACATATGAGCGTAGTAATCTTCCGAGAGTTAATGTGATTATTTTTCTCAGACTAAAAGATGTTCTTACAGTCTTCAATAGTATATTGAATATTGTTTGCAACTAGGTATATATATATATATATATATATATATATATATATATATATATATATATATATATATATATATATGTATATACATCTCTATTTATATATACATCTGATTACTATGTTTTTTTATCAAGTATTTAATATTATAATGATTTTTAATATAAATTATATTGTTTATATATATAATTAAAAATTATTTGATAATCATATGTTTATAAAATATATATATATAAAATATATATTTTTCCAGTGATTCATTACATGATGAAATAACAAAGAGAAATGAAAAAATAAATGATTTGAAAAAGGATAATTGTACATTATCTGAAAAGTATGCCTCAATGAATTCTTCGAATATAGAGCTACATAATGAGGTGCATTTATTTTATATTTATTTAAGTATCAATTAATCAAGTATCAGTCAAGTTTTTAATTACAATTTTAACATTAACAAATAATCTTACAGTTATTAATATAAATATAGAATATATTTACATATCAGTAAATAATATGTCATCAAATAATATAAAATAATTACATTTCCCATTTTGTTATTTTTAGGAATCTAATTAAAATTTGTATTATTATTTTTAAAATCATGATAAATTGTATTTTTATTAAATGCTATACAATATTTAAATTCTATACAGTTAGAAAATTAATATAATAAAAATAATATAATAATAATATATAATATTAATTATAATTTAATATATATTTTTAAATATCTGTAAAATATTTGGATCATTAGTCGTCTGCAACCGCAAGCACATGAACACATACTTGCGTGAGTTATATTTATATTGCGGGAGTTGAAATATGCAATTAAATATACATACGCATGAAAGTAGATCCGCACGAAAGTAGATCCGTACGAAAATAGATCCTAATCTTATAGTAATATATTGTAATCGTATAGTAATTATATATATATATATATATATATATATATAATGTATGTGTGTGTGTGTGTGTGTGTGTGTGTAGGTGTGTGTGTGTGTGTGTGTGTGTGTGTGTGTATAATTACTATATATTACTATATATATATATATATATATATATATATATATATTCATTAATTATATATAAGTATAAATATATAAATAAGTGTAAATATATATATACTTATATATATATAACTTAATTATATATATATAAGTGTATATATATATACTTAATTTATATATATATATATATATGATGATGATGATGATATTGAGTTTATTAGCACTAAAATAGGGTCATGTAGACCCCTTCGCTCGTGCGGGAAGAAAATAATAATAAAATAATAGTAATACGATAATAATTTGATAATAATATACATTCAATATACAACGGAAAAACAATAATAAACAATATAAAGGACTATTATATACTACAGTCTGCATTGATATGGTGTAGTTGTATATACTACAGACTGCATTGATATAGTATAAATTAAGTATATATATATAAACTTATATATATATATATATATAATTAATAATATTTATATATACTTAATTTATATATATATATATACTTATATATATAAATATATATATATACTTAACTATAGTATACCTAATTATTAACTTAATTATAGTAAACTTATTTATATATATACTAATATATATATGTACTTTTACATAACATATTTGAATCATAATCGAGTATGTTATGATAGTATAATTGTAATTTAATTATAAATAATAAGTCAACAAATACTTAAATGTGCCGTTACTATAACGGATAATATATTGATGGCTTATAGTATTATATATATATCATATATTGATTCTACTTGAAATTAAATGGACATTCCAAAACTATATCGATCTCTTGCGTACGTAACATATTCGAATCATAATCGAGTATGTTATGATAGTATAATTGTAATTTAATTATAAAAAAATTATTTATTTACATATATATATATATATATAATATGATGTGTCTATATATATATATATATATATATATATATATATATATATATATATATATATATATATATATATATATATATATATATATGGTTATATACCTATAAGGTTATTATAATATATTATATATATACGCGTATATGTATACGTATATATAATTATAATGTATTATATCTATTTATAATATCTTTATAATATCTATTTATGTATTTATGGATTATATCTATATTTAATCGCGTATGAATATAAATTATATTGAAAATCATTTAAATGCATCACTAATCACTGAATGTAAATAGCGTATAACGCGCGCGCGCGCAGAATTTTCATGTGCATGTCCTTTCATGGATACACAGTGTATCATATACTGCAGTTCGAGACGACTAATGATCCAAATATTTAGTTATTCTTTTTAATATTTGTACTTAAATATATTAGATATATAATTTTCATGTCATTTTTATTTTATTGATTCTTCAACATTTATTTTAGATTTATTAAAAATAATTAAAATATTAGAATATATATATTTAGTATAGAAAAAATATGGTAAAATGTTGTACAATTAAAAATTATATAATAATTAAAATTAAGTAATGTATAAATTCATTTTTAAATAAAATTCAAAATAAATTAATTAAAATATAAAAAATACTTTAATTTGTAATAAAAATGCTAGTAAATATTAAAAAAATGTAAAAATATTCCTTTTTTTTTGCTATACTTAAATTTGTATGTAATATATATATATATATATATATATATATATATATATATATATATATATATATATATATATATTATATATAATATAGATATAATTTAAATACAATAGCTATACACATCATCAAAAATACTTTTATAATTTATTATTAATATTCATCTATTTTTTAATTAAAAATATTTAATAATAAAATAGATTTTGTTATACTTATTTATTATTTGATTACAACTTACTATTTATATTAATCTTGTCCAAATAGATTACTTATTTGTCTGAAGATTTAGCTAAATACAAAGTTGAAGACACTATTAATATAAAACTGGTTAATTATATTTTATATTTAATTATTAAATTATAATAATATATATTTAATTATTAAAGTAATTTAATATTAGATTAATTTATTTGTATAATTAGTATTATTAAAATATTATATTAAATTCTGTATTAAATTCGATTAAATACTATTTTAAATTCTATACTAAATAGTATTTAGTACATACTATTTTGAATACTTTAGTAACTACTATATCATTTAATATATTAAATGCTATATTAAATGTAATATGAAATGTCATACTAAAAGCACTATCATTACCTAACTAACTCCCTAACTACCTACCTATCTACCACCCTAACTACTTCCTTAACTACCTCTCTAACTACCTCGCTACAGAAATACGAGCAGAGCCAGGAGTCGACTCGTGTCCTCGAGGAACTGTTGGCCTCGGAGAAGCGTAAACACGAAGATCTCACTATGGAGAACACTGCACAGATGCGCGGCAATATAGCTCTGGTCACGGAACAGCTAGACATCAGGACTAAGGAACTCATTAGCACTGAGAATAAGGTGTGTGTGTGCGTGTGTGTATGTGCGCAGGGGTGTGTGTGTGCGTGTATGTGTGTATGTGTGTACGTGTGTGTGTGTATCTATGTGTTTGTGTATTTGTGTGTGCATGTGTGTTCCACGTTAAGATATCATTACCTATATATTTATAACCAAATTAATGATATTATAATATAATACATACAATACACATAATTAATATGTATTAATTTAATCCGAAAAATGCATTGCCTTAACATAATATTTAAGAAAGTGAAGCAAACACCAATATTTACATATATATATATATATAATTAGTAAGCATACTATTTCATTAATTAAGAATTTATAATATGAAACTTTAATATCTTATTTTATTATTCGTATATAGTTGGAAAAGAAATGCATCGAAATAAATAACGCTAAATGTGAAATCTCAACTCAAAAGAATCGCTTGAAAAATCAAAGCACAAAAGTTATTACCTATTTATTCTAAGGCGATATGATGAAAGTTATATATTATTACCATATATTTACCCTATATTAACTTATATTACAGTTAAGTAAAGTAGAAGACATCATAGCGAAATTAAACAGTGATTTAACGACTCTGAAAAAGACTAATAATAGAATCAGAGAGGTAAGTTAATGATAAGATGTATATTCCTCTACTGTATCTCTAGCTTATCGATGCTATACTTCAGTTATAAGTTATATCGACCACACGTCCATATTCACAATCTTTTTTCAATCTTACCTTAGTTGATTTTAGCAATCCAATTTCAAGCAGGCTGAGATTTAACATAGACTCTATTTGGATGTACGACATGTAGTTTTTACAATTGTATTATTCAATAATATTCGTATTTAATATTCACGCATATTTACTAGTCCTATATTTACATACTTGTAGGAATCTAAACTATATGTTCGTCAAACCGAGGAATTACTAGAAGGAAGGAAGAACTCCAAAGAAGATTTATCTACGATTCAGACGGAATTCTCAGAAGCGGTTACTATTACTCCTGCATACATATGTGTGTGTGTGTGTGTGTTTTTGGGTGTTTATGTGTATAAGTGTGTTTGTATGTTTGTGTGCGCGTGTGTGTGTGTGTTTGTGTGTGTATGTGTGTGTGTATGTGTGTATGTGTGTGTGTGTGTGCTCGTGTATGTATGTGTATATACAGTATTAACTTTGTGTATATACTATATACTACTACTCCTATACCCATACCTATCTGTACACATATATATATATATATATATATATATATATATATATATATATGTGTGTACACGCAGTAGTTACTATGTTTATCTACTAGGGTTGTAAAATTCAAATACCTACAAGGCTTCGAAATTATTAATACTTAGAAATCATAGCCTCACATCTAAAAAAAGTATTAATATCCTTAAATGTTTAGCTTAGATTCCTTAGAATCAAAAAATGTATGGCTTCGAAGCCTTCGAATTCATATCACGATTTAAAATTATAGAATAATTGTAAGATGGTAGGTTATAAGTAGGTAGAAGTAGGTAGAAGTAGGTTAAATGAAGTAGGTTAAGTAGATAGAAGTAGGTTAAAAGTAAATATGAACTTTTGAAAGATGACAAGACTGATGCCTAAATTAATAACAAATCATGCAATATACAAAATATACTATGTATTTAAATAATGCTTACTTCGACTGTGACATAATAATGAAGTGATTTTACTTATATGTATTATGTACATTTGTAGCATTTATTTCGACAAGGAAATCAATTTTCAATTCTACCTTTCATTTTGTACAACCATAATACATATTACTACTACTATACCATTACACCTATACACATGAGAGTGTGTATGTGTGTACGCTGTATTAACTACGCGACTAGCAATACATACTAAACAGAATGTCCTAAGCTAATGCATTATAGTTGCATGTGAAGTTATCACTACATTAGGGAATTACTTATGTTTCATTTAATAATGTTTCAACTTATAATAAGTAAATATATCTTAATAAATAACTTTAATCGCATAAGTTAAATTAATAAATCCATATATATATACTTACTTACTTACGTACTTAGTTATTTACTTACTTACGTACTTAGTTACTTACTTACTTACTTACTTACTTACTTACTTACTTACTTACTTACTTACTTACTTACGTACTTAGTTACTTACTTACTTACCTACTTACTTACTTACTGGATCGGCTGAATTGCCCACGCACGCTTAAAGTATATATCCTCCATACATCGCGGTTAATCATCGCTGTTGACACTTCATTGATGTGGGGGTATGCCTACATCATCAACCAACTTATCCAGATAAGTAGTATTGTGGTGTTCCAGCACTTCTCTGTCCGTGTTCGGGTCTCCACAATAACACATTACATACTATCTCCTCTTTACTTCTAAATAAATGCTCAATGAATCTTACTTTCCTTTATCAACTCTGATAAAGGTGGGATGTTACAATGTATGGTGTTTTCGTAAGGTGTCGTCTCCATAATTTGTTGAGTACTGACATTAGCATTATCGTGTAGGTTCCATCTAACTTAATCGCAAGTTTTTCTGTGGATCCATATAGCAGTACAGATTTTACTATTGTTCGAAAGAAATTTCTTATAAGTGAATAATGCATATTAGATTTCCAAATTGATGTAAGCTTACTCAGTGATCCCCATGCTTTACTGATTCGGAATGAAACATCCCTCTCTATTGATGCAATTTCACTGCCTATAAGTATCTATAGATAGATAACATTATTTACTTTTTTCCGTGGAGTTCCTTCTAGTATGTTAATTGTACATTTACAATTGAAAGGTATATATTCTGTCTTTACTATTTATATGCAGACAAATAATTTGTATTATCTATAAACGTTTGAAAATGTATTTCGACATATGAATCAGCGAAAAGTGCCAAATCATCTGCATAGTCTGCATCAGTGATAGTAACAGTGGGATATCGTCTACTTTTGGATGTCTGTAGAGTAAATCTTTTTGGGATATTGAATCTATTGATGTTCGTAATACATGATCTAATGCGATAACAAAGAGTAGTAGAGCAAGTGTACCTTCCAGTAGTACACCTACCTTAATATTAACAAAGTCTGTATCTCCGTCAGGAGAATGAACCATGGATTTAGTATTCTCATATAATATCATATGTGCATTTACAGTTTCCTTTGAAATTCCATATGATCTCAATATTTCTTCCACCTTATTCCCGTCAATCGAATCAAATGCCTTGGAAAAGTCAACATATATTTAACATTTATATATATATATATATATATATATAAAATTTAAATATATATAAATCTATATACATAAGTTAAATATATATTATAAAATAGTCTTAGTATTTTGTTGTAGTATTTTGCCTATACATTTACTGTATAATCTATGATAGACGTCTCATCAGTCATACTGATATATAATATATATATATATATATATATCTATATATATTATAAAACACAGATAAGCATAATAATTATATGCCAACTATTGTTAGTGGTACATATCCAATAGAAGCATAGAGCTAGAACTAGATATCTATAACTAGAGAGCTATAACTAGATCTCTCTCTCTATGCTTAGAATGGGGGGTGTCTACCCATTTATTCACCAGTATGTATGTATAGCATAATGAGATAATGTTAATACAGCTGACTAGAGTAATGATTCATAACTAATGACAAGTGACCAATGTATATTTGGGATGTTCACAGATCGGTCAGTTTTCGGGTCGGTCTCGGGTTTTATGAAATATAATGGTTTCGTATTTTTAATTTGTTTTTCGGGTCAGTTTCAGAATTTTATTGTATATACTGAAACCGGTTTCGTGTTTCGAATATATAGGTTATAATAGCCTAATATGATTTATAATTTATATTTAATATAATATATTTGTATAGTATGATGATGATAAGGTTTATTAGCACTTATCATAGGTGTGGCCACCCCTCGTAGGTGCATATAACAATATAAAACGAAAACAATAAATAGATAAATAAATAAACAAAACGATAAAATAATATAATTTATAAAAATAGTAATATTGTATGATTAAATAAATGAATATATTACATCGATGATATGTAAGCTTTGAGGTGTGTAATAAAGGACGGGTGTGAATGGATTGATCTAATAGAGGCAGGGAGGGAATTCCATAGGGATGGAACCATATAACTGAAGGCGCGTTTATGGTATTTCAGGTATGAGACACGAGGGCAAATTAGGGAAATGTCAGCATTTGATCGTAAGGAAGTCAGTGGGCGTCTTAGAGTTAGTAGGGAAGTCAAATAAGGAGGAGAAGTATAATATATTGCTTTATGAGCGAGTGATAGAAGGTATAGGAGGGAACGTTTTTTTTGAGGGAACCAGTTGGATATAAGTTAGTGGGAGTCGGTAATGGAATGGTCAAATCGATTTATTGAGAAAATGGTTCGTATAGATGCACGAATTATACGATTTAAAGGGGATAATGAAGTATTAGGGAGATGATAAAGTAGTGAGGAGCAGTAGTCGATACGAGAGAGGACGAGTGCGTTTATGAGGACAGTTGTAAGAGGGCGGGTTAAGTCTTTTCTTTTACGACGAATTTTGAAGAGGTGGTAGTTAGCTGATTTAGATATATTAGCTATATGGTAATTTAGGGATAGGTTATCATTCAAAGTAACCCCACGATTTATAACAGATGATGAAGGGATGATGGGGAGACCGTTGATGATAACAGGTGGAAAATTATGATAGTTAGATGGGATATTTAGGAGTGCAGATTTTGAAGAGTTGAGTAGAAGATTGTTATGCTTAAAGGAAGTTGGACAAATACCATCATTTAGGGAAATAATTATAATATCAAGAATATAGGGGGATAGAGTATAATTTAGTTTTTTAAAGGCGGCTAGGTTAATTGGGTCAGAAGAATGAGAAGAGGAAGACTTAGAAATTAGATTAGATATTGTGAAAATAGAAGGCATATAGAATTTAGAAAAATAGTATGGGATTGGTTTACTAATACATATGCACGGAATTGAGCTAATTGGTAGGAGAGATGAAATAGAAGTGCAGGTGCGTTGAAATTTATCAGTAAAATGATTAGTGAATTCATAACATAATTCATTTTTTGCAATATTAGGTATATGAGGTATATTGATAGGCATTGTAGGGGAGAGAAGCTTACGAGCAAGGGCGAAAGAAGCACGGGGATTGGATGTGAGGTTATTTATTTTACTAATATAAAAAGCAGACTTAGCTTTAGAGATTTCAGATTTATAGAACTTGCGATATGTAGAAAATATTAAGAGGTTACTAGAAGAGGGGTTACTGTGGAAGATTCGTTCGAGTTTACGTAGGTTGCGTTTGAAAGAAACAAGTTCGGAGGAAAACCATGGAGAGTTTGAATGGATATTAATAGTTTGAGTTTTTAGAGGGAAAATTTATCAATCAAGTAAGATAGATCATAATTGAGTGAATCAATAGAACACGGCAATGAAAGGAGGATTAATTTAAGTTCCAAGGCATAACAATCATAATCAAGATATCTATAGTTTCTGTATGTGATGGATTTTTTTTCTATAGAAGTGGAGTGAGGAAGAACTAATTGACAAGTTATTAGAAAATGATCGGTAATTAAGTCAGATTTACAACAATCAGTGATGCACTGACAACTACTATGAGATCTACAAAAAATTAGATCAAGTGTGTGACCAGCAATATGAGTAGGGAAAGTTATAAATTGATGTAGAGAGAGGGAGTCAGTAAGATTTTTGAATGTGGAATGGGGATGTATATTTGATTCGACGTGGTAGTTAAAGTCACCTAGAATAAAGTTATGATTATTGTTAGATAGTGGAGTATCAGTTATATAGTCATAAAATTCATTATAGAAGGTGGTATAGTCTTGTTTTGGAGGTCGATAAATTATAGTAAAGGAGTAGACAGTATTCATAAAATTTAAAGAGGCTGTCAGGCAATCACTATAAGAGAAGGAAGGGTAGATAATAGTAGGAGATGGTAGGTCAGAGTGAACTAATATACCAACTCCTCCATATAGTATATAATGTATTCTATATATATAATATATAATTTATATCATCATCATATATTGTATATTGTTTATAATACGTAAAAAATAAGTAAATTGTGTATTCACTAATAACTAAAATTATTTTTAATTAAAATATAAATTAATTTAATATGTATTTTAATATGTAGCCTAATATCATATACTATTCAAATATGTGATAAATATGTAGAATATTATTATATATATTAGTGATTTAACCCGGACTCGGTTTCGGGTTCAAATTCCGGGTTATAATAAAATTGAATGAGATCAGGTTTTGAAAAATGGTCCAAGATCGGTTCTGGGTTTTAGTAAATTAATGTATAAAATAAAAATAATATTTAAAAATTTATATAAATATAATTAATGGATAAAAATTACTATAATGGATACCACTGATAACGTAAGTAAACTAAATATTACCAAAGCCAAAGATACACGATCGCATATTAAGCCTATGTAAATTGTAATATCTCACTGTACCAATCAAATAGGTAAATAAGTATTTAATTATTTCATAAATATTAAAATATATATTTTTGATAATAACTTTTGTTTTAATAAAAATTAACAAAAACTACAATATGACACTTATTATATATTATATATAATTCAATAAGTTTTGCAGTGATACAAATAAAAGATTTTTTTTTTAAATATTTAAAAAAATTTCAAAAAAATATTTAAAACATTTCAAAATTTAAAAAAAAATAATTCAAGAAAATGTTTAAGAATATATCAAAATAATGTTTAAAAATATTTCAAATTTTTTTTTTTAATATTTCAAAAAAAATTCACAAAATTTCCAAAAAATTTAAAAAATATATTTCAAAAAGCGCGCTGAAGAATTTCCATAACAAAAAAATCATTGTAATGACAAAAAACTATTTTTCGAGTTTAATACAATATTTATTATAAACTTTCATTATCTCGAGAGTCTTAGATTTTATTGTCTCGAGATAATGAATTTTAGGATTTTATTGTCTCGAGATAATGAAAAATGGGCATATTTATAGGCATGTATATATATTTATATTTATTATATTTTAGTTTCATTATTGGTTTCGAAATATTGTCATCTGGTTTCATTATTGGTTTCGAAACTTCTGAATTCAAAATTGTTTGGTTTCGAAACATTGTTATCTGGTTTCGAAACTGTTTCGAAATATAACAATTGTAACCTGTGAACATCCCTACTGTACACAGTGTACAGTAAGCACTGCAATAGGCACTGCAGTATGCACTACAATATGCACTACAATTGATGTGTACACTTTACACTCACATATTCCATTCTTGAAGAGTTATATTATATCTCCTTTTATTATGTTATGTATACTTTATTGTATCTATGGTGATATTAAATCAAATAACCATAGTTACTCTATTTGTTTTGAATTATTTAAACAAATTAAAAATAAAATATTTCTATATATTTAATATTAAATATTACTATATTTAATATATTTATATATAATACAATACACAATTAAATATACATAAACTAAAAGATGTTTTATACAATTCTTCAAAGATGTTAAAATTCTTGACTTCAAATTCTCCACTGCGTGTAAGTAAAGTGTAGATATCAAGTTATATATGTTAATTAACAATTACCCCGATATTAATTAGTAATTTAAATATTCCTAAAATTAAAATACTAAGATTCAATATTCACCGAGTACTAGTATAGCTACTGCTAGTATAAATGTGATCGACTAAAACCCCCTCACGTCCCCTATACATATAGGTCAGAAGGCAGCCACCTCCTCAATACATTATAGAATGTGTACAATTATTAATTAGCTGCAATGTTCAACTAGTAACCCATTTACATTACAATATAGTATATTGGTATGTTATATTATATAATCGCGATTATTATATATTATAAGCGTAATCTATTACGTATACATTATATAAGATTTGTACAGAATTGTTGAATTAATGTTGTCATTTATTTTATATCGTTGATTTTTCCCATGGGAATATTTAAATTGGAAATATTCCACGCCTCTACAAATAGTGTATGTCATATAGTCCATGTTAAATACACTATATCGTATATATATATATATATATATATATATATATATATATATTGTTAGTCTGATATAATAGAGCTAGAGAGAATTTCTCTCTAGCTGTATGAACCTATAGGCTAACGGCTAATACCATGGCAAATCGTTAAATTCCGTCCGGTTAACGTATATCTATTTTTACTAGACCACCTATAGGTGTTCATATCGAAAGTCTAATGTCGCCTTGTCCCGATCATAAGTTTACGATTAGATTTTATACGCGGATACATATGTGCTACATGTATTACTTGCAATAACCATTGTATTACTTGCAATAACGATTATCAAACAATACGAGTAATATAACTACAACGATATAGTTATAACAATACGTACTCGTATACATAACAATACAAGTACGACACGTAACAATGTATATATATATATATATACGTATATACTTATAAGCATTGTTATCTATTGACCCTTGTTATACGACCCCGGAGGGCGGTCCCCCTAAGTGCGTGTATATACCTGGTAGTATAATAGTAACGGTAGCGGTAGTAGTGCTGGTAGTGGCGGTGGTGGTGATACGGTCCGATATACAACACTTCTACTAGGTGGCGCATGCGCGGGAAATATCGCCAGCGTTACGTAATACTAGTATACTAGCGTTTAGGCCGCGTGGTGGCGCCGTCGCTTGATAAGTAGACCGTAGTTCAGTGGTCGTAGTTTTATAGGCGCCTCCGCGTAATGGTGCGAATTGACCACTACCACCCACATTAGGCTATACGGTATACCACGACACATGCTGTAGTACACGCTATCTATATTACCTGTGTAATCGAGACCGGATGTTGATAACTGATAGCGATAGATAACGAGCGAGTGACCTCTACTGCAAGCCTTGACCCTCGCGATAAGTTGTACGACATACGGATATTACACTGGTGCAAACTTATCGGCTTAGAATGCTGTATTAATATCGGCAAGACCATCTATAAGCATCAATGATATACATATAAATCAAGAACATAAGAATCAGCGACGAAATCCATATCGACGAACGCGTTTATATCAGAAATACATCCATATCAGCAAGGACATGCTTATGAGAGGACATTCCTACAACACTGACACGTATATCGACGAAACCTGCACCTCAACAATAGTATACCTCGCTTGACCATTAAGACCGTGGTATTTGTTTAACGTACAGCAGTATATAGAGGGGCCTACTAGTGGTGACCTAGATTGACACCCCACCCCACCCCACCCCTCCCCTACGGAGAACACACAGACAAGTAGTGTATGTCGTTGTACAGGTGCACCTACGTAGCCGCCATCTTTAGACACTACGCGATAGTACAGGTAGCGCGGCCATGGTGATGAAGTTCATAGTAATGCTCGATCAGGTACGGTGAACGCATGCGTATAGGCGTGTGTGTGCGCGTAGATCTGCGTATGTGTGTGCGCGTGGGTCTGCGTACTTGGTTCATTGTTATCTGTGTGGTGATGTAATCTATTGCAATATGTATACATCTGTATATATATAAGCATATATACTTGATTCAATTAATTACGTATGATTATTCCATCGATATAAAGAAAGTGAAAGAACCTTTATTTACATCGATGGTAGTTATGTGTATGCGCGTGTGTGTGTGCGAAGTACTGTGCGCGTGGGTCGGCTACTTGGTTCATTGTTATCTGTGTAATGATGTAATCTATTGTAGTGTGTACTTGTTTCAATTAATTACTTATATAGAATATACCTAGCATATGTTTATTCCATCGACATACGAAATCTTTCTTTATACCGATAGATTATTCAAGTTTATGTATACACGTATATATATATATATATATATATATATATAGGAATACATATGTATAATATACATTGTATATGTGTGTAGATAGTTCTGTTTTACTTATGTTTTCCGTATGATTATGATATTTTGTAGACCGAAGTTTAAGGTCACACGACACATTTCACACAGTCGCTATGTATTATTATCTATAGGGAAAGATAACATTAAGCCCCATTCACACCGAAAAATTCGGCCGATTTTTCACCGATATCGTACAGATTTTCTCTCTCACTGTGCGACACCCCTACCGATATATCACCAATATATAACCGATATTGTCACAATATCACTATTCATCATTTGGAGATATCTCTAAATATTTAACGATTACTCGACGATTTTGTTACTGTGCATATCGGTGAAAAATCGCCGCTTTTTTGGTGTGAATGGAGCTTTATAGTATATTCGTTTGTGATAATGAGCTAAATAATGTCATTTATATTTGATAGAAAACATAATTATATTAATATATAAATGCCAGTAATAGTATATATATATATATATATTATTTTTTTATTTTTTTATATATTCTCAACACTTGGAATTAAATTATTACCTTACCTTACCTTAATTACCTTATAATGTAAGATAAGGTAATAATACATATGTATTATATATATATATATATATATATAGTAAATATAAATAGTAAATATAAATAGTATATATATATATATATATATATATATATATCCCACTAACCATAGAAATGTATGAGAACATGTCACTTCACTAAAATGGCTATAGACATATACGATACCAACACATATATTATGTATACACAATATATAATGTATGACATAATATAGTATAACATGAATGACAATGATAACTCTATATATAAGCCTATAGGGTATACCCTATAGGGTTATATATATACAACGATTTTGAGAAGCATCCTTATAAATAAACCCGGAAAATATTTGTATATATATATATATATATTATGATATGATAACTTACAGGGAGAATAAAAATAAGGATAGGTTATATTATTATATTATATAATTTATGTTATTTAATAGCCTAATGCAGATTTATATTATGATAATACCAAAGCCCAGCGTTAACGCTTTCTTTTGTATCGAGAATCAATAATTCTTTGATATCACTATTATAAGTTTATATAGGCTGCAATAACGATAGTTATTTTATAACAGTTATTATGTAATATCACGTCCCGTCATAAACACACATTCATTATTAATCACCTTATTTATATTTCCGTCCACATCCGTACACAACTTTATCGATTTCACTAGAAATCAAAGCGGCGTTAATCGAAGTGGGCGTGTCCGCGGATGCCCATATACGGGCACCGGTGGCCACGCCCACTAAAGGCGGTCACTGATCCGTGCAGCGAAAGCTTCGAGCTTGTCTCGCATCTATTCATTATCACCTGCAACCTATCACCGCGTGCTACCGACACCGCGAAATGCCATGTTTTTAACCATCCCCACCTCCTACGTTACAACTCGGTTCTCCGTCTAGTCTTCAGATCGTGTGTTAATAGATCCTATCGCCTCTAGTGTACAGTAGCTCAGTATACATACTAGCTGAGGGTATTTGTGTTATAGTACTATATAGACAGACTACACAGACTGCAGATCCACGATGGGTATAGTGTCCCTGCTGCAGTATATTAACCCCCTACACGTTCCCTGCCATATCATCATATTGGTAAGTACACCTGCACCTATACTAGTCACGTTATTACGTAACTTCTCACTTTAGTCGTGAATAAGCTAAGGACATTAAATTTAAAATGATGATAGTTATGTAATAACCTGTTGAATGTATACCGTGCTATGTGTACAATGTACACTCTATATGTATATGTATGTAGGCTACTTATACCTACTATTATACATACAGCTACTTATAGACACTATTATACATACAGCTACTTATAGACACTATTATACATACAGCTACTTATAGACACTATTATACATACAGCTACTTATAGACACTATTATACATACAGCTACTTATAGACACTATTATACATACAGCTACTTATAGACACTATTATACATACAGCTACTTATAGACACTATTATACATACAGCTACTTATAGACACTATTATACATACAGCTACTTATACCTACTATTATACATACAGCTACTTATAGACACTATTATACATACAGCTACTTATAGACACTATTATACATACAGCTACTTATAGACACTATTATACATACAGCTACTTATAGACACTATTATACATACAGCTACTTATAGACACTATTATACATACAGCTACTTATACCTACTATTATACATACAGCTACTTATAGACACTATTATACATACAGCTACTTATAGACACTATTATACATACAGCTACTTATAGACACTATTATACATACAGCTACTTATAGACACTATTATACATACAGCTACTTATAGACACTATTATACATACAGCTACTTATAGACACTATTATACATACAGCTACTTATAGACACTATTATACATACAGCTACTTATAGACACTATTATACATACAGCTACTTATAGACACTATTATACATACAGCTACTTATACCTACTATTATACATACAGCTACTTATAGACACTATTATACATACAGCTACTTATAGACACTATTATACATACAGCTACTTATAGACACTATTATACATACAGCTACTTATACCTACTATTATACATACAGCTACTTATAGACACTATTATACATACAGCTACTTATAGACACTATTATACATACAGCTACTTATAGACACTATTATACATACAGCTACTTATAGACACTATTATACATACAGCTACTTATAGACACTATTATACATACAGCTACTTATAGACACTATTATACATACAGCTACTTATAGACACTATTATACATACAGCTACTTATAGACACTATTATACATACAGTAGATATAATGATCTGATAACTACATATGTGTAACTCATGAATAATATGCTTGCTATATAACATACGTGCATGAATATATATATATATATATATATATATATATATATATATATATATATATATATATATATATATATATTATAATGTACCATTATTATAATTCAAGTTGACCTATTCATGTTTACTTTCTATTTTCTTTGGTAATACTTGCCACCACAGATTTTGAGGGGGGTTTCCCCCCTCAAAATAAGTCTGTGTATGCTACATATGTAAAAGTATGCATATATACATACAAAGATTTTCCGAAGGAAAATTGCTTCGCAAAATCTTAGATACATATATGTATACCTATATGATGATGATGATGAAATATGGTTTATTAGGCACCGTTACAAAGTGATAACACTCCTCGTAAGTGCACGTAAAATAAATAATATAAATAAAACAACCACAACAACAAAGTGAAATAAACTAACTAACAATGTGGAAGTAATAATAATTAAATATAAAAGTTAATAATAATATAATGAAATTAGATACTGGATAAATATGACTTGAGATGAGAATTAAAGGAGGTGGGAGATTGAATAGATCTTATAGATGAAGGGAGTGCATTCCAGATAGATGGGACAATGTAGGAGAATGAGCGTTTCTGGAATTTAAGGGAGGATGGCTGTGGGATAATTAGATTGATACTGGAAGTTGAACGTGTATTGTGGGTGTTGAACATATATGTGGGTATATATATATATATATATATATATATATATATATATATATATGTAGGTATACCTATATATAGCTATCTCAGAATGGTTCTTCTCGGACTTATTATTTTATTTTCTATTTCTTCTCGCTTCCTTTTTTATTTGTGTTTATCTGAAAGTTAGTAAATTCTGAAAGTTCATATACTTCGAATGTGTTTAAATTATGTTATGTTCTATGTTTAATGTGTAATGTAACATATTTTCCAGTAGTCGTGTAGATATATATATATATATATATATATATATATATAATATATATATATATATAATAACTATAGTTCATATATAGGTATACCTATATATATAGTTAGTGGTCTTATAACACGAATTCGTATGTAGAACATCTGGCCAGTGGTCAGAACATACAGTGTACACATATTGTATGTAATTTAGCATATATTAGGCATGCAATGTTCGTTGTATGTCCGCACATGTCGTCATTACAGTACACTGTGTATTCTGACCATTGGTCAGATGTTCTACATATGTATGCCTGTTATACGCTACCACCACCACCACCATTATATAATAGATCGTAATCTTGCCTGTCGTATGGAGTGGCTCCCCCCACCCCTATTTCACAAACCTACAAGTAACATTCAGGTGTACAGTTGTTCCAATGGGCTGCATCGTTATGCTTCGTAGCGTTACTGATTCGTTGTTTAATTTCGAAGTTCCCCTTTGCTTTTTATGACGTCGTAGGTGTATTAAGATTGTTGTACATTGCATAACAGTGTGTAGCTAATTAACCTAATTACATTGTAATGTGTAATATATATATGTATATGCATATGTATATAAATATATGTATATATATATATGTTTATATATATATATATATATAATTACTTTATATTATGATATTATAATATTATATTTTAGGAAATATAAATTTAGTGCACACACAAATATATATAACGTGATTAATGTAATAATGGATTGTAAACATTGATAACGATGCCAGCCTTATTAGGATGTAAACAGCTTTGTTCTAGTTTAATATTATGACCGCTCTCTATCTCTCTCTCTCGCTATAATATAAACATTATACCTCCCCCACTATAGTATATATCTATTCTTACCCATATATACTGTATATAGTAGAGGAATACACTTGGATATATGCATTGTAATTAGCATTCTCATTATGCACGCGTGACACATGTAATTAACACATTGTCATTGTCACATCAATACAATGTATGTCATTGGCAGGCATCGCACACACACATATGCTGATCTGTTTTAGTGTAGATACGAGTTAGTGTAGTGATAGTGTGTATTATAGTATGTATAACATAGTATGTTTAATATATTATGACATAATTATAATATATATATATATATAGGTAGATATATACAATGATGCAATGATGCATAGACTATGTAGCATATGTGTATGTATACCAATAACATCATCATACACATATTTGTGGAATATATACTTATAATAGATATATAGGATTGTAGTAGAGCTTAAGCAATTAGTACTAATTAGTAGTAGAGTTAATCTTCATCTTCCTATACAAATGCAGGGTTAAAACCCCTCACAGTTATTTATACATGTAAAAGTCTATGAATTATCGAGGAGTCCATTTGTATCCCCTATTTATATTATATACTATATATTCAATATATATTTGTGATTTCAATAAATAAATATTATATATATATATATCCATATATTGAAAGCATCATTATAATCTTTAATGTGAAGCTGTCACTTCACCACATGCACACACAGATACTATAATCTGATAATGTGACATCATGCTATGTGATTGAAGTGTAATCTATCTGACTGGCATTTCAATTAGCTATTACACTCATAGCTATTACTGGTCTACTGAACATTACTGGTCAATGTATAATCTTCATAAGAATACTATTTAGTAATTATTATATTTATTAAAAATAAAATATGTGTTACAAATATTAACACCAGCTATAATTATTATACCCCTTCATATTTAAATATATAAATTTTACTATTTAAATAGTTACACGTTTTTAATGAATATAAGTCTATTTATAAATTGTAACATTTATTATATATATATATATATATATATATATATATATATATATATATAATATATATATATATATATATAATATATATATATATATATATAATATATATATATATATATATATTGTGTGTGTGGTTGAATAGCAAACTTGTGTACTATACTACATATAATGTTATATGTAGTATAGTAGATAAGTTTGCTATTCTCCCCCACGCAGATGTTACGGTACGAGGATCAGGTTCGGTCACTCAAACTGGACATCGCGTCGCTGACTACTCGCGTCGAAGAACGGGACGTAGATTTGCTTGACCTTCGCAAACAGCTCAACCAACAGGATCTGGCCGTCACCATTGCGGAGGAGAAACACGTCGTCTGTCAAAAAGAGGTTCGTTCGTTGGGCGGAATAGGATTTTAAATATTCTATACATTTCTATAAAATACTCTATATAATTTCTATACACTATATTTATATAGCGGCTTTGAAGGGACTATATATATGGTTATAAGTGAAAACTTCATCTAATTTACTGGATAGGATGAAAGGACTCCACCAAAATAAAATAACAATAACAAAAAACATCATGCCTGTCAAAAAGAGTTGAATTTCTATAGACTTATTTTAAATTTCTATATATTTATATAAATTTATTTGAAATACAATATATAATTAATATGATAACATGTAGAGTAATTTTATAATAGACTATGATTTTAAATATTCTATATCACATAAAATACCATATATATTTATATATAATATAATATGAATGTTTTGTATTTTTATAATAATATATAAATCATTATTAATCGTTGTATTATCTTCTGTATACATTGCTAATCGCTAATAAACACAGGTTCTGCTGAGGGATAACAAAATCAACGCTTTGAAAACGGAACTTGATGAACATTCGGAGAAACTTTCATCTTCATCGCAAGAGGTTCTAACTGTTTATTTATCTCATCTGTTCATCAATGAGTGAATATCAAATCTTAATCATACATCTATCTATTTCTCTCACTCTTTTTATTATCATTATACAGTGAATTTATTTGAAACCATAATAATACCTAAGAATTAAAATATTATATTATATATAGTATATATTACCTCGAATATCTAGTTATATTTAAGCGCTTTCTTCTCACTAACTAGTATAGCTTATGTCTTAAGGGTGTCATATCCCACTACCAGTATTTTCGGAAACTTATCGGAGATGGAAGCGTAATACACAGTGATAATCACTGGTTAATTAAGTGGTGATAGATAGTCGAGAGATGGGAAGAGGGAGAAGATGAGATGTAAATGAGACATAAATGGGGTATCCCACTACCGGTATTTGCGGAAACTTGTCTGAAATATAGTAACTTTAAAACTATTTTCTATCAAGTTTTAATGGGATACCCTCTTTAAAGTTACTATATTTCAGGCAAGTTGTCGGAAAGTAAAGGGATATCCCACTACAATTGTAGTTAATTTGATATAAAATCGTTTTAAAGTTACTATATATCCTACAATTTGCCGGAAATACTTGTAGTGGGATACCCCATTTATGTATCCTACATATAGTCTTACTCCCTCCCCCCTATCTCAACCAGCTATCATCACTTAGTTAACCAGTGATTATCACTGAGTACTAGGCATCCATCTACCTCTCCACTCTCAGTTGAACTGTTCTCTACTAACTAACCAGTAAATCTTATGTTTCATAATCTCTTTCTCTCTCTCTTTCAGCTGATTATCAAACGCAATGACTTGAAGACTATCCAACTGAAACAGACGCAATCATACGCCTCGTTGGAAGATACTCGAGCCGAATTAGACTCTGCAAAGAAGCAGGTTTACTACTGCTCCGCCCACTACCCATCCACTACCTGCCCACTATCCCACCCACTCTATCTATACACACATGTCGTACTACTTCTTAATGTGTTGGATTGTAGATTATGGAGTTGGACACATCTATTCACGAATACAAGTGCACATCTGATTCGCTACAAAAAGAGGTTAAGAAACTGCAACATCGACAACTGAAACAACACAAAGAACACGAATCTTACGATATGAAGATGAATGACGAGATCACTCTATACAAACATGTTTCATTTATTATATTAAGATATATATATATATATATATATATATATATATATATAATTATTATTATATATAATATTATATTTTCGATATGTATCTATATGGTTTAATTCTTGTTTATTGATACAGATCTAATTATTATATATATTATATATATATATATATATATATAATATATATATATATTTATCTATATCATATATAATATATAATATTACATAGAAATTAGATGAAGAGCATACTAAAGTATCGGACGGAACCTCTTTAATTGACAGCTTGACTACAAAAAATGAAGATCTAGTTTTACAAAATCAAAAGGTTTCAATAGATGATTAATTACTGTTTACCATTAATAACACAAATTAGATCACTAAGTTTTATGAAAATATATATATATATAAATATATATTAGTGAAGTGCCTTTGCATTTCATTTGCTTTTAAGTTTTTTATCAAAGCATTAAATTGATTTAACCTTAACATAATTCTTATTGTATATTTGTTAAACTTAGTGATGCAATGTGAACATTAATTTCAAAGGATTATATCCAGTTCAGGTCACTGAAATATGTTAATTGCAATTAACCAGCTTCTATAACAATAACCTATATAATACAAATAACCTGTATTAATATAATTTTATTTTATTATTCTGATTGACTCAACCTGTCTACATTTGCCATCTTGTATAATGCCATTGGTTTGACTGTATGTTTGACTGTATATTTATACATCAATTAATATACAAATTCATTACAGTGTGAAGAAACTTACGAGACAAAATGTGACAGCATACTAAAGCACAACACTAGTCAATACGAAATACAGATTGAATGTGTTAGTATATATCTCTGTATACAATATACAATATATATACAGCAATAATACTTATATTTATTAGAAGATTTTTTTTCTTCAGATTCTTTTCCTAGTTTATAATAATATACTTTTATTCCTAATGGCTTTAGAAATAATACATCATATTTTCATTCATTGTCATCGATTATAAAAATTAAATACATATATTAACTATGTTAACAAATATTATTTAGTTGAAGGATGATGAGAAGAAATTACGCCAATCTTTATCGAATAGTCAATTGAATCTCGAGAACTGTTCCACTTCACTAGAGAAATCGTTACTAATTAATAAGAAAATTGAGGAATCTCTACAATACCTGAACGAAGACAACCGAGATAAAGATATTCTGATTTCTCGGCTAAATAAAGACTTGAACCTTATAAATGTTAGTTACTTACGCGTTTGCGGGTCACTAGATAACCTCGTTGACCTTGACCTTGACTATAGGATGACTATAAAGAATCTGAAAGTGTGGCTTCTGCGGCGAGAGAAACCTGCGACGACCTCACTTCTGAACTGAAACACCTGCATGGAGAGTTGCATCGCTATAAATGTACGTCTAAAGATACCGAAGCTTCGTTGGGTGCTCTTAAGAATCAACTAGAAGAAGCCATTAGTGAGGTTTTGTTGTGGTGGTGATGTATTGTTAATTTTCACTATCAAATTAAAATAATCATTTTTCTGCAAATTAAAATAATATTTACTACTATATACATTTAAAGGGTTTAAAAATTTTATTATTATTCAAATTGAAATATATTTATTAACTATATGCTCTGCATTATTATATATATTTTTGTTAATTACTTAATTTTTATCGTCACAATTATTTATATTTTGTTTAATTCATCTTCATTATTATATAGAATAATATCAATATTGAAACCGCGCAACAATATCAAAAGCAACTAATGGCCTATCAAAAGAGACATAAACATTCCAATGATCAGGTATGCAGATATAGTTTTACTCTTATATGCTTACTTTATGCCTATACAGTTATACATATACATATATTCTTCCTAGTATGATGAGAAACTGGAAAGTGAACAAAGACTATACTATGAATTAGAGACGGCAAACAATGAACTTAAAGTAAATGGTATTAATTCAGTAGTTAAATTCTAACCTTACTAAGCGCGTGTTTACATGGCACAATACGACACGATAATCTTACTCGTAATTCCACGACACAATTAAAGTGGTCGTTAATTTTAAACTAAAGGGAGTCACATCCCGTTACAAGTATTGCCGGAAATATTTTAACTTTAAAACGATTTTCTATCAAGTTATCTACAATTTTAGTGGGAAACCCTCTTACTTTCTGGCAACTTGCCTGAAATATAATAACTTTATAGGGTGTTATACAACTTTATAGAAAATGGTTGTAAAGTTTCAATATTTCCGGCAATTGGCCGAAAAATCTTGTAATGAGATACCCCTTTAAGAACAACTATTTACCGTTTAAACACACTCCTATAATGCTAATACATAATATTTATCTTGATTTCTGTCCAGATAAAAAGAGAGCTGAAAATGAAGAAGATATGATGAAGTTGAAGGTGGAAATAGTTGCCGTTCAAGAACAAAAGGCCCAAGGAGATAGCGAGGTACGTGTACGTAATGTTGTGTACCTTCTCCTCCTCTTCCTCCTCTTCCTCCTCCTCCTACTCCTCCTCCTCCTCCTCCTCCTCCTCATTCTCCAGTGTGTACGCGTATCTGTTCTATATCATGTCTAGTATATCACAACTAATATTGCTTGTTTCTCTATATTGTATGTATTTATGTGTGTCCTTCATCGTGTCTGCTTAGTGGTAATGTCGATTGATAATTTATTTAAGCAAATATATAATCGAAAGACTAAAATACATTATTGAAATAGACGAAGAATAATACGAAATTAAAAAATTAAATTAAAACGGTCTACAGTTTACCGTAAATATTGTTTTTATTTCAATCGAATCGATGATGTACCTTACATTACCAACTAAGCAGACACTTCCAGACTGTGGTTGTTTTATTCTAACAAATACGCTTGTTTTAGCAAACAAACGACATGGTGAAGCAGCTTCTCGTAGACCTGAGCTTTAACGCGGACGACAGTATCTCCTCATCTCTGCGGAGATTATCCGTCGACTTTATGAACACCAGCGATTACGATAGTTGCCCGAATTCGCGCGAAAACTCTCCGGCTAAACTTTTAGGTTCTCCCGCGTTTCAAAGACCCAAGAGTTTACGAAGAAGTGGCAGTTTCCAAAGAAAAGATCTCGACGCCGACCTGTGATATCCATTCATCATTGTACTATGTTAAGAATGATGCTTTTAATTATTTTAATCAATATTTTAAAAATCATCCACATTGTTATATACATTATTGTTATTTATTTAACACGAAATTCTTGAAACATTTGATTTTATTGAATTATATCGAAGTATTACTGATCTCTATGTATTCAGTTGCATTTATTCAAATCTACTGTGCATTCAAATTGCAATTATCATCATGATGCTATATAATTATATTATGTAATAAATGTATTATTTAATTTACTGTTTTCTAGAATTTAATTATTTTCTATAGCTTTATTTTACTATAATTAAAAATATATCAATTTAAATGTTGTGGTTTAAATTTAATATTGGTAAATGTTGATTAGTTTTAATTAATTAATTAGAATTTGGTAATTATCATTTATAAGAATCAATATTTTAAGTAATATAAATAATCAAGTATATATTTAAAAATAATTCAATCTTCATTTGCTTATTAATTATTAAATCTTCATTAGCTCATGTCACTTTATTCTGGATATATAATACCTTAATATAATACCTAATATCTGTATTAATTTTATTGTATTTACATTTAAATAATTAGATAGGATATTATTTATTTTAGGACAGATTTATTATATAATATACTTGTAATATATGTATTATTATTATAAATTTTATAAATTTATATTATTTAAATAAAAAGAAATAAGATAAATATAAATATATTGTAAATAATAATTGTATAATAAATTATACTAATTTAATATCATTTAATAATATTCTAATGATAAAATGTAATTAAGAATGTGTTTTATATAAAAATATTAATTTATATTTTATATTTGTTGAAATAATAATTAAAAAGTTAGTTTAGTTATATATTAAATATATTTTATAATTTAATATAGCAAGAATATTCAATATATTTATATTAAATAATTATTTATATTACTATAAATTAAATGTATATAATAACTATTTGTTATATGTTTAAATTTATAATTATATATTAAAAAATAAATTGATTAAATAAGATATAGAATTAATTTCTACTTTCTACACATCGGTATTATGTGAACGAAGGACTTTATTTAACTTAGTTATAAGTGATCAACATGAAACTAGAATTGTACAATTAGTCTTCATTAAAATAATGTATTTTAAGTTTCGATGATACGTATTTTGTTATCTAATATTATTTTTATAGATGTGTTGCATTACTCTCTGTATTAAGCATTATTTATTTTATAATATAATTTATCATTTTATATATATAAGACATCTTTTTTTAATACATATATCACTATTTTGCATCCTCAATTATGAGATCAGAAATGGATGAGATATTATTGAACTATTAAGTACATTGATATTTTCAGCTAAGAAATGTAAATATTGCAGATATTTCAATGTATTCGTATATACTCTATAAATAAGTAAACAATATAATTTACAAAAGTATTTATATATAAAATATTATATAATCTAGTTACATTAGAAATCGCATATATAAGTAATATTATTTAAGGGTTTGATTTTAATTTTAGATAATATTTCGCTTGTATATTTGAAAGAGTTTTTATTAACATTTCTGATTTTGAATTGACATACTACACCTAAATCTTCCGGAATATGTATCATATCATAAAGTCCCTATAGAGGTCTCCTGAATTTAGCCTAAACATGAACGAATTACAGAGTAAGTATTATATTTGTGTATGTTTGTGATTGTAATGTTTGTTTTCATTATATTGTTGGTTGACTAATTACTTTTCAGTTAGTTTATAAAGTTTCTATTTATGTTGTATTAAATTTTATTGTGAAATATAACAATACCAAATACATATACATATAAATGTTTTTTGTTTACAGTTCTTCGATCTGAAATTGAAGTGCGATGAAATGGAGAAACAAATCATACTGAACAGGTTCATACAACAACTATCAATTATCAGTGTTTGGCAGTGCTACAGCACTATATACTAGGGTTGAACCCTATAGTTTATAGAGCTACAATTGCCAATACTATCTGTTATAAAGAGAAAGTGATGTAATATGTACCAATGCAAATTTAGATTATATTTGATAGTCGTCCAATACCTTTTATTACATAAAAATGTATATAACAAGACGTTACGTAATATAATATAATTGGTTAACTATAACGGTTTACTTTTTTTATAAATTCTAATTAAGATAACGGTCGGATATTAATAATAAATCGTAGTACATATATTGGAAATAAGTTATCCTACATACATTTATTTATAATTTATAAAAAAAACGGAAGTCACTTTCCAGAAACCTACGAGTAAATTAATCAATGATCTTGTACTCTCCCGAGTTGACTATAGTATACTATTATTTCCTAATGAATCTACTTACTGCTAAATCAACTACTTCACTAAATCGAATCATCCCTTTTTCAATACACAATACTTACTGTACAAAACTCTCTGATGACTTCTTTACAACTTCTTATATAAAGCGCAATTCCTATTTAATAATATATAGAGTTCTAGCACGAGTATAGATTATATATATAAACGCTGAACACCGGCCAACACATACACGCACGTAACACATACATACGTTTCAGGAATCAGATGGTAACGGCGAAGGAGACTAACTTCAAGCTGAAGACTGACACGGAGACTATTGCCTCCTTGTTCACGGAACAAGCGAAGCAGAACGACTGCTTCAAACACAAGCTCACCGAAGAGAACGCCCGCTACAATAAACTAATAGAAAAGGTTCGACGATCTCTTAATACGCCGTCACAGTGATCTGATAACTATATCCTATCATGTATCTACAAAAATATCTGTTGTATATATTAAATTATGAAAAATATGTTTACTAGGATATCGATATTTTCATCCCTTATACTTGATAATAATATTATTATAATGCTACACTTGTTATATTCACTTTATTAAACATTATCATACTATTGTATTAACAGTTTTATCGATTTTTAATTCCTGATATCATATCACTAATTAGGCTGCGATTCTATGTTTACTGTCATTGATTTAACATTGATGCATGTCACTGATCTGACATCTACATCCTGTCATATATCTGACTGCTTAATCATATCACTAATTATATAGAGATCATCTGTCGCTATGTACTGTCACTGATCTGACATCGATGCCTTGCATAGATATGACATCGATGCCTGCCAGTGAACTGATAACATTGATATCTATAATATTTCACTAATTGATGAATTAGAATCTAATCACAATAAACTTATATGTTATAGTTATTATATACGATCATTATAATTAGTATTCCTAACTGTGATTATTGATATACATTTAATTCCGGTTAAATGTTCACTTATTACCTCGATTGGATGTTAATATAATAGTAGGACTTGTGTATATATTGTATACTTATGATAAACAGATAAACAATACGAAAGTGTTAACTTACTATACTATACTTACTACCTATCGGATGTTAATATAATAGTAAGACTTGTGTATATATTGTATACCTATGATAGATAGATAGACAATACCCTTTACATTATAAACATATATATATATATATATATATATATATTAATATATATATATATATTTATTTTTAGTTATTTATCGTTTCTGTTATTTTCTTTTCGTTTACACTTGTGAGATTGAAAAATGTACAAGTGTATAAATAAATAAATTACTTACTTACTTACTTACTTACTTATGACACTTACTATATTCACCTGACATTGTAGTACGAGACCACTACCGAGAAGTACAACAACACTCAGAATAAATGTCTAGAGGTCGAGATTGACGTCAGAAATCTGAACAACAAGGTTACTACCTAAACTGTTGCCGTGGTAACAGGTATCCGCGGTTACCTTAACGATTAGGAAGCGCTAGCGACGAATTCCGCGTTGAAGTTGCGAATTCCATTATACTTACATATCAAGCATATAAGGTTATGAGCTTAGTTTGGTTACATTGTTGGGAGTATATATGGATATAAGAATATCAATTAATTTTCTTAGGCATAGGTGTAGCAACGGAGTGTGTAATTTATAGTGATGTTTAGTACACTCGTCATTGGTGGTATTTCTAATAGTGATAATGGTAGTAGTGGTAATGGTAGTAGTGGTAGTAACTATGGTGATAATTGCCTTATATATAAGTGTTAGTGATATATGCCCTGTACCTTCACAACACACACACTATACACACACAGATAAGCTACATCGAAGGAGAGAACGAAAGACTTAAGTACGAACTGAATGAAGCTCGTGTCAATCACAAGTCTGTCATTCAACAGGTTACACGGGTCACAGGTCAGCCTGTCAGTGATACGTCTCAATTAACTCTATTTGCTTACATCAGTGTGCCAATGTGGGTTGTATATATTATGTTATTAATATTTTATCTTTAATTTATAAATAGAAAGAATCCTGAAAAATGTATTTATTTTATATTATGTTTTTAAATATATAATATATTTTAATTTCCCTATATATATATATGTAAATATATACGAAACAAAATTAAATAGAAGAAGTTTATTACAGATAAGAATACTTAATAACAATCTACAATTATGTTACTTGTTTGTAATTCAATTTTAATTAACTACGTACATTTCTAGGGGAGCTGTAGGGGGGTAACTATAAAAATAAATTTTGTGGTAAAAGAGGGGGGGGGACCAATACATAGGAGGTCCCCCTAGATTTTAAAATCCCCCACGTCCCCCCTGTTGCAGCGCCCCTATACATTTCATATTCACATGAAACTATATTAAATGTATACTGTTTGATCAGGTACAAGTAATTCAATATGTATACACTAATAAATATATTCTATCCAATCAGCTGGCACATTCCGACGAACAGATTTCATTAGCCAATCAGAGTACCGCTACGATTCGTGATTCTATGACCAATAAGGTAGTATGTAATATTAGTTTACCATATCACTATAATTAATTATATCATATTTATATTTGTTCTTCGAAGCCGCTCTCATATTAAGGCACCTATGGTGTTAACCATAGCCAATCATTTATTTATACACAATCATATAAGATTACTTCTAAATATTGTTTTAAGAACTATTTTATTGTTCTTGACGGGGCTTGAACCCATGTCCTACTACCGGTGTGTCTGACGCCTTAGCCAACTGAGCAACACAGGCAGTTATAAGTTATATTATATATATATATATATATACTAAAATTACATTCATATATGAGAGTTAGTTATATCATTAATACATAACGAATATAATATAATATACATCCGCACCCCCTCCACTTCGGATCCCACACCCCTTCACTTCTGGTCCCGCACCCCCTTCACTGCGGCTCTCACACCCCCTTTACTATGTGTTCCGCACACCCTTCACTTCGGATCCCACACCCCCATTACTTCTGGTCCCGCACCCCCTTTACTGCGGGTTCCGCACTACGTCCACCCTCACCTTCCATAATGGTGACTTTCAATGCATCTCTCCCATACTAGGTAACGGATTGCGTGAAGCTGGAACATCAGTGTCATCTGCTGAAAGTTGAGCTGGATTCATTAAGCGTTCGCTACCGCTGTAACGATGATGAACTCAAGGATAAGTCCTTAATCATAGGTATGCATTTCAGGAGGACATCATATTAGTAATAGGTATTAATGTATGTATATTAGGAGGACATCATATTAGTAATAGGTATTAATGTATGTATATTAGGAGGACATAATATTAGTAATAGGTATTAATGTATGTATATTAGGAGGACACAATATTAGTAATATGTATTAATGTATGTATATTAGGAGGACATAATATTAATGTAAATATATTGTATATATATATATATATATTTATCATATTTTTATATTTTCATTACTAGTTGTAAAATGTATAACAAATATCAACATTTAGATATACAATTAGAAATATAGCGCACTCGATGATAATAACTACACTTAGCCGTTATAATGAAACATCACGTGCTTTAACTTTAGTTTCAGTTATAGTATATTAACAATAGCCAGCGCTAGAAAGTAAAGTGTTTGTTATGTGAAGTATCATTATTACGAGATCGTTATTAGCGTATTCGTCATTATTACACCCTTATACCGCAGGGTAGGGTTATAGCACGATGGTATACCAACATCATACTCCGTGCGTACAGTTACTTTCAGTATCACCACTTGAACAGTAAGTACTGCATGGTATCAGCACGTTAATCGGTATGTCTTTGTGGTGTTATGTAATTATGTCCCACGAGGTCCTAAAGCATATATCTTAATAATATTAACGCCGCCTCGTGATAATATCGTACAATCTTACCCGTGGCAAACTATATATTAACATTGCATGAAAAATATAACGAAACTAAAATCGAGCATGCGTTATTTTATAATAAATGTATATTTAAATACGTTTATTAAGCTCAGAAATAACAAATATACAATACTTGTGAGTCGCAAGTTAACTTATGATTCGTAATGATTCATAATAATCATTATTGTCACATACAAATATACAACACTATTGATTGTACCATTGAATGCGATCAGACCGCCTTCAAAGAGAGGTACTGAGCACTAAAGACGAATACCACAAAGCTGTCACCGTGAACGTCAGCCAAAGACAGAAGATTCTAGATTGTAAAGATGCAGATATCCTTAACGAACAGGTAAACATGTAGAGTTATTCGTATCTATTCTTCCTAATCCGATCTGGTTCATATAATAAATCGATCAATAAGTAATCTAATATGCTGATAATCTAATTACTATGTATTCCACGTTATCGTGAGTTGTTTCATTTCACCTTAATTATTATTAATAATATATTTAGTAGTATTATTGTTTTAAATTAAATTACTATAATGTAAATTTATTAATTTTGTTTATTAATTATCATATATTAATTTTAAACAAACATTCACAAAAATAATTTATAATATAACAGTTACTAATATCATGGAATTGACCAATCATAATAATTTATTAATTTTGAATACATAACTGAAATATATAGATTGTCTTCATATATATTGTAAACATTTTTTTATTAGAAAAATATTTATTATAAACGCATTCTAACAATTATCACAGATTGCCAAGCAAGATACGACCATCACAGATATGCAATTCATTCTCAGAGAAGAAAGACAGAAATACCACGACCTACTTATTAAACATAAAGGATTGGACGCTAATCACAATTCTGATAAAGTTATTCGAATTTTAATTGAATATAATACAATATTAAATACAATTTCTAATTTAAACTATTTAATTTATATTGTAGAATCATAAAACATAACTAATTTATGTATTTTAAAATAATTATATTTTTTAATATTGTTAATATATATATATATATATACTCTAAATATTATTTATAATTTATTTACTAATATATATATAACACATTATTTAAGAAATTATTTAAAATACATATATATATATATATATATATATATATATTAAATACACATTTGGAATTGTATTTTCTTATAATTCCTCTTTATAATATATAATAATTTAAATTTAGAATAATTCTCATGCTATCATTTTTAATTATTGATTTAAATTTTTATAATATAATAAAAAATTTAATTTTAAGAAAATATATGTTATGTTAATTTATTAAATATATTATATCTGTTAAAAAAAAGTATTATAATAATAATTTGAATTGTACCAATAATTCTTATCTTATTATATGCATATAGATATTGAATGATTTTATTAATTAATTTGAGTAATATTGGTTCTTTCTGTTATATTTTCAAAAAACTTAGCTAAATATAATTTATTTTAATTTATACAGGATTCCTATTTACAAGAATTTAGAGATTCATTGGAAAAGGTTGAAACGGAAAACACGAATCTCTCAAGTTGCAACAAGAAGCTGAGGGAAGAGGTAGGCTAGATAGTACACTATGTTATTATTTGTATACTCATTATCTTCTTTGTAATTAATCTTAACTTCTCAAATATATTTACAATTTAAATACATATATATTTCGTTAGAATATTTCAAATCTATAAATATCAGACAATTATCTAGAATATCTAATATTAAAATCTATTTAATATATCACATGTGAAATAATACTTTCAGATATATTGAATGTATTAATAAAAGATAATTATCTAGTATATAACCATAATATAGTTATATAAAATTGCACGTGACAAATTATAGTTAATTATTCACCATTCTAAAACATCTTCGTCATATTATTAACACCCAAACATTGATGCTAAAGAACAACTCCTTAAAGGCGGACACCTACCGAAATCAAATCAACGACACTCGTAAAGTTTGTCAGAATTCGCACACAATGAATGACATGGCACACGATCAGGTAACTACATTTTTAACATGAACACATCATAACAGCAACAATACGTGTATAAACGAGCAGTAATTTAGTAAAACTAGTATACGAAAGTATTCGTAGAGTTTTATTTCTAATGAAACTAAAAATATGTTTACATATCATATATTAACATTTTACCTTTTGTATTATTACAGTTTGTATTAATATTAGCTAACCTAGGTTATACTTATTTGTTCAAAGTTCAAATTATAATTAAACTTTATTTTATTATAATCGATTATAATCAATTATAATACACAGATAGTTGAATTCAAGAAAACTGTGGACACTTTGAGAAGTGAATTGTTAAAAAAAGATAATAACAGGTATAATTTATCGTTTATATTGAAATATATATAATTGTATTTAAAAAATTAAATGTAATCATAATCTCATACTTTAGTTCATTCGAGAACATGGAGTATCAGAAGAACTTATTAAAACAAGACGAAATGGTAAATATATAGGAGAACACATATTATAAAAAGCATCGATGAGTTTATATCAAGTAAACTTTATATACAAGTAAACTTTATACACGCGTAAACTTTATATACGAGTTAACTTTATATACGAGTTAACTTTATATACGAGTTAACTTTATATACGAGTTAACTTTATATACGAGTTAACTTTATATACGAGTTAACTTTATATACGAGTTAACTTTATATACGAGTTAACTTTATATACGAGTAAACTTTATATACGAGTTAACTTTATATACGAGTTAACTTTATATACGAGTTAACTTTATACGCAAGTAAACTTTATATACGAGTAAACTTTATATACGAGTTAACTTTATATACGAGTAAACTTTATACGCAAGTAAACTTTATATACGAGTAAACTTTATACGTGAGTAAATACCACCGCCACCGTCACCGCAGGAATCCTACAGACTGTCTGAGATCAAAGAACTGCAGACGCGCTGTTGCCACGGCGACCAGACGATTACGACGCTGCGTAAACAGGTCGACCACCTCGAGGAGGTCAATAGGTCGATGACGGACGCCATCACCGACGCCAAGCACACTAATCGCAGCCTGTCCGACCAGATCAACGACCAGTCGACGTTCATCAACGAAGTCGCTGACGAGAATAGGTTCCTTACATTATTACACACGCTTTGGGGCGCCGCAATAGGGGGGTGGACAGGGGGGATATGTCCCACCCAATTTAAAATCTAGGGGGACCTCCTATGTATTGGTCCCCCTCCCCACTTTTTACCACCACATTTATTTTGATTGGTTGGTCCCCCCTACATACAAAATCGTTCCAGCGCCCCTACGTACGCTAAGTATATACTAAGTATGTATTATACTGTGCTATCGTAGTATTGTATATATATATATATATATATATATATATATATATATATATATATATATATATATGGACTACAATACAAAAATAGTCGATATTATTTTGAAGTCTGTTATCAGGAATAATCGTACAAATATAATATATAAATAATAGAATAATGTAGGTTTAGTACAGACATTATTACACGTATAGCATACACTGAGATATACAAACATGTTACGAAGTATATATGGCGGTTACCATCTATAAAAGATATAGTGAGCCCCCGTCGCTGATGGAAGTAGTAACACCACTGAAATAAATGTAACATTGACGCAGTTTTTATAAAACAATGTTTTCATTCTATTAAATTACGCGCAATATAAGTTTGCCTTTACTCACCTCATAGATTACAGATAGTATAACGTTCATAGTTATATACTATGATATTATATTATTGTATATATATTTAGATATATATATATCATAAATTAAATAATGGGGTAGCTCGTATGTTAATGAATAAGATACGCAGGAAGTAGAATACAGGTTCAAACTTCCTCTAGACCCATAAAATAGGTCTTACAATAATATTTAGAAGTAATCTTATATAATTTTGTATACAACGCAATAATTTATACTTAAAATCTGGATAACTTAATATGAGACCTGATTTGAAGGAAATAGAACCATTCGGTTAAGCATTAAAATGTCATCTATGTTCCTGGATGGGATGAAAGTACCCCATAAAAATAACAATAACAATAGCAATATATATTACATAATCTAATGGGAAGGCGAATATATAGGTCTATTAGTTTATATTGTATATTTATAATATATATTAGTTATTCTATTTAATAAGATATAAATATATTTTTAATGTATACACTTTAATATATACAAATACACTCGTTTATATATACACCTATATAACATTAATATTGGTATAATAATATTATAGAAGCTTGAAAAACTCGTTGAATAATTCATTTGATAGTCAATCCAGAAATCAGGTTTATAAATATATCTAGTTCATGATAATATATTAATACTATTTTCTTAGATAATAATAAAATTTCAAAAATACAATATATATATATAATTATAACTAAATGCCAAATATTATAATTAATAAGATCATTTATAATATCTATATAAATAAATACATATACAGTATATATTATATACATATATATGTATTATCATTTTTTGATATAATATCATTATTATAAAAATTTAATATAATAATATTGATTTTTTAGTAATTACAATTTAAACAGATTTAATATATAATAACATATAATTAATATATAAAATATTCAGTAAATTTGTTTAATAACAGTTTAATATTGATTAATTAATTATTGATTAAAATAGGCTTTAAAGGCTCATTCAATACAGCAACAGAAACTTATAAATAGAATGCAAGAACAATTGGAAAAAATTGAGTAAGTTATAACTAATAAATATACAATTTTACAGACTAAAATAATCGTATTCTATACAATTATTTATAAAATATTTATCTATTTACTTATTTTGTATTTAAATCTGTACTATAATAATGAGACTGAATTATTTCCCTATATTATTCAATGTATCCTTTATTATTTATTTTTATATTCTTTTTTTTTAAAAGATAAAATATTACTATCATAATTATCATCTCCCTTTAATTTATAGTTATTTATTTAGTATTTTCTAATGTATATACATAATTTTCTTAAAATTACAAAACTATTAATTTGAATAAAATAAATAGATAATTATCTTTACCATATCATCATTATAGGTTTATAAATGTTAAATAAACATATAAATAACTTTATTTAATAGGCATTCAAATATTTTGATTTGATCATAGTTATAATTTATTATAATAATTTTAAATAATAATTAAAATTTGTCACTCATATTACTAGATTAAAAATGTATAACTAACTGTTTTATAACATATAGTTTATATTTTATATTTATTCTCGAGAAGTTAATAAATATACATAATATTACTGATTTTTAGAGAAAACTAAGAGATCATCAATTATATCCTATTAAATGAAATAGGTATTAATTCTAATTATAATAAATTTCTATTATTTTCCAATCGAGGCTCGTGTTCCAAATATAGTAATATTAATACCATAGTAACTCATCTCCATGTACTCATGCTGTATTGCTTCATCACATGCTTCAGTAATCTTTATTTTCCTTCATCTACATTCCTCTCAGTGGTTCACGCATAACTCTCGCTAGCTATATTATAATGTTAATTTTTCTATTATGTAACACACATATACATATATAATATATATATATATATGTTAATATAATAATAACTAAATAAATAATGTTAACTACTATTTAAATAGAAATACTACAAGTGGTAATGAAAGCATGAGCTCCCATTCAAAATCAGTAAGTACACATATAGAGTATATAGAGGTCTTTCGTAATGCATCAATATTATAGTTGAAGTTATAATTGTAGTTATAGTAGTATTTGTAGAAGTACTTAATGTTGTGTCTGTTTTAGTTTTAGTTATATTAGGTATTGTAGTAATAATGGCAGTTACACTGATAGTGGTAATATTAAATAATTAGTAGTAGTAGTAGTAGTAGTATTTGTAGTAGTAATAGTAGTAGTAGTAGAAATAACAACAACATTCATTATATTTATTAAATTAGTTGATATTTAATGTGAATTAATGTGATTAATTATACAAATTTATTATCAATAATATAATAATAATATATTTAAATTATAAAATAATTATATTATAATATAAAATAATAATAATATTTAATAGAAGATTTTTTCTGTGTCGTTTTCTAGTTTACAATAGTAACAAAGCTTTGATAGTAATATGCTTTGTCCTCCTAAAGGGCGTCACAATAACAGCATATCATATGTTGTAGTGTTGTACTAGTCAAACAATATTATTTATTAAATTAAATTATAATACATTATTGATTAGATAATTATTAAATATAATAATTGAGTGATTAAAACAGATTGATTCTCGAAAATATTCACATCCACCGGAATTTTGGGTCGAAAAATTATCGAAACTTACATAGGAAAGTTATTAACAAAGACCATAAGCCAGTATTCATATTCAAAGACCATATCGAAAACCTATGTGGAAGATGACACTTCCATTCTGTTATTGTGATAATAGTGCATATTTATTTTTCTATAAATTATTAATATCATTCGCAATTATAAATATTAATACTATTCAATATTTGCGAACTTAAACTTTTACGATATTACGTATTATTATCAATAAAGTGTACAAATAATAATATAATCATAATTAATTAACGTAATATGAATATCTATAAATATAATTTATGTTATACCTATTAATATATATATATATTAATATAATAATCGGAGTCAATGAATGATAAAGCAAATTAATGTCTGGTCATTCAGTTATTAATGAGATTACCAGAAGTAAACTTTCTTTAATAAACTTTATCATCAATATAATATTATATTAGTAAGTAAAGTAATGAATGTAAGTAGAACTAATATTATAATAATAACAAAACTAATAGTACTTAAATATAAAGCTAACTTAACAACTAAAACTAATCACGGAGTATAAGAAAATACAGCTAATTCAGGCAACATCAATTATCAGTTAAATGTGCACCAAGTCCTATATCATGTATGATCAAACTCCTGTTAGAAGAGTAAACATCGTTATCATTACTATCAGATGTTTACTACATAAACTGAATCACGAAAGTATTTAAAATACCCTCATAATCATTCTAAATAAATTTAATGTATTACTTTGTTACTAAAAATGCGAAATTAGGTATAATAAATAGCTAATTAAGAACATATAAATATATATATATTGAAATAATATACTTGTGAACTATATATTATAATATACTTGAACCATCACACAATTCCTATTGAATATAACTAAAACATCTCATGTAGTAAATTACCTTGTGTAATGTGCAATGTATTTGAACACAGCATCTACTATTATTGTCACACCTAAAGATATCTTCACGTATCTATTTACACGTGTATTTAGTTTAGTTTAAATGATCTTAAGGGGAGGCATGTAACAATGCTATTTCAGCTCTATCTAAGTGTTGCGATATGCATAAATAACGTTTGATGCAGTGATATGCATGACTAAGCATAATGCAGTGACATGCATGACTGCGTTAGCACTGACTAACGCCTCCGAGAAGTGCAGTTAATCTTAATACGTTAGTGATAAATTACCTATATATAATACTTTATACCTATACCCGAATATTCTACATAGGTGTCAGAAATGGTCGAATATAAGAAGGTAAGTGCTAACGCAGGCATATCACAATAATACGCATTATAGAAACTCATTGCAACGAATTATTACTGTATATATGTGTATATATATATGTGTGGTTGTTACTATATATAGATATATATTATTGTTACTATATATATGTGTATATATATGTATAGGTGTTACTATATATAGGTATATTTTATTGTTACTATATACATAAGTACGTTTATAATATTTATAATACTATTTACTTATAATAGATTGTGGTACTATATATAGATAACTGTATAATAGATAACTATATAATATACTGTATACTATACAGTATATTATATAGTTATCTATTATATATACAGTGTATAGTATATACGTTATACGTTGTACGCATATCACGTGTCACATATCACGATACAATCTATTTATATATTCTATACGTATAAAATATACACGCATTATACGAATTGTTATAGTTAGCTATATATGAATAACAAAAAAATTAGACCAGTAGACAATATCAAACTGATAGAAGGAAGAATCAATAATACCAGATAATACATATAAAAGAGAAATGACAGAATATAGAGCCGAACTAATACTGAGTATGTTTTCAGGAAACGATGTTGAAGAATGGGTAGAAAAGGCCAGAGATTGTATAGAAGAGATTAAAGATGAACATAGAGCAAGCTTCATACGTCAACACCAACAGAGTAGGGCATATGAAGAAATGAAAATACAGTCAGATACAGTTAAACATAATGCAGAGAAACTATTAGAAGCGTTGGAGAATTTTTTTGGTAAAATAGAGACAGATCAACAGATAACGAGAAGACTGATGAATAGAATACCGTCCAGTATACTCTCTATAGAGAAGATATTGGTACTTATGCGTACGTACTTGCAAAAATGGCGAGAAAAATAAAGAAAAGTAATGATATGATGGTGAGAGATTGTTTTATAGAAGAGCTGAAATGTGCTAAGCTGAGATGGGATATCAACAGGGCAATCGAAAATAACAACAAAATGAGTTTTCTAGAAGCGAGAGAAATTGGGAGAAAATGGGAAAAAGAAGTAATGACAGAAGATGAAGATTACGAAGAAGAGATAGATACATACAAAATGGGAGTATCAATGATGATATCAGATAAGGATAGAATAGAATAGAAAAACTAGAAAGACAGGTAGAGTTACAGAACAATGAAATAGAAATTCTAAAGAAGAAGGTTGAACAGTTAACAATAACAAGGAGTGGATCTGAAAGAGAAGCTAGCCCGGTGAGAGCAGTTAAAGAATATTATCAAAGAAGACCAGAAACAGATTACAGACATATAGAAACTAACGAATACAACAATAGAAGAAAACCACAAGAATATAATAACAGAATAACATCATGAGATTATAGTCCATGAAGAATTGAAGAACAATATGTACAAAGACAACCGAAAGTAACATTTCAAGAATCAAATGTGTCTAATAGACAAATTGCATGTTACAACTGTGGTGAAAAGAGGAGAAAAGAGATAAGTGAAGAGGTTATAAAAAATAAGAAATGTAAAAAGAAGAGTTCAGATGTTCAGAAGAAAGAAGACGTCGATAAATATTTAGAAGAAGGCGAGTACGTCTATATAAGGAAGGGAGTACTCGGTAGAAATAAACTTCAGAATTTCTGGGACGATAAAAAGTGGCTTATTATACGAAGAAGAGAGAATGTATACGAGATTGAGAATGAAGGAATAAAGAAAATAGTACACCGTGAGAATATGAGACCATGCGAAACAGAGTATATACGTTGGAAAGAAAAACTTGTCAGTACTATGGCATAGTACTACTATGGTATAATGAAGTCTCGTACTACCCCTTACCATCCAGCTGGGAATGGAATCGTTGAAAGATTCAACAGAACCCTACACAACTTAATAAGAATACTAGAAGAAGAACAGAAGACAGAGTGGCCAAAACACATGAGTGAATTAATTTTTTCCTATAATGTAACACCACACAAAACGACAGGGTTTTCACCTTATTTCTTGATGTTTGGGAGAGAGTGTAAACTTCCCATTGATAAGATGATAGGAAATATAGGAGGAATAATATCGCTAAAAAACACTTGGACAGAAGAAGCTGCGAGGATAAAAGAGATAAGTGAAGAGGTTGTAAGCAATAAGAAATGTAAAAAGAATAGTTCAGAAGTTCCGAAGAAAGAAGATGTAGAGAAATATTTATAGGAAGGTGAGTACGTCTATATAAGGAAGAGAGTACTCGGTAGAAATAATATTCAGAATTTCTGGGACGATAAAAAGTGGCTTATTATATGAAGAAGAGATAATGTATACGAGATTGAGAATGAAGGAATAAAGAAAATATTACACCGTGAGAATATGAGACCATGCGAAACAGAGTATATATGTTGGAAAGAAAAACTTCCCCCAGAGGAAACTCTATCCTGGCTCAGGTCAGGTAAGGAGAAAACGTAGAAGTGTAGAGATTGTATATATGGTTACGGTATTTTGTTTATATAATTATATAATTATTTTGTTACGGTTATTTATTACTATTGGTTACGGTTATTTTTTTGATAGAATATTATTTATTTTAAATTGCGAGGGGTGAATGTTATTTGATAGAATATTATTTATTTTAAATTGCGAGGGGTGAATGTTGTGATATGCATAAATAACGTATTGATGCAGTGATATGCATGTCTAAGCATAATGCAGTGATATGCATGACTGCGTTAGCACTGACTAACGCCTCCGAGAAGTGCAGTTAATCTTAATACGTTAGTGATAAATTACCTATATATAATACTTGATACCTATACCCGAATCCTCTACATAAGGATAAATAAGTAATGTAGATAATTACATATTTTTTTTGTATTCAACAGATACTTTCCTCCATCATATAGAATCTGTCTTTATATAAATGTAGTTAATTTAAAATGGTGTACAAAAATAGTCTCAATTAATTAAATATTTATTTTTAATTTTCTTCATTAAAATGCAAGTTTATCACCATTTATTTAATTAATATTAAATATAATAATAAATCCAACAAGATTTATATAGATGTATATGTTATACATTTACCGTACAAATTTCACATAAAAATGATAAAAATCAAAAAAGTAGTAGGGATTTACATGTGGTTACAAAGTAAAAAAGTAGAAACTTGAGAAAATGACATTCAAAGTTTTTTTTTTAAATAATCACAAAATATTATAATATATGTTGTATTGTTATTTATAGTCATTGAATATGACCTGCGACCCTTGACACATTTCAGATTAACTTCCTCTTGTAAATAAATATATACCTAGTTAGACGTGTTTAATTAATATATCAAATCTTCGTAACATAAACTCGTAACTTAGCCATTCTTTGCATCCAGATCGATTCCATTATAGTTAGAACAACAAACTATTATAATAATATATATTAGAAATTTAAATAGAAGTGTTTCTCTCACTATAAGGAGTCTATGGAATCATGAGCTGCTTCATCTTCTGACGGCTTCGTTAAGGAACATGTAGTAATTACACGTAATTACGTGTATTCGCGATGCAGCTATACACTACCCATGTCTACAAGCTGCAGAGGAGACCGCATTCTCGTGGGAAATAACAACAAGCCATCTAAACTGTCTATATACAATTAATGAACTCTCAGTATGTTATGTTTACATGTGCTAACTGTCGTGACTCCACTACTTATCCGTCAGCAACGCCACGTCACTCATCTGACTCACTGAACGTGAAATCAATGGAGGATCTCATAATAAGGGTTGAATCTAGTCTAGTAGACCTACAAAACCAATCTATTAATATTACATCTCTCCTCACTTCTTCTAATCATATTTCTCATACCTCACCTATTTCAAATCCCTTACATATTACTGCAACTAAACATATTCCTCACTACTCACTAATTATTCTCCATCTACAAGCTCACATAATAAATCTGCACACATTCCTGTTCCTCTTTCTCCTTCACTTGTTATTGAGAATCTTGATACTTCTCAACGGAATCTGCCTTTTCTAAAATCTATTCTTTGCAAACTTGAACTTGACCCTAACACTAGTACTACTATATATCCTATATATTTTAAATATAACCGTGCTTTTTTTACACTATCATCTCCTTTTAATTATTACGCTATAATATCTTCTAGAAATAAACTAAAAGAAAGTAATTTCTCTAAACTATTCTTTAGACCACACTTATCTGACACTGCATTCACAAATGGTAGAGTACAATTGCATGTATGCAAATCAGGTATGGTCACGGGTCATAAATGTATAATCAATTATCGTACATCGCGTTATGAACTCAGACCATGTAATTATTCAAAGGTTGATTGGAAATGTGAATCTTTATCACCATATTCGGATGAATAGCTCTATGGGAGAAATCCTTTATAGAGTACAAATAATCTTTTAAATCTAAATCTACGTCTTCTAAATGACAATTATATACCTCATTATCTGAACACATTGCCCTAATCAATATTCTCGAAGAGAACGCGTTCTCTTCGTTCCAATGCCTCCATCTTATTACCATTTCTTAAAAAGTCTGATTTTAGTATTATTGCATTAACAGAAACATGGATCTCTCACATAGATATAGAGTACTGGTACTCTATATCTATGCATAGATATAGAGTGGGCCCCACTCAGTGGGGTCACTCTAATGTCTATGATATCTCAAGACGACATATTTGCTCTATTTCACAGTTTTGGTTATACATTACTCTTATCGCCAAGATTATCAGGTCATGGTTGTAGGGTTGGCTTAATCGTAAAAGCTTCTCTACATTTACCATGTATATCCATATCCCATAACTTCTCCTACTCCGACTGCCTAACTATATCGTTCACCCAAAAACATAAATCTATATCCATTACTGTCATTTATAGACCGCCTAAACCAGAATTCGCTCCATTTCTAAGTGAGTTTAACGATATTGCTACTGATCTAATAAGTTCACCAATATACCATCCTATTATTTTTGGTGATTTCAACTATCATTTTAATTCTACTTCAAATCCACATATTATATTCACTAATTTAACAAATTCATTATCCCTATCACAACATGTACATTTCCTAACTCATATAAATGGTAATATTATTGATCTTGTATTCTTCAGTTCTCCATTCTGAACTCATGGTGAGTAATATTTCTAAACTTGATCTACTTTCAGATAACTTCCTAATCTCATTCAAAACTAACTTTACTATCACTCCTAATCAGAAAACAAGTATTACATAGACCCATTAATAATATTAATTCTATGATATTCTTAGCTGACTTATATTCTGCTTTAGGTGACTACTATTATTCACCAGTTGTATTCTTACAGTTACTTGTATTGTATCAGTTACATTCCATACTACCACATTTACTCGATAAACATGCGCCTTCAATAACCATATCAGTAAATCTCATCCTGATACCCCATGGTTTACTTCCCACATCATGTCCTTGACACGATCACTTCGTAAATCTAAAAGAATATACCTATCCTTGAAATCTTCATCTTCTAGAGCTTCATTCATTGAGAAACGTAAATTCTACAAGTTAGAAATTTCTTATGCCAAATCTAGCTATTATACTCAGATTATAAACGATCTTGCTTCTGATAACCGACGACTTTTCAGACTGGCTAATAAGTTGTTATTTCCCCCAAAACCAGCATTACTACCATAAATAACCAACATTTCTCCTTTACAATTAGACTGTCTCTTCTCCAAAACATTTTATAATAATTTGACACCATCTTAATAAAGATCAAAAACCATAACCCTACTGCCAAATATCCTTCAATCATTGTTACCCCACATATATCTGATTTCTTAAGTTGTTTTCGTCCGCCACATATATCTATCATATCTAAACTACTAGGGACTAAATACCTACATACGTCCACTTCGATAACTCACTCCGATCCTGTTCAACTATCTATTTTTAAACTTTACTACGATTATCTATGTCCAACTATCTGTAACATCATCTCATATTCATTAAATTCCGGTACTATCCCTTCTATTTTTAAACAAGAAATAATCACTCCCATTCTTAAAAAACCTTCATTCGATCCCGAATCACTTCTCAATTACCGCCCAATTTCTCAGCTACCTTTGGTGAGTAACATTTTGGAAAGAGTTGTCTCTCGTCAACTAATCTCCTACTTAACTGCCAATAATCTCCATATTCCTCAACCAAGTGGTTTTCGCCGAGGACACTCCACAGAAACAGAACTACTAAACTTAATTTATGTCATCACTTCTACCCTTAATACTAAAAATTGCTGTCAACTAGTAATGCTGGACATATCCAGTGCTTTCGATACGCTTGATCACCAAATTCTACTGTCCCGTCTACACCTGCTTGGAGTTAGAGACCTTTCCCATGGTTCATGGTTTACTTCATATCTATTTGACCATAGTAGCAGTGTAAAAATATATAATTCTTTGTCTTCCCCTTCTCCTATGAAATATGGTGTTCCCCAGGGATCAGTACTCGGTCCTACACTTTTCTCTATTTATTTATATCCATTACCATCCAAAATATCTAAATATCCAAATATATATTACCATCTATATGCAGATGACATACAACTATATATGTTTCTTCCAACTAATTCATCACCAGGTCTCAATAAGCAACTCTTCAATTGTGCTAATGATATTAAAGAATTGCTTATTTCTAATAATATTCTCCTTAATACCTCAAAAATTATGTTGTTGAATCTATCTCCATCACCAACTTGCTTCCCTCCTTTTCTTATTGATAACATTGTAATATCTCCTTCTCCTACTGCATCCAACTTAGGTGTACTTTTTGATTCTAATCTTTCCTTTATTCCTCATATTACTGCCATCACTAAATCTGCAAATTATCATCTATTTAGAATTTGAAAAATACGAAAATCAATTACTGTATCTCTTACTAAAATCTAGTTAATTCCCTTATACTCTCACGCATAGATTACTGTTCCTCGATCCTTATCAATCTTCCATTATCTTCTATCTGTCCCATACATCGAGTTATTCGTTCATCAATCCGTATAACATATAACCAACCTATTCGAGATAATTCCTCTACTTCATCATACCAACACTTACCTTCATGGTTCCCATTTAACAAACGCTCTGCTTATCGCATACTATCTATTGTTCAATCTTAAATATACTCTTCGAATTGCCCCTCCTATATTTCTGCTTCTCTAGTACAAAGATATTCCCTTCCATCTCTTAGAAACCATGAATCTCATCTTCTATCTACCCTATTCTCCATCTCTCAAAAATGAATACTAGGGCACTGATTTATATTGGTCCAAAACTATGGAATTCACTCCTACCATATATTAGATCCATAAAATCGCATAAAACATTCATGAAATATATTCAACAATTTATATCAGACAACCTGTAATACTAATATTGTTTGTCATAGACATTGTATTGTTAAAGGCTCCGTATTAGGTTACTTTCCCCTATAATTGTAAACGATCATAAAGATTTTCTGAAGGTTGTTGGAAAATGCTTCGCAAAATCATTGACGATTATAAATAGATTGACACCTAGAAAGATAAATTCGTATGTTTTATACCAATTTCTTAAATTGTCACAAAAACTATAATAAATACGGATTAGAACATTTAGCAATAATCGCAGAAAAACATAGAATTTTAATATTTGGCAATTCTTTAGTATTCTAATGTGCAATTGCTGGAATAGATTTCTCATGTGTACAGCGCTTAAGAAACAATAATATTTTATATGATAAAAAATATATAATTTTTATCAATATACAATATTGTAGTATATACTTCTATTTATTTTTATATATCATTATTTGTTATATTTTATATACAATAATATTCTTATAAAGAGGTTTTTCTTATATAAGATGTTCATATAAGGAAGTTTTTTAATGTGGAAAAGGTTGAATTCCAACCAAACATGTGAACAATATTCTTATACATTGGTTTTTCTTATAAATAGGTTTATTATAGAGAGGTTTCACTGTATATATGGATATACCTATATTATATTAAATATAATCGAATAGAATAAGTACAATTAAACAACCATACTATTACACTTATATTACTAAACAACTATAGTTGCTTACATTTGATATTAATATATATGTTACTGATATTTTGTCGAGTATACATGTATTAGTATAACTACTTTTAAAATATAATATGAGAACTATTTATTCCGGAACATGCCTGTCTCCCAGAAAACAATAAAAGCAGAATTAATTATTTATTAAAGCAGTTTATAAAGCAATTTTAATCATATTTTCGAACATTCTAATTTAAAATCAGCTTTAATATTAATCAATCAATCAGCTTGAATATTCAACTAATTTAAACGTATTAAAAAAATATTTTTCTACTGCTTTAATAATTAAGTATTAAAGCCTGATTTAATTCTGATTTAATAATCTCACATATAAGATATATTTTCCCAGCAAAAAATAATAGTATATTTAAATACTTTTTAAAGCAGTAATACATGTTGACAGATTTAAATACTTATTAAGACAGATTTAAAGATATCGGAGATTATAAAATCAGAATTAAATCAGACTTTACTACTTAATTATTAAAGCAGTAAAAAATAGTTTTAAAAACGTTTAAATCAATGGATTTAAAGTATTTTTAAATCAGAATTTTCGAAAATCTAAGTATTTAAACCTGTATAAGTATCTGATGTTATTGTTTGCTGGGCTGGTATATATATATAGATAGTGAAACGTTAATTATTAAATTAATAAAGATATAGTTATTATTCACTGTATTTATTTCGTGTATTTATAGGTTGTAAGTTTATTGTTACTTCTACTCAAATGGTAATTGTTTTCGAACCTCCTAACGACTACCGATACCACGTAGACAAACAACGCCACAGCGCAGGATATGAACATTACGCTTATTACTATCGTTAACGTGTGGTAGTCGTACGCTTTGTCGTGTTCATTGTTTCTATCTGTGAATAGTAGCCGTAACGTGTACACTTCAGTAATTATAGTTATGTATATGATAACAGTTATATACTTAATAAATGTGTATTATAATTTATGAGTAATATTAGTATATACTAAACTGATTTACATTTGTATTTAATTAATGAATTAATATTAATTAGTATTATGTTAAATTTATTATATTAATAAATATATAGTTAACTTTATACTTATTTTATATATATATATACACTTTTTCCTTTTTATTTTGTTGTTGTTTATAGACTGCATCAGTGCGTGAGCAATCGGCCGTCGGGAGGGAATTATTGAGTGGGAGGGAAGGCAAGGGAGAAGTAATAAGTATTAAGGTGGCGTTTAAAGGAGGGAGTTGATGTGTTTGTTCGTAGGTGATTGGGCATTTAGGGAGTTCCAGTGGTAAGAGGCAGAGAGTGCAAAGGATCGTATATTGGAAGAGTGGAATTTGTGTAGATGGGGAGTGGTAAGGATAAAGGTATTGGAGGAACGGGTCTGGAGTGGAGTGATGGGTGTGTGTAGATATATGAGGGAGGTAAGGTAGTCAGGGGAGTTGCGGTGAATAGTCGGTGAATAATTGCTTTGTCAGGGATAGTTTGTACTTTATGCGGTAAGGGACTGGCAGCCAGTGTATTTGTTTTAGGAGAGGTGTAATTGAGTCAGAAGAACGATGGGGAAGAAAATGGACGCAGCGAACTACCGAGTTTTGGAGTCGCTGTAATGTGACGAGTTTGTATTCAGGGAGGTTAAAGAGTAGGGAGTTATAATAGTCGAATAGGGGGATGATGTAGGAGGAGGAAATGGTAATAGCGATGGGGAGGAGAATGGAGTTGGAATGAAGATTATGGAATGAAGAGCATCGGATTAAGCGGAGGTAGTGTAGGTGGTAGTGGATGGATTTGTGCATATGTATAAGATGGGAGTCAAGGGAAAGGGTGGTATCAAGATGGAAACCAATGTTTCGGACTGTTGAGAGTAGGGGAGTGAGGTGTTGTCGAGTGAGATGATGGGTGGTTCAGGGAGGGTAGAGGAGCGTAGGGTAAGTGGAGAAAAATAGCTTCCATTTTAGTGGGGTTAAGTTTTAGGGAGTTGGAGGTAAGCCATTGGTGTATTGACTTGATACAGGAGGAGAGTCGGTCAGTGGAATAAGTAGGGAAGTCTGTGCAGTTAATATATAGTTGAAGGTCGTCGGCATAAGTATGGAAGGAGATGTCGGGGTAGTCAGTGAAGATGTCAAACATGGGGATGAGGTAAATATTGAAGATGAGTGGGCCAAGGACAGATCCCTGGGGGACACCATGGGTTATGGAGCGGAAAGGGGAAGAGTGTGCATTAATTCTGACTGAGGAAGATCGGTTGGTAATGTAGGAGGTGAACCAGTTGAGGGCAATGCCAGTGATGCCGATGGTGGAGAGTATATGTATGAGGAGATTGTGGTCAAGGGTGTCGAAAGCGGAGGACATGTCGAAAAGGACGAGTATGATGCCACGGTTGTTGTTAAGGCCGGAGAGTAGGTCAGAGGTAATAAGGGTTATGGCGGATTCAGTAGATTTGTGGGGGAGGTAGGCGCTTTGGAAGATGTTGGAGATTTTATTGGTTGTAAGGTATATGATAAGTTGGGAGGAGATAACACGTTCAAGGATATTAGAGTGGATTTAGAGGTTAGATATTGGTCGGTAGTTGATCGGAGGGAGACAGAGAATCAAGGTGGGGCTTTTTAAGGATAAGGATGATGACTGCTTTTTTGAAATCTGGAGGGACGGAGCCGGAAGAAAGTGAACCGCAAATGATTTGATAGAGGGGGGTTGCAACAGTGTTAATTATCTGCTTTAGTATTGGAAGGGGAAGAGGGTCAAGGGAGTAGGTTGAGGAGGTAGATTTGAGAAGGGAGATGATTTGATCAAGTGGGGGAGATTCAAATTATTCAAGCGAGAAAGGAAAGGTGATGGGAGTGGTGGGAATGACAGGGGTGGGAAGGGTGGAAAGGGTAGTGGAAAGTTTGTCGTTGAAAGATTTGTCGAATATGAGTGGTAGTTTTACAGGGGTGATAGTTGGGAGAGGTGCGTTAAGTGAACGACCAATCAGTTGAGCAGAAAGTCTATGTATAGAATTACTGTCATTAGAGAGTTTTTAAATTTATTTGTGATGTGAGACTTTGGGAGTAGAAATAGATTTTCATTGGAGATTTGTTATGTTATTGTAGTAGGCAAGTGAAGTAGGGGAGGAATGTTTGAGATAATATTTGTCGGCTTTGCGAAGGATTCGCTTTTGTTTCAATAGAGATATAGTATACCAGGAAGAGTCATGGCGTATGATGAAGCTTTTAGTGAATAAGTGGGCATATGTATCAAGGGTGGAGGAGAGAGAAGTATGGAGTTCAGCAAACGTTGAGGTTGGAAGGGAAGAAAGATCGGATATAAAATCAGGAATAGGGAGGCTATGAAGTTTGCGTGATATTCTGGTAGTGAGGGCTCTGGTGGGTTTGGGGTGACTAAGGGTAAGGAATATGAAGAAGTGATTTGAGAAGAGTGGGCCGATGGAATGGTCAGTGACATTTTTATTAGTTTTGGGGAATTATTAGGTCTAAAGTATTACCATGGATATGGGTGATGGAAGTGACGTGTTGTACAAGGTTGAATGAGGTGAGCAGTTTATTTAAGGACTGGATCATAGGTGGGTTGGGTATGTTGAAATCACCTAGTATAATTGTATTAGAAGTGATAGTGGGTAGAAATAGGCTACATTCAACAAGGAATTAATTGATGTTGGGAGAGGTGGGACGGTAGAAAAGGGAAATGTTGAAGGTACGAGAGAAAGGTGAGCTGATGGCGCATCTGAGGGCTTAAGAGAAGATTTGATAAGTATTCCGGTGCCGCCACCGGGATGTAGAGAGTCGCGAGGGTTGTGAATGAAACAGTAATGGGGAGTTTTAAGAGCAGCAAAGTGAGGAGAATCCAGAGGAGATAGCCAGGTTTATGTGATGAAAGGATGTCAATGTCATGGTCGGTCATGAGGGAAATTACAGAAGGGATTTTATTGCGAAGAGAGCGTGCGTTTATAAGAGCAGCGCTGAGAGAAATAAGGTGGGGTGGAGGGTGGTTAATTGTGGGAAGATTCTTAAGGCTATAAATAAAAAAAGAAATCTAAGTTCCTTGATGGGATGAACGGATTCCACTTAAATAACAATAATAATAACAATATATATATATATTATTTGATATACTATTATATACATATTTACCAGTTTCATATTGTTGTCTAGTTCTAAGATTTTTCCTAACGTTATTCAAACCTGTTAATTATTTAAAAAAGATTAATTATTATTACCGTTTACGGTATATATAACTATAGTTATTCTTAATGATTATTAGAAACATTAAAAAATATATTTATAATATTAATATTAATGAGAATATATACTAATAATATTAGTTGATAGTTTGACATATTTAGACTTAATTTATAACTGTTTATTAAATATTATTTATACTACTATATTATTCAAGACATGATATTTATATCCATTAATATATTTTTTCTAACTTCAAATGATATCTTCTATATTCATATTGTATCGCCAAGTATAGATAACATAATTTGTGTATTTTTATCGATATAATAATATATAAAATAAAAAAATAACCTACTCATGTCACCTATCTGCTATATACGAATTGACTTACTTGACTTAGTTGCGTAGGACTTGGCGTCCCCTTGCAGCACACACGAACACTTGCTTTTTGTAGGCATCTCGGTCAGCTGCCCTTCTTTCCAAGGTCATAAGTGGAATGCCACTGTTTTCTCTGATGCCATCCGCCCATCTCTTTAATGGACGTCCTCTTGGTCTTGGATTTTTGAAGTCCAGCTTGTAACTGGAGTTGATCATATCTCGGCTTCTTGCTACATGGCCGAACCAACGAAGTTGTCTTTTTATAATGACTTCTTCTATAGTTTCAGTTACGTTCAGTGACTTTCTAATATTTGTATTAGTGAGTCTGTCATACTTTGTAACTCGCAGGATGGCTCTTAAACATTTCATTTCAAAAACCAGCAGGGAATTGACCTCTTGTTTCCTCATTGTCCATATCTCTGACCCGTATATAGCAATTGGGAGAATGAGGGCTTTGTAGAGTCTGATCTTGAGTTTTCTAGATACGTCACTAGAAGTCCAGATAATTTCTCTCAATCTACCAAAAGCCTGAGATGCGATAGAAATTCTGTGTAAAACATCTTCTGGACAATTGGGGACAAGACTACCCAAAAAACTTGAACTGGTTATCTTTGGGGACAATATTATTACCGATTTTGATATCATTTTTTTCAGTAGTCATAACTGCACATTTAAGAGGGTTTATCTTTAGGCCCCATTTATGACAAGCATATTCTAGCTCTGAAGTTGCTATTTGCAGTTTTTCAAAAACGGCCGATACTAAAGTTGTGTCATCAGCGTACCTGATGTCAATTGACATTTCATCATCCAGTCGTAGATTTCTATCTAAGCATGTGAGACCCTTCATTACATGTTCTATGACTATATTGAATAGGCTCGGCGACATGATGCAACCTTGTCTCACGCCCATATTAACAGGGAACCATTCTGTTAGTTGCCCACCAGCAATTATTGCACAGTTTGTATCATTGTATAAGTTTTTTATTATCGTAACATATTTCTGAGGGATGCCTATCTGGATCATCATTTTCCAAAGTGCCTCTCTCCAAATTGTATCAAATGCGGCCTTGAAGTCAATAAAGTGGATATGTAGCGGAACTTGGTGTTCTCTTGCCTTCTCTATTATCTGCCTTACGATGAATATTGCGTCTATTGTTCCTCTACCTGGCCTGAAGCCGAATTGTGAGTCACTTATTGATTCTTCGATAATATTTGATTATCTGCACATCAGGATTTTACAGAATACTTTCCCTGGTATTGATAATAATGCAATAGCTCTGTAGTTTTCTGCGTTTAATTTATCGCCTTTCTTATGAATTGGGGTAATAATCATTTTCGACCAGTCTTCTGGAGATTTCTCCGTCTTAATTATTTTATTGAACAAGATTGTCAGTGTTTTAATCATCATTTTACCCCCGGCTTTGATTAGTTCGGATGTTATTCCATCAATCCCTGACGCCTTTCTGTTAGATAGCCTTTTGATGGAGTTTTCTTCTGATTTATATAAAAATTGTGTGCGTTATAATATTAATACCACCAATGAAGCTAATTATAAAAATGTAATTATTTAGATACCTAAATAGTATTTTTAATTAAAAAAATAATAAAAATTAATAAATTAATAACTAATTAAATTATATTAAATTAATCATAAAATTAATTATAAATAATGTAATAGTTATTTATCTCATTTTTTAATCAATAATATATAGTTAATCTAGTGGTATATACGATGTCCGTATTATAACACATGGTGTCCGTATTCGGACATGGTTACCGAATAAGGACACCCATGTTATCTATTGAATAATAAGATTAAATAAAATTTAAAAATTACAATAATATCTATAATATTAGAAATTATAATATTAATAAATTGTAATTTTTGAATACAAATATTGAGTCATAAAATGTTAAGACCATTTATTGTTAAAGTTTCCGTATACGTATACCTAATATATTAGATTACTTTCCCCTAGGTGTGCAAACATTTTAATGAAAGTATCTATATTAATAGAGTATAAGAACGTTATCCATATAAATAAATAAAAATAAATTATATTTATAATTACTAGCCAATAGGCAAGGAATAATGAGGAAATTAATAATTCAATTAATAATTTAATGTTTTTTCCTGAATTTCCCCAATCATAATATTTTGTTTAGATTAGTTTATTGTTGTTGTTGAAAAATGATGGGTATTACATATTATCACACATTACAAATTACTTTATAAATAGATAAAAATAAGAGATAAATTATATTTATATTTAAAAAAATTAAATTATATTTAAATCTAATTGCAATTGCACCTGAATACCGAATATAAATAATATTATTATTTATATCTAAATATAATTATATCAAGACAAAATAAATAAATATATAAATAATTTGAGAATTTTTTTTAATATAATGTAAAGAATAATCTATGTAGGATATATAGGATATACTAGTATGCATATGTGATAAAAAAAATTATCTAAATTTCTGTGTGAAAATTATCTAAATATATATATTTATATATACATATATATGTACTGCATAAACATTATATTCTAATAGAAAATAATACCTATTAACTCTAAAATATTATAATTAATAATATAAATTATATATCAGATAATATAAGAGTTCCATTTCTGATTATAAATATATCTTTAATACTTCTTTAATTACCTTTTTTTTGTAATAATTAAATTGTATGTAAATTACTAAAGTATACAATATAATAAATGGGGTAAGAATAAATAATTATTTAATATATTTAGTATATAAATATAATATAATAGCCTAAAGAAAGCATTAATAGTATAATACATAGATATACCAAGGAAACATATTATTTATATATAATAATAACATAGTACTGTTATGACACGCGTGTCATAATTTAAAGATAATTTATATCAATATTTTATGTGTAATTATTCATTCTTATATTATATAATTATATCATTTTTCACTAACTTGTAATTTGAGAGCTGTCCACATCACGTAGAGCTGTATAATCAGATTACATATTAATATATAATATAATGTTTAAAGGGGGTCATATTCCACTATCAGTAGGAAATATTGTCCGGAAATTGTTGCTAGAAAGCGATTTTCTAGAAAGTTGTATTGGGATACCCACTTAAAACTTACTATATTTCCGGTTTCCATTTTAAAGTAAGGGGTATCCACTACAACTTGCTAGAAAATCGCTTACTAGAAAAAGTTTACATAACATATTTTCTTAACACAGTTAAATATTCAACTAACTATTACTTATACTGAACTATGCTATATTGTCATCATATATATATATATATATATATATATATATATATATATATATATATATATATATATATATATATATATATATATATATAAAATTACATATATTTTATTTAAGTGAAACTTATATTACTGATATTGTATTATTATCATGCTCGTGTTGACATTAAAGATATTCTTTATTATTAAAATTTACAAATTTAGCATCAGTTAAAATATTAATATAATAATCATAAAACCGGGGCATTCATTACAAATAAAATACATGCATATAAATAAGCGAATATGTACAATTAGTTTAATATAATATGAGAAAATAATCATATTTTACATTTTTCGGACTGAAAACTGTGCTTATAAAGGAAAACTTGCCGTCCATGTATGTGTGAAATTAATTTTGTATATTGAATAAATTCGTTTTAAGTAGTTTCTAAAAATATGAGTTGATGGTGTAATATTCCTGGAGTAAGGGAGAGCTTGACAGGTTGACCATAGTAATTATTTCTTCTATTAACAAATATTTTAATGTAATTTGTAATACACCTATATTTAGCATTATTATAACAAATAAAAAATTATTTATTTGAACTATTTAAAATATTATTTAATAATTAATCTATTATGAAAAACTCGTCGATGTTACAGTAAGATTAAATTTAATAGTATTAATATATTTTGTAATAACATAGCATTATTAATAAATAAAGTATATTTAATATACTATAAATTATAAAATAAAAAATTCTAAAATTAATATTTACAAATTAATTAAAATGAATAAGCTATAGCTGACTTTCATACACATTAGTGGGGCAGGTGACTACAGTAACACGGGGCAGATTGACCATATAGGGTCAAGATGCCCAGTTTAAAATTAAAAATATTTATTTATTAATTAATTTAATTAATGACTTATTTAAGAAATAATAATCTAATTAATTAAATAAATAATTGAGTAATATTTTAAATAATTAAATAATTAATTTAAATAATTTAAATAACTTATTTTAATTTAATATATTAACTAATATATATATATATATATATATATATATATATGTGTGTGTATCAGAATGGAATCTTAATGAAAGAAAAAGAACACCAGAATCAACTTAATTAAGTTGAAAACGTATACATACTAAATACAAATAAAATATTAAATAAATTAACTAAATATATTATTGGGTGGATATATTAATTATTACTATTACTTTAAATAAAGTATACTAAAAGTATATTGGGTGGATCTATTAATTATATAATTATAACTATAATTATATAATAAGTAATTTATTACTTATTTAATTACATAATAGGTTAACACATTATTACAAAGTAATGATATTACAAAGTAATTAACATAATTATTAATTAATTATATTATTAACTAAATAGTAGATACAAATTTGTTAATTATTTAATTTTGTTATTTACCTTTTCATTAATTTTATTTATATTTTAAGATAATAGATGTTGAGAAATTATAAAAGAAAACTGAACGATATGTGATATAGATGCTGGATTGAAATAGAGAGCATCTAAAGAAAATCTAACCTCTCTCCTTAAACATTTCATTTGTTTTGATATTAATCTTGATACATATTCTTATGAATATCTCATAAATATATATATCATCATCATATATATAACTTTAACTATGTTTATTTTTTAAATATATCTTTATATCTAATAATCTTTCTATCTGGCTCAACCTATACCTTTAGACATATTGAACTAAATTAAAAAATTATAATTATGTAATTATATAATAATTATTTATCATTATACTGATTTATGAGTGTTTTTTATTGGTCATAAACTATATTTATCTTATGCACTTTATTTTATTAAAATATATTTATCATATTACTTGATAAATGTGTTTTTTATAAAAAACCGGCTCAAACTGCCCCGCTCTCCCCTATGGGACGGATATTGCATAGGCTTGATTGTTAGTTGAATGTACGTTATGTTTTAAAGATAAGAATTGGAAAATGTCTAGGGGACCACCATCATTTTGGGGGGCCTTTTAATTATTTAATAACATTTTTTTTAGTATTATTATATTAATTTTTCTTAACCATATTGTGCTTATACATTCCATTCTCTTTATAATATTTATTCTAATTAAAAAAATAAAAATAATATAATAAATTAATTAAATATGAGTCATTTAGGCCGATATGAAAAGTGAATTTAAAAAATGTTCAAAATGTATACAAAGATATGGCGGAAACACGCACATGAAGATGTAGGAGCACATATTAACAGTGATCACCTTATAAGGTGTGTATATATATAAGTCTATATACTACCTCACACAATAATGATACAATAACACATATAGATATAAATATAATTCCATAATAATTTCATATATTATTTTTATTATATATATATAATAATAATATCAGAATGTAGGTATGGCAACATATTGGTATATATACATGGTATACCATGGTAAAGAAGAAGCGTTATGTTTATCTAGGCATGTACATTGTACATGTTACAATTTACTAAAGGAAAATTATGAGGAGAATATTGTAAAAGTAAAATAAAATAAAATAAATAATAATATAAATAAAATAAATAATATAAATAAAATAAATAAAATAAATAATGTAAATAAAAGAAATAAAATAAATAAAATAAATAAAATAAATAAAATAAATATAATAAAATAAAATTTTACGATTTAAAGTTAGTAAAAGAAATATATATATATATATATATATATATAATATATACAAAAATATATACAACAAATATATACAAAATAACAAAATCATAAATATAATTTAATTATTTAGTTTTCTATTAGAATACAACTTATAAAAAATCAGAGATTATAAAATTATAAAATTTATATTCATAGTAGTCAACAATAATAGAAAATAAGGATATGAGGATATATTAGGATATATGGTGTATCAACTTCAAGGATATGAGTTCGTTATGTCCAATCCTTAGGGAATATATTTGTGCCAATAATAAGAACATTGACAATACTTTCCTCTCACTACAGTATATACATTTCCCCGAAAAGTACAACACCCACACTGACATCACTCTATACTATAGATAATATATTACAATAATAATAACAATTTGGTTTTCGACTATATGCTGTAATCTCGGAAACACTATATCTTTTTTCAGACTTTATAATTATTGTAACTTTACCAGCTAGATCATCGCACAGATACCTAACTGGATTCATTATTTTACCCTGTTTATTTGATATATTATTAAGTTAAAATGTTAATTGTGAAATATTAGATATTTATCAACAACTATATGTAATATAATTTAACAATAATATTCATACAAATATTTATATATATATATATAAGACAATTATTATTTATATAATAAATACAATTAAAAAAATTAAAACTAGATTAATTAGTATATATATATATATATATATATATAGTATATATTATGTAATTAAAACTGTTAATATTACATATACATATAAATACATGAAACTAGGTATGAAGCTATGTATGGAGTATATCCGTATTTTTTTATTAAAATATATTATATGATTTGAATAACAAAACTATTAACTATTCAAATTATCAATAATACTAAATTTATATTTATCCTCATAAATATATCGTAAGTAATACTTAAGGGGTGAATTATAGGGGTGAATTATAGGGGTTATGAATATAACCGAGTTATGGTCATTATATTTTTATATATTATTTTAGTATAGAGTTATATCGCTTAAGCGATATCATTATTATAAATTTACTATAATTGATATATTTGAAAAAAATACTATTATATTAATAAAGTGATATTATAAAGTAATCTCAATATAACAATGGTTATAATAATTATAGGAGTGTATATACTCCTACAAGTGTTTAGATGTAAGTGTTAAGTGTTAATAAGTGTTTGATAAGGGTTTCGCACTACTGATGTGCAAGTCATTAGTGGAAGTTGTTTACTCATATGTTATACATTGGGATGTATACATATACTATAGTATACTATATGATATATCATTTAATATGATGTATATATAATAAACAACTTTTAGTAAATATATATATATATATATATATATATATATATATATAAAGTAAACTTTAGTAAGAGTATAATAACTATTTATATATTAAATTTACTATATTATGTACAATTTTCAAATAGAGATCTACAAGTTAGCAATTTCCTATGCCAAATCTAGCTATTACACTCAGGTTATAAATGATCTTGCTTCTGATAACCGACGACTTTTCAGACTAGCTAATAAGTTGTTATCTCCCCCAAAACCAGCATTACTACCATCTATAATTAACATTTCTCCATTACAATTAAGCTGTCTTTTCTCCAAAACATTTTCTAATAAGATTGACTCCATCATAATAAAGATCAATAACCATACCCTTACTGCCAATTATCATTCAATCATAGTTACCCCACCTATATCTGTTTTCTTAAGTTTTTTTCGTCCGCCACATATATCTCTCATATCTAAACTACTAAATGCATCCTCTTCGATATCTCCCTCCGATCCTGTTCCACTATCTATTTTTAAACTTTACTACGATTATCTATGTCCAACTATCTGTAACATCATCTCATATTTCCTAAATTCCGGTACTGTCCCTTCAATTTTTAAACAAGCAATAATCACTCCCATTCTTAAAAAACCTTCACTCGATCCTGATTCACTTCTCAATTATCGCCCAATTTCTCAGCTACCTTTGGTGAGTAAAATTTTGGAAAGAGTTGTCTCTCGTCAACTAATCTCATATTTAACCGCCAATAATCTCCATATTCCTCAACAAAGTGGCTTTCGCCGAGGACACTCCACAGAAACAGCATTACTAAACGTAAATGATGTAATCACTTCTACCCTTAATACTAAAAACTGCTGTCAACTAGTAATGCTGGACATATCCAGTGCTTTCGATACGCTTGATCACAAAATTCTACTGTCCCGTCTACACCTGCTTGGAGTTAGAGACCTTGCCCTCTCATGGTTTACTTCATATCTATTTGACCGTAGTAGCAGTGTAAAAATATATAATTCTTTTTCTTCCCCTTCTCCTATGAAATATGGTGTTCCCCAGGGATCAGTACTCGGTCTTTCACTTTTCTCAATTTATTTATACCCATTACCATCCATAATATCTAAATATCCAAATATATATTACCATCTTTATGCAGATGACATACAACTATATATGTTTCTTCCAACTAATTCATCACCAGGTCTCAATAATCAACTCTCTAATTGTGCTAATGACATTAAAGAATGGCTTATTTCTAATAATCTTCTCCTTAATACTTCCAAAACTACATTGTTGAATCTTTCTCCATCACCAACTTACTTCCCTCCTTTTCTTATTGATAATATTGTAATATCTCCTTCTCCTACTGCATCTAACTTAGGTGTACTTTTTGATTCTACACTTTCCTTCATTCCTCATATTACTGCCATCACTAAATCTGCAAATTATCATCTATTTAGAATTAGAAAAATACGAAAATCAATTACTGTATCTCTTACTAAAACTCTAGTGAATTCCCTTGTACTCTCACGCATAGATTACTGTTCCTCAATCCTTATAAATATTCCATTATCATCTATCTCTCCCTTAAATCGAGTTATTCGTTCATCAATCCGTACAACATATAACCTACGTATTCGAGATCATTCCTATACTTCCTCATACCAACACATATCTCCATGGTTCACATTTAACAAACGCTCTGCTTATCGCATATTATCTATTGTTCATTCCTCAATATACTCTTAAAATTGCCCTTCATATATTTCTGCTTCTCTAGTACAAAGAGCTCCCCTTCCATCACTTAGAAACCATGCATCTCACATTCTATCTACCCCTATTCTACGTCCCTCAAAAATGAATACTCGGGCATTGAGTTATATTGGTCCTAAGCTATGGAATTCACTCCCGCCCTATATTAGATCCATAAAATCGCATAAAACATTCATGAAATATATACAACAATTGATCTCAGGTGGTAACCTGAATTATTAATATTGTTTGTCATTATTATTTTATTAATTAATTTCCGTACGGCTTATTCTATTTTATTGTATTATTATTATTGGTATTTGTTGTTTACCTACTTTTATTATTTGTATTCTATTATATACACCTTTGAGAAATCATTTATGATTTATTTAAGTGTCTAAATAAATAAACATTCAATCAATATTGTTATATTATTTTCAACAAATATTAAAATATTAAAAAATTATATCACATATATTCTACATATGGCATTATATTGTAGATTTTTGTAATATTTTTAATTAATATATTTAATATAATATATTACTTATTTATATTGTTTTTTAAATTATTATATTAAAAATAAAATAAATATTTAGAAGTCACCGATATATCGGTTATATATTATAATATATATTTAATTAGTTGTGACTCACAACTCACAACTTCTGCGTTACTAATTATTAGTATACTAATTATTAAATTAAATATAATTATTTTTTAAATTGTAATATTAAAATTCATGTTTATTACATTTGAAACTAGAATGTCATTAACATGATACAACCTGAGATTTTAAACATTCTGTTTTCTTACTATCAAATTCGCATATATTTGTACAACTTGCTTTTTTTTCAGAGGTGACTATCGTAACAATTACAGATCCTAAAATATAATGTTATATATATTATCATTTATATTATTGTAATCATATTATTAAGTAATACTTATTAAATATATATATATATATATATATATATAATAGATAATATGTATCACTGCATACATATAACTATACTACACTGCATATATTTGCACGCATACACACACGAATATCTATATATATATTATTAGGGTATATCCTAATATGGTAGATATATGGTAAACCATATATGGTAGATGTTATTTGTTTAGTAATATTTAATCGGTTGATAACAATATTTTGGTGGCAATTTTGTATTTACCAAGTAGTTAGAGCAATAATTTATCAAGTTCGATATAAAATATCATTAATATTAATATAAATTATATATTTAATATATTAATATAAATTATATATATATAATTATATAATATGATGATATTATATATATATAATATATTATATATACACATATATATATATATATATATATATATATATTAGATAATTATATGGTTGATATATCACCTTTTTATGATTGAAATATCACTCAATATATATGTAATATACAAAATAATATTTTTTAATTATAAAAATATATAATTTTTCATTAAATCATTTAATTTTCCTCTGTGCATTGACAAATAAAACATGAATTATCAATATATAGATAATACTATTATTTTTGTAATTGAAATAATATAATATTAATACATATGTATTATATAATATAGAGATGTATATTGTTTTATTTTTGTCTACAAAATATACGTTTTTTATACGTTTGTTATACGATCATAAATTTGCTACCAATATCATATAATGTAGGGGAAAGATGGATGAAAAAATGAAATAAAAGTTTAGTAAAACATTTATTAAATCACTAATATATAATATAAATTGAAAATTAATGTTTGGTGTTAAAGAACTATTTAATTTTAATAAAGTGTGTGAGCAATTTATTTTAGTAAGTAATATTCATTATTATATAGTGTAAATAGCGTGATACCTCGAAGCGGGTAAGTTGGCCACATTTTAAAGGGTAATGTGGCCACTTCGCTATGATGTAAGCCAATCATATGATCTGAAATCAATATTTGTATATATTGATAAATTGCGTGCGTCATTATATGAAAACGTTGATTGAATCAACATCTAACATATCCTAACCATACAAATATATTTCAATACGTATTATAATCGTGGTTTAAATTTTAAATTTAATATAATATATTGAATTATCTATTAACACAATTATAAAGAACAAAATATATATATATATATTATGTATTACATATATATTATATTATTTAATATATATATATATATATATATATATATATATATATGATATATATGTATAAAACTATACGTATACATACGTTTATACATATATGTTTTATACATATATATATATATATATATATATATATATATATAGTTGTAGTAGTGCGTAAAGTAATTGTAACACGTGTAAAGTATTAAGTATATAGTATAGTATTAAGTATATATATATATATAATATAATACATATATATATATATATATATATATATATATATATATTAGTATTAAGTATATATATATATATAGTATAGTATTAAGTATATATATATATATATATATATATATATATATATATATATATATATATATATATATATATGTGTGTGTGTGTGTGTGTGTGTGTATAAAACATATGCGTATAAACTTATTTATACATAAAGTTTATTTGTATATGTAAATATGTATATGTATTATATATTAATATATTTATCATGAGATATAACTTGATTTAAAAATAAATAAATCAATTTCATGTTAATACATTATATAATAAATTTTACTTTCGATATTGATTTTCTAAAGAATTTAATAAACTTAATTCTATTTTATGTATTTAATTTAACTGTGCTTTATATATTTCATTTATACTTGTTTATTGGCTTATTTGTATATTACATTTCACTTTTGTTTACCTCATATTATGTAATTATAAAAATAATTTGTATTAATGTTGATATAATATGATTTTAATATATTTTGGTGTAATATATGTAATTAATATATGCATATACATTATACATATATAAAATTATATATATATATATATAAATGGTTCTATATATTATGGTATATATATTATATATATATATATATAGTACTATTAATTACTATTTTATCTAGGTATTATATCGCCATATTATTATGACATACAGTCATTTACTGCTGAAATTACTTTTTCCATATTAATAACATAATTAATAATTATTAACGATTAAGTTTAATGGTATACTAGGATATAGCCTATTAATGAATATAGTAATTTATAAAGTTAACATAAAAAGCATTAATTTATCACAATTGCGTGTGTTTTGTAAATGTTACTTGATGTGATATTATTGGACTATCCTTGATATAAAGTATCACCATCTAGTGGATTAATTCCACATTTTCAGGTGGCCACCTTACCCTCCATGGAGGGTAATGTGGCCATCTTAATCATTTCAATTAGATATGCTAACATGAAAAACTGATTCGGCAGTCCTCTTGCATATCATAAGATGTATCTATATTGAACAAATTATCGTATTAGATCTAATATTTATAAAGTTATAAAACATTATCTAAAAGTGGCCACATTACCCATCTTTCCCCTACATCACAAATATTTGCTAGACAATTAATGTGTATATACTATATTATTGTTTATTTAAAAAAACTATTTACATCATATATTATAATAATGAATTACAATATAAAAGGCAGTTTTGCTTCTATTACTAAACATCAATATTAAACATTTAACATTAAACATTAAACTTAATTAAGTTTACCAATTAAGTATATTTTGCTTACAATTTGTAATTTTAAGCCAAATAATGTCCGTAAACAATATATAAATATACGTATCACAAAATTATGGAGATATAAATATAAATATATATATATATATTAATATATATATAATATTAAAATTTAATATTGTCCTCTATTTGGATTATAATCCATTATGCCATTATCCATTCTACTTAGTAAATGTTATGCTAATAAATTACCAGGTGTGGAAGTAAATTGATATATTATAATATACTATTATATAAATTAACACAAAGTTAATGCTATCTATCTATATAAATTAATGTCATATATTTAAAATAATAATTAATAATATAATAATATATATTTAATAATTTTAATATAAATTTAATATTATATAATGAGTTATTTAATTTATAAATAATGTTACTGACCTATATTATCTTTCGATGTATCATAATACCATATAATAATTGTCTTGACATTATATCCAGTAATGTGTATTGCAGAACCATTTAAGTCAACACCCTATAGTAATATAATACAATTTATATTATTTATAATAACATTTATAAAACATATTTTTATATTAAAGATAATTAATATTAGTATCAGGTTGAAGAGTACTTAATTTATCATTAATCCGTGAACCATACTTAACATTTATATTATTAATTAGTATTCTTATGATTAAATATCGTTACAGTCTATTATCGCTTATAGTCATACACTTATATTTGAATATAAATATTAAATTAATATACATTGAACTACTTTAAATATGTTAATGTTGAAATATTTTAGTATACATTTTACATTGAAGATCTTCTCTAGCGATGTAACCATGGTAATCCGTAGAAATGTATATATATATATATATATATATATATATATATATATATATATATATATATATATATATATATATATATATATATTTATATTTCAATTATTTTAAGAATACAGATATATTTATTTATTTATTACTCTCCTTTGAGCAGACATTGTATTATCTAAATTATACTTTATGAACTCAAAACTATTTTCTTTCAAATGAATATCATTCATTTAAAAATAAAAATATATATTAAATATTTCTATAAATATGTTATTAAAATAAGAATGTATGTATAAATAAAGTTTATATTGAAAGATTTTTTCAATATCATTTGTATTGATATTCTATTAAATATAATGTATATTATATTATGATATTAATATAATCATATTCAAATAATTATAATAAACGAGTTTATTCATCGATGCTTCACATATGTATTCCTAGATCACGATGTAATATGATATAATAAGTATAAAGTAAAAGTTTCTCAGAATATGCGTAATATCATTTACTTATATGACATTGTAAACATGATTTTTTATAAAAATACCAAGGTTCTAACAAATTTATCTATATATACACATAATATTCGTAAACAGTCTTGTATAGGGGAAAGTATCCGAATACGGACATTGCCCGAATAAGGACATTCTCGGTATCTCAGAAACCATAAATCCTACAAAAAATATGTATTTAATAAACTATTCATAATTATATAAATAGTCTAAAAATGTATTTTTTATTTTTTAATTATTCAAAAATATTATATAAAATAGAAATATTAAAATATATTAATTTGAAAATCATAAAATAATATATTAATTTATTTGAATATAAATACATGTTTAGCTTAATTAACTATTTAGCTTAATGTATATAATAACTACACTAATTAGTGTATTATAATACTACGTAATACGAATAACAAGATGCGTTTTTCAGTTTGTCCACTTACAGATAACCATATGGATTCTTTGAATGACCCTAATGGTGCTTATATGATATTCTAAAGAACCCTCGTAGATGGGTTCTTTGAAGAATCACCACTAGTTCGTATAGGTTGAAACTGAAGATCCAAAAATATTCCTCGAATAACTTTAGTTTTAATAGTTCACACCAAGTATTGCGATAAATGTGAGAAAATTGGTTAACCCCGTTTAGGGCTATGGCAGAGTTAAAATGTTGAACTTGTATTCAAGATACAGTAATATAATGATTCTGAATTAAAAAAAATATATAAATGATCATATTTGTTATACGCTGATAGATTCGCGTTAACAAAATCAATCTATTTTCCGTTAGAATTTGCTGATTTACAATGACAATTTATATTTTTTAATTGCATATTTTAAGCGTAAATGATATAATAATGTAATTACCGTGATCATATTTTAAAATTGTTGATTTAATTTTAAATTTTGGTTTAATTATTTCAATAATGAATTAATATATTAAATGTAAATATATAATGTAGACATTATATAAAATATAATTAATATTTTGTTAAAGAACATATATTATTTAATAATAGTTGTTAATCATATATATTTTAAAATCAATTATATCATTTAAATATTGAATACAATATTTATTTCTATATTAAAGAACATATTATTCTGATCTGATATTACTTTTCCGTCATAATTTATATATATATATATATATATAAATAATTATTGTATACAAATTTTGAAACCATTGAATTCCTCATACCATTATAATACATAAGATTGTATGGTTTATATTTGCTAATGAATTTGCCATCAGTTAATATTTTAGTAGTAACATCTCTATCATTTCCATGAATAGAACATGTAACATTATATATTGTTACAAGTTGTCTGTTTATAATGTTGTCCTTTATATAATCATCATTAACTGTTATTTGAAATTTAATCTTTAGGAAATTATTTAAAGTAATATTTGTAAAACCGCATTCGCAACAACAAAAATACAACCCGATATCTTACAGAGTTATATTGCATGGGATAGACTGCATTAACTTATTCGTTTTAGAATATTTACTAGATATCGGGAAATATTTAAAATTTGATTATATGTTATTATATATATATATATATATATATATATATAATGTATGATTTATTTAAGCATTGGCATATTCTTTTATTTATAACAATTACCTCGCTAATAAATAAAATAATTAAATAGAATATAAACATATTAATAATATTATTAATATTATATATATATATCATATTATTATTATACTTGTATTATAGCAACACATTAACATCTTTTTAGAATTATAACAATATGAAATCAATAACGTATCTCTTACTAAAACGTAAGTTAATTCCTTTCTCCTCTAGCGCATATATTACTGTTACTAACATCTTATAAATCTTCCCGTATCCTCTATCTCTCCCCTAAATCAAGCAATTCATTCATATCGATACAACATATAACCTACGTATATGAAACAATTCATCTACTTCCTCATACCTAAATTTAACTTTCTGTTTCCCATTTAACACACGCTCTGCTTATCGAATATTATCTATTATTTACTCCTCAAAACACTCTTCTAATTGTCCCTTCTATATTATTGCTTTTTTAGTACAAATATTTTCTCTTCTATCTCTTAGAAACCATGCAAATTATATTCTTTCTAGCCCTATTATCCGTCCCCCAAAAATGAATACTCAGGCTCTTAGTTATATTTTTCCTATGCACTAATAAAATTGGTATATAAAATATATATATATATAATTAACAAACAAAATTGTATATTAAAAACAAAATTCTAGAAATAAATTCCATTTCCGGTATATGTATTCGAAATTCCTTTTAGCAGTGGACAATATACACTTAAATTTGCATGTATACATAACTAAAAGGAAATTATATTCTTGCTAATTATTCCGTAGTTTAATTTAAAACATCGATCTTCCCACATATGTTCCAAGAACATCTAAATGGATTAGATATCATAATATATTTTGTGTTATTTAATAACGATGTTAAGTATGTAGCGAGGCAATATGCCAAATTAATGTAATCTATAGATTATCTAGATAATTTATAGATACGTATACGTGATTTAAAATGGTTTATTACGATTTTAAATATATTGGCAAAATCAAGTGTTGTGGGGAATTTTGGTAGAGGTGGACATAATATTAGCTCCAAAGTCTACATAAAAATTGGATGTAATTCGTAATTTCATAGTAAATTGACTAAAAGTTAATAAAAATATAAATAACTGAAATTAAATTAAAATACAATATGACAGGTATTATATAGATTTGTACGTGCATGCGCAATCGCATATTCAATCGTTTATAGGTAAAAAAAGGCTTTTTATGTTTATATATATATTTAATCATATAGTGCTTAATACATACTATATTATTTGTATTATTCATTGTCTGATTTCCATTAAGTTAATTTCCTTTAACAATTAATACTTTAATACCTTAATCCTTTAACACTCTTTTAAAAGATCCGGTTTAGCGGACCCGAAGAGTTATCATTGTATCAATTATGACACTCTATATATTTAAGCCCATGAATATAGTTTAAGTTTAATATGAAGAAAACATAAAAAAAATGAGAGACTATAGGTCGATTATTTTCGATGCGCAAGGTCATAGAAGTTTATCATTGGTATATAGGAAAATTAACATACGAAATAATACAAATACTAAAGATGAAGTTTGCCAAACATCTAATAATATTAACAAATAATGAGTTTGCATATATTAATAATGTAATATTTATAATCTAAAAATATTATTAAAAAAAGAAAAAAAAATCCATTAATTTCTGCCATTTTTTTTCAATTAATTTTTTTAAAAGATATATTTTGTATTCTTTAATATACTTTTTGATTAATACTATAATATATATATGTTTGATAAATTAGCATAAATATTTAAAGAACAAAATAAATCCCATGTATATTATAATTATATGTATTTATATTGCAAGTTTGTTAATATTTTACAAAAATTCATTTTTTTTTACCATGTAGATATATAAAAAAAATGTTTATTGATTTTTCACAATATTTTATAAATAATCATAATTATTTGAAATTATGTATATATTTTTTTACTATTTAATATTTATTAGTCTATATGTATCAACAAAGTCTTTTATTAGTCTATATGTTTCAAGTTGCAACACATAGCAACCAAATTAAAAGTCGCATAAATTTAACGCGTTATTTCTACAAATGAAAAAAAATTAAATTTCTTTAAAACTAATTAATATCGACATACATTCGGATAACTTGTTCTCTATATTATACGGAATTACTTTCGATATTTACGTAGTCATTACATTAAAGGATAAGGTTTTAAAATCGATTTCGAAAATAAGAAAATTGAAACATCGCAACGCTAATTTATTTAGTAAACAAGAAAAATCGAATTCGGCAATTGTTCAATTTAAAATCATAGGGAAACAGTTTGTTAAAAATATATATAATTTCTAAAACTATATGATTGTAATATATTACATTAAAAATGGATTTTAATACATGTAATTTAGAAATTAATAACGAAAATTATATATTATGTTCATGTGGTAATAAATAATATTTTAAATGCTTATATAAAGCAAAAATTATGAAAACAAATTGGTCTAATAAATCACCACCAAAATATGCTATTCAGTTATTTAGATCGCAACATTTTACATTTAAATATAATACATGTATAAATAATAATAATGATAATACACCAATAAATCTACCTAGTTTAAATAACTCATTACCATCGTCTATTATTATTGATAATAGTAATATTAATACTTTAATAAATAGCACAGAAACAAAATTAAATATGTTACTATCAAAAATCACTGAAATAAGTGATATTATTGTTGTTAAAAAATCATACGCTAATGTAACTGCTAATGTAACCTCTACTGTAACTACTTCTGATACCTTTACTGACAATTTGGTAAAATCAGTAAATATTATTAAAAATAATATAGATAGCAATAATGAAATAATTATTCACAATATAAATATTCCTAATAATGATAAAACAAATTTCTTTAAATACTTAGTAAATATTATTTGTAAAACAGTAGATATTAATAAATCGTGTGTATTATCAATAGTTCAATTATCATTTAATAAATTAAAATTAATTTTAGATAATGTGGTCTCAAAAAAAATTATTTTATCAAATATTAACCGATTATGTAAATTACGAGATCTACAAATTTCATTCATTAGAACATCTATAGATGAAATATCACTAGAACGACATAAGATATTATACCATGTAGTTAAAAATAAATTAATTAAAAGTAAACAAATTATCAAATGTATTTACAATTCTAGAAGTAGTTCGTATGAACTAAGATATATTATAAATAATAAAATTGACTGGAATATGTCAATTGGTGAAGATAATTTTAGTGTATGGAAATTGTCATATATTACTTATAAAAATTCCATTATTAATAAAAATAAAACTACAGGTTCTAGATGACTAACCGGCAATAAAGATGAAAATATTAAAAATAACAATTTAAATATATATTATGCTAATGCTCGTAGTATTAGAAATAAAATGAATTTTTTGGAATTTTTACTTTCATCTGATAAATATGATATTATATGTTTAGTTGAAACATTCTTAACTGTAGATGATAGAGATTCTCTATATTTAATCGGTGGAAAAAATTATACACTATTTAGATACGATAAATTAATTCATAGAGGAGATGTTGCGATATTTTGTAAATCTAGTTTATGTCCTGTAAGAAATTTTATTTCACACATAGATGTTCAATATATACATTTAAAAATTAATTCAAAAATTCCATTTAATATTATATGTGTTTATAGAGCTCCAAATTGTAATCCAATATATCATGAACAGATATGTAAATTATTTGATATAACCCAACAAAATTATAATTCATCTATAATTATAGGAGATTTTAATTTACCAAATTTTAATTGGAAAGATTATACATTTCCTAGTTACCCAAAAAGTTATGCATTACTTTTCGATTCGATTATTAAAAATTCATTTTCACAATTAATAAATAAGCCAACTCGTAATAAAAATATAATTGATTTACTTTTTACTAATGAAAAACAATTACTATCTAATATAAATATTGGAGACTATTTCGGATTATACCAAAATATAAGTGACCACTATTCTGTTTCATTTAATGTAAATATTGAAAAATACCCATGTAAACAGATTTTAAAATCAAACAATTTTGATTTCAATAATGCTAATATAAAATTGATTAAATATCATCTTTCTAGATTTAATTGGGAATATCTAAATTCAAATGATTATAATATCGATCAAAAAGTAGAATATTTTAATAATGTTCTAAATAAATTATTTATATCACATATTCCTAATATAAATAATACAATAAAACAGGTACTTTCGAAGAATATATTGAAATTGAAGAAGCAAGTAAACAAATTATTTAGAAAATCTAAAACTAATTTACAATATAAATATAATTGGATAGAAGCAAAAAAAAAATTATCCAAAGAATTAGAATATTTAAATTTTAAGGGAGAGATTAATGCAATTAATACAAAAAATAAATTAAAGTTTTATAAATTTATGAAAAAAAGACAAAATTTAAAATCTGGAGTATCTCCTCTAATTGATATATCAAATAATAATATTTTATTTTCAGATCTCGACAAAGCAAATACGTTAAATTCATATTTTAGTTCAATTCAACAAAATGATAATGGAAATTTACCCGAATTTTATAATTTAACTAAACAAAAGTTTGATAATATTGATTTAAATCTTGAAATAATTAATATATTTTTAAATAGGACCTACAAATTACACATACTTTCGGAACTGATGGGATACCATCTTCTATGTTAAAATTATCATCTAATGAATTATGTAGGCCTTTATATATTATTTTTAATTCATCTTTATTATCGGGTAATATACCGAAAATTTGGAAAAAATCTATAATCACACCAATTTTTAAAAAGGGTGAACCATCAAATTCAAATAACTATATGCCTATTTCAATAACATGTGTAATGTGTAGAGTATTAGAACGTATTATTTCTAAACAATTAATTTTTTATTTAAAATCTAATAATTTAGTAACAAAATATCAATATGGTTTTATAAGTGGAAAATCCACAGAATTACAATTAACAAAATGTTTAAAATTTTGGTATAATGAATTGAATAATAAAAAATGTGTAGATATAATATATATTGATTTTGCAAAAGCTTTTGATGTTGTTTCTCATGAAAAACTACTATTTAAATTAAAATCATACGGTATATCTAATAAAATAATAAAATGGTTTTATAATTTTTTATCGAATAGATCTCAAATTACACGGGTTGAAAATTCTTTTTCAAATAGTTCTATTGTAAAATCTGGAGTACCACAAGGATCGGTTTTAGGTCCAATTTTATTTTTATTATATATTAATGATCTTCCTAGTATATTCTCTTAAAAATTCATATTGATTTATTTGCCGATGATACAAAATTATATTTTTCTTACGCATCTGAGAGTGAAAGATTTCTTTTACAAAATAATTTAAATTTATTTTCACAATGGGCAAATAAATGGCAATTAAATATTTTATCAAAATGTGCAGTTATGACTTTAGGGAAGGTAACTCCATCAAAATATTTTATAAATAATATTCAATTATAAAACGTTACTTTTTTTAAAGATTTAGGAATAATATTTGAAAATAACCTTTTATTTAATAAACATATTGATTATATTTGTAAAAAAGCTTATTTTTCTCTGAATTCAATTTTTTGCATTATTACAAAATCCCCTAGAGCATTATTAAATGCATATACAATTTATTGCAGACCAATTTTAGAATATGCATCCATAATTTGGTCACCTTTTTCAAAGGTTAGTAAATTGCGTAGTCTCATAGACCAAATTGAAAGGGTGCAAATATTATTTACCAGACGATTAATTACAAGATGCGTAGGATATACAAAGTCATCAAATATTAATTATAAAACATATATAGAGAGATTGGTATATTTTAAATTAGAATCACTTGAACTTAGAAGATTAAAAATAGATCTAACTACAATTTTTAAAATTTCAAATACAGATATAAATATATCTGATATTCTTAACATTTCGAATAATTGTAGAATTAGAGGTAATTGTAAAAAATTAAATGTAATGCATAATTCTGATAATTCAATTAAAAATATAATTAATAATAGATCAGTTAATATATGGAATTCATTAAATAATGATATAATAAAATCTGTATCTGTTTCATCTTTTAAAAATAAAATAAACAAAATCTGTTTTGACAAACAATTTTTTTTAACAGAAATTTATAATTTTATATTGATTTATGTTTCATTTTGTATTGTAATTATTGCATTATCTCTTCTGTATTTTTTTAATGTGTTTTTGTTATAGAAAATGTGGGTTTTTTATATATATATTTCAAATATACTATAATATAAAATTAATAATTCATTATTATTACAGATAAAGTGGGAAGTATTATTTTATTTTTGATTATTCGGTATTATATGTTTGTTTTATATATATTTTGTAAATATGTTTCAAATGTATTATATTACTAAACTACAATATTAATAATTTTCTATTTAATAATTTTCTATTATTTCAGATTATAGTGATAAGTATATTATATTGTTTGTTTCGTAATATTATTGGTATGTTTTGTTATTAACTGTTTTTGTATAGGTACATTTGTTTATTTGTAACTTGTATTGTTTATATATATATATATATATATGTTTCAAATTTATTATAGGTACTTACAATTAAAATATAAAATTAATAAAGTACTACCTACTATTATTACAGATTTTGGTAAGTATTACATTATTTGTTTGTTTCATTCTAGTATTTGTTTTATTCTAGTATTGGTTTATTTGATTTTTAACATGTTCTGTTTATAATATATTTAAAATTTAACATTTAAATATTAAACTATATAACTAATAATGTATTACTAAAACAGGGTAACAAGATAAGAAGAGTTCTATAAAGTTAAAGTAGAAATTGAATATTTCGATGCCACTTACAAAATAATGTATTTTATTTCTATTTTCGATTATTTTTACGCTATCTTTTATTTCTATTTTGATCATTTTTCGTTTATTTTTACTATATGATTTATTTCTACTTTCGATTGTTTTTCGTTTATTTTTACGGTAACTGTAAAACGTTTTAATTTCTTTAATTTTTTAATTTCGTATTATTCTTTTTTTATTTCTATAACGTATGTTATCGTTAGCAAATATTTATACTTTATACTTTCGATTATATTTTCGGCTATGTATTTGCTTAAATAAATTATCAATCAATCAACAAATGTCGAATATTGCTTTTGAGACATTATTTTATGTTTAAAAGTAAAACTGTATATTTACTTTATAAATTCATATAAACAAATATGTTAAATTTAAATATAGATAAATTATGTATATGAAATAACTATCTGGTCTTGCACAAATTTCGAGATTAAATTTTGTTTTTGATTTTTTGATTTTTTTAGAATTAATTCTTTAGAATTAATTCAATTGATTGGCGCCGGAAAAATGTTGTTAACAAATAAAATATATATTTGATCGTTCATAATCTCACTTAAAGTATACTATTTTAATTAGTAGAATGAAATAAAAAAATGATATAAATTATCGGGCGTCTTTTTTTGGTATTATGTAGATAAACCAAAGATATTCCAAATAGAAGTTATAACACTTCCGCGAAATCTTGTAATCACCTAAATTCGATTTTGTAAACAAAATTAAAAACCAACATAGGCTCAATTTTCAGAACTATGTTTTATTTATAATGTAAATTTGTATCAATCTATGCACTTTTCAAATATAATAAAATAGGATATAAATTATTATTCATATGATAAAAACTTTTTAAAAACAATTTAAAAAGTGTTCATTACTAATATTTAACAAAGAAATATGGATATGTTAGTTTAAATTCTATACATATATATGTGGAGAGTAAAAGCAAAGTTATATTGAATGTAATCTAATAGACCAATGAATACATTGATGTATATATCCGTGCTAAAACTAAATATATTTACGGGGGGATACCTGAATATTAATCACGTTGCGTAGATAGGGATACATATCAACAATAAATATTTGGCTAAACTATGTTTTTATTTTATTTTATTATTGATACATATAAATACACCTGAATTCAACATAACATGAATTCGTCATAACCAGATCGCCATAATTATTTCAAATTTCACTCCGACCTAATATATATATAAATATAATTATTTTATATTCCTAAAATTAAAACAATTATTCCACATGGGGTCTTCCTCCAGCCTCTAGAAATTTAACATGGGGGAGATATAAATTATATAATGGAGTACATATACAATACATATAACTCTTGATGTTGTTTAATAATAATAGTTATATATGAGCATACTACAAAAATAATCTTAATTCGTATTAAATATATATTATATATTTAATACGAATTAATATTTAATAATTTAAATTAACATTTTTAAAATTTCTTAGATTTTAATAAATTTCCGTGAATTTTTATTTCTAGAATTTTTTAATTTGTTAATAAATGTTATGGTACACTTTTTTATATTATTCAAATACTATATGTATTATGTAAAGTATACATATATTGAAAACAAAAAGATGGAAATAAATGTTAATTTTTCAAACTTGCGACGGAGGAAAACGATCCCTTCTAACAAAATGTGCAAACAATTATATGTTATTGTTATTGTTATTACTATTGTTATTATTATTTTATTTGGTGGAGTTATTTCATCTCATCCAGGAACTTATATGAAGTTTTTTCGTATAACCATATATGGCTCTAATATACGTCCTATAATGTATTTCCCTTCAAAGCGGCCCTCATATTAAGGCATCCGTAGTTTAACGAGAGCCGATCATTTATTTATACACAATTATATAAGATCACTTCTAAATTACATTTAAGACACATTTTATGCACACAGTTATCAATAAGTTTATGTATTATAAAAATAAATCAATTTCGAATATTAACTCTATTTTAATGTACGTATGCATATATGAATATGTGTGTATAATAAATATATACGTGTATTTAAATTACCTTGATTCTGAATATATTTATTCCCATTAAGTATAATATAATTTATTTCTACTTTAAAATCAAATATTATTAATATTCCTTTACCTATCATTCCATTACAATTTTTGTTAAAGTATCTTAAATATTATTGACATAGTAAGACATATTTGTTTGTAATGATATTAATAATGAATATATATATATATATATATATATATATATATATATTTAATACAATACAAATAGCGGATACAAATGGACCCCTCAAGAAGTCATATACTTATACATGTTATAAATAACTGTAAATGGCTCCGGACAATAAGATACAAATAGTAACATTTTTTTTCTATTGTTTTGATTTAACTTTTATTAAGTCCTTGATAAACACAATAGTATAATAAGAGCTGCCTGGAGTCGAAACCGGGACCTCTGGCTTACTAGATTTTGGTTTTCCCACTGAGCCATAGATCCCAGACAATATATTTTATATATTTCAATATATATATAAATATATATATATATATATATATATAAATTAAAGTATACGTATATACTGTAATACGGGTATACTGTATATTTCTAGGAATAATATATATTAGTATATGTTTTTGATATCGTTGTTTGTAAATATCGATGTATTATATTTGCAATTAATAAATATCTCATTTATATTAAATATAGCTTCTAAATTTTCATCAAAGTGTAGATAATGTTTGAATATTATCTTTATATATAACCGCCTATGTGGTTCAGCTGGTTAAGGCGTCTGACATACAGCCAGTAGGACACGGGTTCGATCCTCGTCCGCCGGACGACGTCCGGATTAATAAAATATTTTATTTATATAGGTCTTACATAATATTTAGAAGTGATCATAAATAATAGTGTATAAATAAATTATCGCATCTTGTTAAAACTATTTATACCCTAATTTATATATATATATATTATTGTATACGATTTATTTTATTTATTAATTAATAATTATATATATATATATATATATATATATATATTAAGGCATAAATAGTTTTAAAAAGATTAATAAGAATTTAAATTCATAATTTATTTCTGATAATTTCTATCTAAACGAAAAATAATATATTTATACGTTTTAAAATTTTATTTAATCTGTAAAAATAGACATCACAACGTTATACACATATTATTATTATTATTATTATTATTATTATTATTATTATTATTATTATTATTATTATTATTATTATTATTATTATTATTATTATTATTATTATTATTATTATTATTATTATTATTATTATTATTATTATTATTATTATTATTATTATTATTATTATTATTATTATTATTATTATTATTATTATTATTATTATTATTATTATTATTATTATTATTATTATTATTATTATTATTATTATTATTATTATTATTATTATTATTATTATTATTATTATTATTATTATTATTATTATTATTATTGAATTGAATTGAATTGAATTGAATGAATATTTATTATGAATTTTTCAAGTTCGATTTAGTAATAATTAACAATATGTAGTGATACATTCACAAAACGACAACAAAACGTAGATAGTACACATATAAAAATAACAATAGTAAATTATAAACGTATCACATGTGCCGGTGATAAAAACAATTAATAATTAAAATTAATAATTTATAAAATTATATATATATACTTATATATATATATATATATGTATAAATAAATATTAAGTTATAATTTTTTTAATATGATTTTTAAAGGTATATAAACTATTTGCTAATACAATATGTTCATCAAGACCATTCCAAATTTTAGCTATTCGATTAGTTAGTAGATTTTTTGTTACATTTAGTTTACATGTATTCATACTAATTTGCAGAGAATGGCCTCTGGTATTGTAGTTGGTCTTTTTGATATTAATAATAGATGATGTATTCATAGATACCAATCCGTTAAATAGCTTATATACCATAACAAGATCAAATCTAGTTCTTCTGATTTCTAGAGAATCTAGATTTAGGTATATTAATCTTTCATTATAAGGTTTATAAGGTAAACCGCATCTCTCGATTAATCTTCTCGTAAAGAATTTGTGGACCTTCTCTAGTTTTATCTTCAGTCCTTTGAATGTCCTGGCATCTAATCCCGGATTCCAGACTGTCGACGCATATTCAAGGTGGGGTCTAGCATATGATATATATGCTTTTCTAATAGCTGGCATATTATTAGTAATGAAACAGCGAAATATACGATTGATAACACAATATGCACTTGTACAGCACACAACAATATGTTCACTGAAATGTAATGATGGATCAAATTTGATACCAAGATCACGATACGATCTACAGTTTACTATTGAAACATTATTTATAGTATACAATGGTTTATTAGTATTACCTAATGTAAGAGCAGCTGATTTTTTTGCAGCGTTTTCTAATTGCCAAGAATTAGACCATTCATAAAATTTATCAATATTATGTTGTAATTTATATCTATGATCTATGTCATTGGATATAAAACTCAATTTAGTGTCATCCGCGAAAAGATTAATGGATATATCTTTATCAATCACTTCGACTAAATCATTGATATATATTAGAAAGAGTAAAGGCCCTATTACAGATCCTTGTGGAACACCAGATATTATTTTAACTGTAACAGACATTTGATTGTTAACTCTTACTCTTTGAGATCTACCAGATAGAAAACTACTTATCCAAGAATGTATGTTACCACATATACCTAAATTAGTTAATTTGACAAGTAATTTACTATGAGAGACCTTATCAAAAGCTTTAGCATAGTCAAGATATATGATATCAATAAAACTGCCTTTATCTATTGCAGTAATCCATTTAGTATAACAATTTAATAGTTGCAGTTCAACAGATTTTTTATGACGGAAATTATTATTATTATTATTATTATTATTATTATTATTATTATTATTATTATTATTATTATTATTATTATTATTATTATTATTATTATTATTATTATTATTATTATTATTTTTATTATTATTATTATTATTATTATTATTATTATTATTATTATTATTATTATTATTATTATTATTATTATTATTATTATTATTATTATTATTATTATTATTATTATTATTATTATTATTATTATTATTATTATTATTATTATTATTATTATTATTATTATTATTATTATTATTATTATTATTATTATTATTATTATTATTATTATTATTATTATTATTATTATTATTATTATTATTATTATTATTATTATTATTATTATTATTATTATTATTATTATTATTATTATTATTATTATTATTATTATTATTATTATTATTATTATTATTATTATTATTATTATTATTATTATTATTATTATTATTATTATTATTATTATTATTATTATTATTATTATTATTATTATTATTATTATTATTTATTTCTTATACTTCAGATGTAAGTTACGTATACAAATAGTGAACTAAATACGGCTTAACATGGTCGGAAAAGTGATACATAAAGTAGTATCTATACATATCGATATTATTAATAATTATGTTTAAATATCTAAATATTCATATCTCAAGAAAAATTTTAGAAAAAATAGTCTCAAATATGATATCAAATACACTTATATATATATATACGTAACATAACAATATACTTACAAATTAGAGTTCACGCAAAGTATACCATTGCTATCGATATCATGAACATTCTTCAATTGTGAATATGCAAATCTTTTACCTGGAGAACTAATAACTCGTATAATGAAATTCATCTTATTATTTATAGAACCTTAATTCAATATATATATAATTGTTATAAATTATAAATACATATTTTATAAATACTCTAATTAAATTAAAAATATTGGATATAAAACTAAACTTTAATATATATATATATATATATATATATATATATTTATACTTATATTTATTATTATATAACGATGATGATGATGATATACGGTTTATTATACTTGATAATAATTTATTAAAAAGTATTATAAATAAACACAATATAAATATGATGATGATGATGATGAAATATGATTTATTAGGCACCGTTACAAAGTGATAACACTCCTCGTAAGTGCACGTAAAATAAATAATACAAATAAAAATACAACAACCACAACAAGAAAGTAAAATAAACTAACTAACAATGTGGAAGTAATAATAATGAAATATAAAAATTAATAATAATATAATGAAACTAGATACTGGATAAATATGACTTGAGATGAGCATTAAAGGAGGTGGGAGATTGAATAGATCTTATAGATGAAGGGAGTGCATTCCAGATAGATGGGACAATGTAGGAGAAAGAGCGTTTCTGGAATTTAAGGGAGGATGGCTGTGGGATAATTAGATTAATACTGGAAGTTGAACATGTATTGTGGGTGGTGGAGCGAAATAAGAGTAGGTCAAATATATATGAAGGAATGGAAAAATATATAGATTTATGGGTAATAGAAAGTAGTCTAATTAGGGATCGTTTTCTATAGGGAAACCAGTTTGGTATACATTGAAATGAGTCAGTAGAGGAATGGTCAGATAGTTTAATATTGAAAATGGATCGTATAGATGATCTAATGATTCTATTTAATGGGGCAATGGAATAAGCAGGAAGGATATATAATAAAGAAGAACAATAATCAATACGAGAAATTACAAGTGAATTAATAAGGACAGCACATAGGGGACCAGTAATATGTTTACGGATACATCTGATTCTAAATAATTGATAATTATCAGCTTTAGAAATGTTAGCAATATGGCTAGAAAAGGATAGATCATAGTCGAAAATAACACCAAGATTGAGGACTGAATTGGAAGGTGAAATAAGAATTTTGTCAAGGTAAAAAGAAGGGAATGATGGGGAGTTCGTAGGTATATTGAGGAGGGCAGTTTTTGAAGTATTTAGTAAAAGGTTATTGGAGAGAAGCCAGTATTTAATAGAGGAGGCACACGCAATTAGTTGAGAATTATCTGGAGTAGAAATAGAGAGGAATGAGTAGAGTTGGATATCATCAGCATATATATGATAGAAAACTTTAGGAAAATTGGATATAATAGACGGTATAGGTGCTATATATATATGGAGAATAGAAGTGGGCCTAGGACAGAACCTTGTGGGACACCATAGAGTAGGGGACGGGGATCAGAAAAGAAATCACAGAATTTAACAGAGGATGATCTATTTAGGATGTAAGATTTAAGCCATTTGAGGGCACTACCATTAATTCCAATCATCTCAAGTCTTGAGATAAGAATATCATGGCGAAGAGAGTTAAATGCACAAGATAGATCTAGTAGAACCATTTGACAACATAGTGAGGGAGAAACTTTGGTATATATATTATTTAAGATTTGAAGGAGGGCAGTCTCAGTTGAATGACCTTTACGAAATGCACTTTGTAGGACATCTTGGGAAGAGTTTAGTGACATAAACCTATTTATTTGATGGAAAACTATTCTTTCAAGTATTTTACTAAAAATAGGAAGTTGGGAGATAGGACGGTAGTTACATAAGATATTAGGGTTGGAAGACGTTTTTTTAAGAATGGGAGTGATGATAGCATGTTTAAAAGAGGGGGGTAAAACTCCATTGGAGAGAGAAGACGAGAATATAGTATGCAAATAAGGGGATAGGGTACTAGCGAGACTTTTAAAAGTATAAATATTGATAGGATCAGATGGAAAGGAGGAATTGGATTTTAGAATTAGGTCGTAAATGTTAGATATTGAGGGAGTAGTAAATATAGATAGATACTTATCAATTGGTTTATTGATTAAAATACAAGGGATGCTATATTTTTGGTGAAGGGAAGTAATAGTTGAACAAGTAGATAGGATTTTATTCGAGAAAAAGTTAGAAAATTCATTACAGAGTTTATTTTTAGGAATATTTGGTATGTAAGGTATGTGTAAAGGGGGATCAGTTGCAATAAGTTTTCTAGCTAAGGCAAATGTGGCACGAGGATTGGAGGAAAGGCTATTGATTTTATTAATATAGTAAGAAGATTTTGCTTTACTGATTTGTGATTTGTAGAATTTGCGATGATTAGTAAACGATAAAAGGTTTTCAGGAGAAGAAATACGACGATATGTTCTTTCAGTTTTACGTAGAGATCGCTTGAGTTTAACAATATGAGGTGTAAACCATGGGCAATCAGTATGCAGGGAAATAGTAGTAGATATGATGGGGGCATATTTGTCAAGAAGAAGGGAGAGAGTGGAGTTTATAGATTCAGGGGATATGGGTAAGGATACAAGAATTGATACAAGTTCAGAAGAAAATAAAGGAATATTAATAGATTTTATTTTTCTATAATGAATGAGTTTCTTGGATAGAGAAGGAAGCAGAGGGAGGATAACTGTAAAAGTTATTATGAAATGGTCTGTAAGAAGATCAGATTTGGTACAATTAATTAAACAATTACATGAATCATGAGACCTGCAAAAAATAAGGTCGAGAGAATGTCCAGCAGTATGGGTAGGAAAATTGACAATTTGATTCATGTCTAGGGAGTCGGTAAGACACTTGAAGCTTGAATGAGGATATTGGGTTGAGTGAAAATGATAATTAAAATCACCTAGTATAATGGTCTGGTGTTTGGTGGAGATTGGAATATTCAAAATTAGATCATTACATTCATTAAAGAACGTAGTATAGTCAGGTTTTGGAGGTCTATAAATAATATAAATAGAAAATGTAATGTTCGTCTTGGAGAATGAAAAGGAAACGGAGAGACAATCACTATACAAAAAAGTAGGATGGGTGAAAGTAGGAGTAGGTAAATCATGATGTATGATAACTCCTATACCACCTCCACGACCATGAGTGAGGGAAGAGATAAAGTGTGTGTAACCTATATCAAGGAAAAGGGAGAATATATCAGTGTCATCAGGTGAGATCCATGTTTCTGTGAGGGCAATTAGCCTGAGGGACGATGATTTAAGGTAGGCCAATAATAAAAGAGAATTTGCTCTAAGAGATCGAATATTGATGAGAGCCATTCTTACACTTAGTCATGTGGAAGTAGTTGAATTATCAGATAAATCATGTGGAGAGTGGGAAGGAGGAGATAAAGAAGAAATATTTGTTAGTTGTGAATCAGGAACAGAATTAGGGGAATTTGTACTAGAGGAAATATATTATTAAAGCTTTTAAAATATAAATAAAAAGTTAATCTTTATCCATTTATTTTCCATTTTTACTTTAAGAGTTTAATATAGTTATTTAAAATTATTTATCAGACACTTTTTTTAAATAATTTAAAATTTAATATTATATAATTATTAATTTGTATAAGTGTACTATAATATTATTAATTATACAAATATATATTTGTATTACATTAATGTTACTTTGAACTACAAATGTGATACAAATATTCATCATATATCCGATAGTAGATAACCTATATTATTTTAATATTCATTAATTAGGTACTTATTTTTAGAATTTATAATACTAGTTGTATTTGGATTTGGGGTTTCTATATAAAATGCATTAAGTAAATTACTTTGCAAAAAGTAAGATCATTGGTCAAAATTGCCCACTCACAACAAGTGCAACCTAATTCCAGACACGAACAACTTCCGGCAACACAAAGAATCAATACAAAGTACTCGAGAATATATTATATTAAATATTAATAATAAACATTAAAATTCCTGGATAGACAATAATACTGATAGAATGTTAAATACAATTTAAATAAAATGTAATATGTAAGTAATTAAGTTATATAAAAAATATACAATTTAAAACAAAATTTCAAAAAACCCCATAATCATTCTCATAATGAATTTAAAATACACAATTGTATAATATGTAACCTATGAAAATGAGAACATATAAAATACTAAAATTAAAAATTGTAAAACAAATTAAAAATATAAAAAAAACTATAAAACTATAACATAACAAATATAAAATAAATACTGCTAAATACTGATAATATAAGGTAGCCAATAAATTAATACAATAATTCAAAATTTAAATTCTAAAATATAAAATTAAAATTAATATGACGATATCGTAATTATTTAAAAATTGTAAAAATGGAAAATCATATATGATTATCGGTCATTTCTTATTTTTATTCTATTAAACAGATTTCCATTATAAGATTTAGCTTTATATAATAATTGTAAATTCTTAGGTAAAACATTATTCCTAGATCGAAACATGAATTTTATACTATTCATTTTGACAATATCGTCAAATTTAAGATAATTATAAATAGTATAGAATTTTGTATACATGGAATGTTTATTACTAATTCATTTTATTGAACTTTTTTATAAAATGAATATATTTGTTAAACTGGTTCTGAAGGTATTCCCCTAATTATTTGAATACAAATTAAGATGTGATACAAATAAACTATTATAATTAAATTTACACCTATACATTTAAATATTTCATATTTAATTTTTTATAATTTTTTTTAAGGTTGCAATTATTCTAGAAAGATAACTTGAATCACTTTAATATAATTGAGTTACAATTTCCAATTCAATTTACAATCTATAATAACACATAAGAATTTTATTTCACTGACTTGTTTAACTTTAATGATTCAATATATATTCAAATCCAGATCAATATTCATATTTTTATTTCTGATATTAAATAATAATACATTCATTTTACTAATATTAAGTGACAATTATTTACATTCATCCAATTGAATACAAACTATATATATAGTTTGTTAATATTAAATTATAAAATAGATATATTTAAAATAATTAATGTTGTATCATCGGGGTGTCATGTTGTATCATAGGTCTTGAAATTATATTTAGAAATGATCTTATATAATTTTGTATACATAAATAATCGGCTCTCGTTAAAACCATGGATGCCTTAAATATTATAGATAAATATATACTTAATTAATTTATCAACAACTACAACAACATTATTTTTTATTTTGACTGATTTTTTCAGGCCAAGCCATATGATTATACGTGAAAACTTCATCTAATTTCCTGGATGGGATGAAAGGACTCCACCAAATAAAATAACAATATATATACATGTAATAATATATAAAACATATTATATTATAATAAATATTAAACCAGAAAGCTTTAAATATACACCATCGATTTTATAAATTCCATCAAATCGAACATATAGATATTGTTCTTCAGTAGTTATAATATTATTGTTGAATCCATAAATAGCCAATGGAGAAGTATTGTTTACATTTAATATTCTTTTATTATTGGTATTAATTTTCCCATTACTATTAGAATATATAATATTATGTATAGATATTATATAAATAAACATATTTTATTATTAACGATATTTATTATTTTAAAATATAACACGATTAAATATAATTACGCCCAAATAATATATCACACACATATACATATTTTATATGTATATATCATATATTTTAAAATATATGTATATATAATATTTTAAAAATAAAATAATATCTATAAAATATATTTAATTATTATAAAACTTATAGTAATATATTATACTATACTATATAGTTATGACTATTATAATAGTTATTACAATTATATAATATAATTAATTATTAGTACTCTATATTAGTATCATTACTCGATATCGTTAATAAAATACTATTTATATTAATATAAACTATTATAATGTTCAATATACTATACTAGATGCTATAGCATAATTATATGTAAGATATTAAATTATATTAAATTAAATTATACCTATTGATGAATATATTCATAAACATATATGTTTAATAAAATATGTGTACACAATCAAATGATAATTTTCAACACCCTGTAATAATATTACTATATACATAATACATACACATATCCCACTAAGCATATACGTTCAGTATTTTAAATACATGAATCAATCACGATCGTGATGCACTCGAGTGCTATTATACATTGAATAATCACAATGATTCATGTATTATAGTTCATTGTATTTTAATAAATGATTTTTCAGTATTTAAGTTTTACCATTTACAAATTATAATATAAGCACACATTGTTCTTATGGGAAATCATGTTATAGTTATATTTTGTATAAAACATGAACAAGCCATCTATTGAAGGTACTTTTTCGGAAAAATATGTTATTTAAATAATTATTTATAATATAAATTCGTATCTAACTAAAAAAATGTGTTTTAAATTATTATTTATATGACAAAAGCGTGGTGTTAAGTTAACAAAAGTTAACCCAGTGTTAACAGTGTTGATGCGCTGCAGTTACTATTCATGTGTTTATACTTCATATTTCAGGTTTAATATGTATTACTGTGAACTAGTCTGATACGTATACTTTTACTAAATTAACATGAATCAATGATTTAAATTAATTGTATATATATATGTTATATCGTTAACGTTTAACATTATAACATAAGACCTAATTATATATTTAAACAACAATATTTTTTAAATAAATATATAAGGTAGTAAATATATATTATTATTTGCATATATTTATATTATAAAAATTAAATCCTATTTTAATATGTGTATACGTAAACAATATATAAATCGAAATAATAACTAAATCGAGGGTACAATTAACACCAATACAATGCTATGTAATATCTTGTGAACTATATCTTATTATATACTGCTTCTGTAATATATTGGGTCAGTGCATAGCTAAATCTCTATTTGGAGTGTAAATAGAGATATACATAGTTATAATAATGGATTTTATTGTTCTTTATATGTTATTTAATAATAACTTAAGGGGATCTCGCACATTTAAAGTGATGCTCATTTATTTTTTTTCATTTTTTTGTATTCCATAACAATACTTATTTTAGTGTTTTTTATTATCTGTAACAAAATTAGACATGAATTCAGTTTTGAAATTGCATACAAATGTATTTTTGACGATAAGATAATGATATTATATACTATTCAATATTACATTTTTATGCTGTCAAACTTCAAACGCTGTATTCTCAGAATAATTATTTCGCGCTAGATATATATCTTACACGTATGTGCATTCATACATATATAATATAACTATTATAATTATAATATTAATTTTGTGTTGCTTTATTTTGAATTTAATTATGTGAATTGTAAAATAGAGAGATAATTAATAAAATGTATAGTAGTCATTGTATAAAATGATAATTTTTATAGAAATACCATTATTTTATTATTGCTAATTATTAATTTAGCTAATAATTATATTTAATATATATATAATATAATAAATAATAATATTAAAAATAACTTTCTATTTTCACATGCATGTATATGTTATGAATACAATACAATACAAATTAGTCAATTGAATGAATAGAATATCAGTTCTATTTTTTTTAGTGTACCTATGTTTTTCCTATATATTTATATATAAATTTGCCAATTTCGTGTATAAACGAAATTGGCAAATTGCCTATTATGTGCGGGATCCCCTTAATACCGTATATTATATTAATTATATATTACTTTATACTATATATACATATATATATATATATATATATATATATATATATATATATATAGAGTATACTATTGAGTTTCATTTTTATAATACTTATATTTAATTATTTATTTCCGGTATATTATAAATAAATTATTATTTATTATTAAAACTAATATAGTTTATTTTCTAATTTATATAAAACTAACCTAGGAGTTCTTATAACTTTCACATTTATGGTGTTACACATATATTCGTGTACGCATACTAATATAATACAATATATAATTGTTGACATTCTAAAATTTAATTATAAATGTATGAACTCGTAAACACCATTATGATTTTAAAACGAGCAAATATAAAAATATTAAAAATCGTAAATATTTAAGAATACAAAACGTAATTAAATCTTCTTATAACTTACTTTACTTACTTTTTACTTTTTGTTTTGTTTATGGACTGCATTAGTGCGTGAGCAATCGGCCGTCCGTGAGAGGGAATTATTGAGTAGGAAGGAAGGCAAGGGAGAAGTAATAAGTATTAAGGTTGCATTTAAAGGTGGGAGTTGATGTGTTTGTTCGTAGATGATTGGGTAGGGAGTTCCAGTGGTAAGGGGCAGAGAGGGTAAAGGAGCGTATATTGGAAGAGTGGAGTTTGTGTAGATGGGGAGAGGTAAGGATAAAGGTGTTGGAGGAACGGATCTGGAGTGGAGTGATGGGTGTGTTTAGATGTAGGAGGGAGGTAAGGTAGTCAGGGGAGTTGTGGTGAATAGCTGTGTGGATGGTCAGGGAGAGTTTGTACTTTATGCAGTAGGGGACTGGCAGCCAATGTAGTTGTTTTAGGAGAGGTGTAATGGAGTCAGAATAATGAAGGGGAAGTACATGGACGAAGCTAACTACAACGTTTTGGAGTCGCTGTAGTTTGAAGAGTTTGTATTCAGGGAGGTTAAAGAGAAGGGAGTTGCAATAGTCGAATAAGGGGATGATGTAGGAGGAGGCAATGGTAATAGTGATGGGGAGCCCAGTAAACCAATTTGTTAAATAACGTTAAATAACGTTAAATAACGTGCTTAGCACATAACATTGGTTGGTGTTAAGCACAAGAAATCGGCTATTTTTTTTGGTGTTTAGCAACAACCACAATTTTGTATTTAGCACAAACAAATGTAATGTATTAAGCACCTTCCATAATATCGTGTTGAGCACCTTCCATTGTAACGTGTTTAACACCAATATCGGTAACGTGTTGAGCACCAATATTTATAACGTGTTAAACATAAACCAATGTAATGTGCTAAGCACCTATTATTGTACCGTGTTAAGCACATCCAATATTTACGTATTAAGCACATCCCATATTTACGTGTTAAGCACCTACCATTATAACGTGTTAAGCACATCCCATATTTACGTGTTAAACACAAACTATTATAACTTGTTGAGCACCTATAATTGTAACGTGTTAAGCACATATTATTGTAACTTTCTAGGAACCTATAATTTATCTTGAAATATTTATATTTATTAATATTAATTAATAATTAAATAATAAATAATATTAATTGAAAATTAAATAAAAAGTTTATATATTTATTTTAAAAAGCAATTATTTTCTTTCTTTTTCCTTTTACAGTTTCTAAGGCATTGATCGACAGTTTTCATAATATTTATTATATCCTCGTTTTCATGAAGTATCCTTGTTGCCCCTAAAATAATATATATATATAAATTATATATATATATATATATATATATATATATATATATATATAGTATATATGTTTAACATATTAAGATAAATATTCCTATGCAGGTAACATTTTATTTTTATTTTTAAATATTATAACATAAGGTATGTAAGTTGTATAATATACATACATATATTTCAATACAAAAAACAAGATTACAAGTTAATTATGCGTACTATATTCATAAATAGACTTCTTCTATATGTATAGGGGGAATGAAAATATAAAATAAATATTTAAAAAATAATTACATACTTAAATTATTAAGCATACATAAATTATATTATTTGTAAAAATGCATCAATTTAATATATTATTATTATTATTAAATAGTTTATTGACTACAAAACATTATATGTTTATCGGCGTCATATAATATAATAATAATGAAGGTAATAACAATTTGAACATAAATAAATATAAGAACAATAACAAGAACAATATATATATATATATATATATATATATATATATATATATATAAAAGAACAAGAACAATATTAAATAATACAGTTATAAAGAAATAAAATAATGATACACTTTACATTTAAATAAAGGTTCTGACTCAGTTGATCTGACTCAGCTGACAATGCATTCCAACATTTAGGAGCTGCGACTGTAAATGCCGATTCGGCGTATACTGTCGTAGTAATAGGTTGATGGAGCATCATATTCGAGCCAACACGACGAGGTCGATAGTCTGTGCGTATAGTAATAACATTCGCGATATATTTATGGCTGGCTTGATAGATGGCTCGATGCGTTATGCAAAGGAGACGGCACTTACAAACTAGCCGGAACTTTAACCATTCAAGCGAATACATCAGAGATGAGATAGAAACCATTGTTCGACGTTTAAGTTTATAGACGATTCATACTGCACGACGCTGAATGGTTTCAAGTATGTGCAATAAATGAAGGGGTAGAGTAGTAAATAAGGAACATCAATACCGAAGTCTACTAAACACAAGAACATGAATAAGGTACTTGGTTAAATTAAAATTTAGATTATTACGCGTCTTTCTAATATTGTACAGATAGTAGTTAGCTGTACGTATACTATTTACTATTTGTGCTGTGACATTGAAGTGAGTGTCGAAAGTAATACCGAGTGTAGTTACTGATTGGGAAGTGGGAAGGGAGAGTAAAAACGGATGTGTTATATTTAAAGGAGAACTTGGACGAAATAAAATAATAGTATAAGTTTTAGAAATATTTAGTGAAAGTGAGTTATTTGAAAACCATTTAGTTAATTCAGTAATGCAGTTGTAAATAGATAACTGAATGGATTCAGGATCGCTGGAAAACGAAGGATGTGTATATTTGGAGATCATCATCATAAAGATGATAATATATGTGAGGAAATTTGAGAAATATTGATTTAATAGGTAATATATAAATTATGAATAGAATGGGACCAAGTACAGAGCCTTGTGGAACACCACAGGAGTGAACAAAAGGTACAGACAACGAAGAATTAATTTTTACAGATGAAGATCTATTATATACAAATGAATTGAACCAGTTAAGAACTTGACCGTTAATACAAATCTCACATAGACGAAACGAAATAATTTGATGATTAAGAGAGTCAAAGGCACACGATAAATCTAACAGAACAAGATAACAAGGACTTTTGGAATCGAGGAATAAGAGAATTTCACTAATAATAAGATTTAGGGCTGTCTCAGTGCTACGGTGAGGGAGATAAGCGCTTTGAAAGCAATCTACAATATTATTAGAAGTAATATACTGTATGAGCTGTGAAGAGACAACTGGTTCCAAAGTCTTTGACATAGATGAGAGTTGGGATATTGTTCTGTAGTTATCTAAGTTGGAGTGATCTAAAGTCGGTTTCTTGAGTAATGGTGTTATATACGAGTATTTCATCGATTGTGGTACAACAGCAGTGATAAGAGACAAGTTGATTATATCTGTAATAAAACCAATGAGATCAGGAGAGATGGAGTGAAATAGGCATAATTGAACAGGATCTAATGAATAATGAGATTTTAGAGAATTCAGTAACGATAATACTACTGTCTGAGATGGAAGTGTAAAGCATTACCAATGGTTAGTAGAGCTAATATGTGTTACAGCAAAAAGTGCAGGATCAATTATAGGGAGAGAATCAATTATCAAAGAAATCTTTCGTTGAAAGAAACTGGAAAATGCAGTGAACAGAAAAGAGTCTGGTTGATCTGGAAGATGTTTATTAAGATCTCGACCAATCATTTTAAATGAGAGGTTAAATGCTTGTTTAGAGGACATACCCAAATTATTAAGTTTACCAGTAAAGTAGGATGATTTATAGGTGAGAAGTTTACATCTATAAATTGAGCAAGATACTTTAAGATCAGCATCAAGGTTGGTTAATTGGTATTTTGTATGTAGTTGTCTAAGTGAACGACGTAGATTAACTAGCTCATTACTAAACCAAGGAGATTTGGAATATGATCGATTGGGAGATACAGTGATAGGTGCAAATAATTCAAGAGAATTCGAAACAGCTGAGTTAAAATTGTCAAAGAGAGATAGAGTCAGGTAATATATGACACTGATGTATATCGAGTTGAGAGCAAACGGATCTAACAAAATAAGTTATATTAATAGCAGATATCTTTCTAAATGAACTTACTGGTCGAGGAATTGCAAAAGTTGGCAATAGCAACTCAAATTTAACTGCAAAATGATCAGAGATTAGAAAGCTTTGAAAAGGATATGAGACAAGTTTAGACGAGGATGGTGATATAACTAGATCGATACAGTTGCCGTTAGTTTTAGTGGGGAAATGTATGTGTTGCGTTAGAGAGAACTCATAAAGCAGACATTTTAAAGATGATGCCATAGTATTAGAATAATTATATTGTATATTGAAATCACCAAGAATAATTGTATTATCAGAAGAAATATATTAAAAAATATACGTAAGGTCATCGAAAAATGCAGTTATACTAGAAGAAGATGGAAGTTAAATAAGAATAATATGTATTGTATAAGATGAAAATCTGATATGGCAGATCAACATTTCACATGGAGAGACAGAAGGAATGGTAGAGAAGACAAGTTTCAAATTAGATGAATATACCAGTGCAAGACTACCACCACGAGAAGGCGTCGATCTATTAGCAATAATTAAATTATATACTTGGGGAGTTAATTGCGATGATAAAGCAGAGTCATTATCAGTTAACCATGTTTCAGTGATTGCAGTAATCAAACATATAGAATCAATAATAGATTGAGCTATACTATCAACTTTATTCCGTACAGATATAGAGTTAATTAACTGAAATAAATACTTATTGTTATGGGTGTAATGTCATTTAGAAGAAGAAGAAGAAGAGGAAGAAGAACTGTTTTAGTAGCATTTTTACAATAATTCTCAAGTTAATTAGACCATTTAATAAATTCATTATCATCTGGAATATACGGATTCGATCTCCAGTGGATTACTTTTATCTCAGAATTACTGTTAGTAGTGAATAAACGAAGTTCATATGATAGTTTGTACCTATTAAACACACACTTGTATTTCGTCATGATAGATTTGGATGAATGAAAGTATATACGACCAATCTTAATTGTATCACTGAGAATAAAAGGACGAATAAATAATGTTTTGAAATCAGTTAATTGAAAAGAAGATCTAGAGTTTAGTAAACTATCAATAGTGAATGTTGATGATAGTACTAAGTTTGCATAGTGGGATATGAAAGAGTACTCAGTGATGGTGTTAGGACTAGTTCAAGTTATTTAAATAAAGAGTTAATGTATGTTAGATTCCTGTTTGTAGGTGAAATATGTTCAATAATAACCGAAGATTGAGAAGAACATAAATGAATTTTAGGGGTTGTTTTTGAAGCAGTATGTATATGGATAGGTAAAGTGGACTTAACGATGTCGCTGAATGATTTAGAAGTCGATTTATTTAACGTATCGGGAAGTGTGGATATGGCGTTAGAAATATAATTAAGACTTGTTAAGTTATTAGAGCTAGACGAATATGAAGAAAACTGACTATTCAAACTATTTAAATCTATTTGTAATTTATCAAGTTTATTAATGATGCAATTATTGATTTGTGAGTATGAATTTGAATTAGATTTATCTGTATTATTAACATATGTATTGTCTTTACAGTTCTTACACTGAAATATAATCAGATTAGAATTTAATAATTCAATAGCAATTTTAGAGGGTTTGGTAGAATTCCACGGGTGTGTAGTTAAGCCATAATTATTAAAACAAGTAACATTTTAATGATGATTACATATATTACAGGTAATTGTATTAGCTGTATCAGTTATACATTTATTACAATGAACACAATTCATATCAATATATTCGAAATATCAATTGTATTATAGCTATAGCTAGAGAGTATTCACAGAATCAAAGCAAATGTCTATAGAACAATCACAGCAGTGATGTTGATACGGTTCAATGATTTCAGTGAAAAGAGAATGCAGATAGTTCGCCTATATATATTTATTTATTTATATATATATATATATATATATATATATATATATATACAGCTAAATGTGTGTATATATATACAAACTTATATGCAAATATAAATATATATTAATTAATAAATTTAATATAATTACACAGTCAGTATAAATTATAATTATTAAATAAATATAAGATACGTGATAAATTAAAATTAAACTTAATGTACCGATGGTTTAAAGTTCGGGTAACCGACAACCAGAGCGAGCCAGGTACTGGAGATCCTCCTGGATGGGTATCGAGTAACACGTAAACGTTGACCAATATATGAACGTATGATGAACGTCCCGAAACGATGTAAATGCGTCACAATAATATTGTAATATGTGTTATTGTCAAATAATGCGAATTGAATGAATAGAAAACACGACTGTTCACGGCGAGAGGCGAAAACAGAATGATATATGTATGTATGTATATATTTAGCTAAGTGTGTAAGTATGTATGTATGTATGTAGTTATGTATGGATTTGTGTGTGTATGTGTGTGATATAAATGTACATTATTAATATAATATAAAATCACGGAGTAATGATATTGGATTATAATACTGAAATATTGTGTATTTAGTACTTCTTTAGTATACTATATATCCCAAGCAACCAAACATGTTGCCCGTCAACGTAAAATATAAAACAACGTGCCAATATTGTATATATTATAGGTTAAATAAACACTTTGGATATAATTATTTTATTTATGCAATATATGTTCCAATTTTGTATATTTTATAGGTCAAATAAACACTTTGGATATCTTTAATTTATGTATTCAATATATATTCAAATTTGTATATTTTATAGGTCAAATAAACACATTGGATATTAGAACAGCGATATCTATTGTGCAATATTATATTTTATAAAATATATCTCTTATCAATAATAATTATTATTAATAGAATTATATATTAATATAATTGTATAATATATACATACGCACGCACACACAAACACACATACATATACATACACACATATATCTCTCTATATATATATATATATATATATATATATATATATATATAGTCGTAATATAACCAGTTGGTGGACAATGCAAAATATAATCATTTGGTAACCATTTTTTATAAGATAGCCATGAAGGTGAAAATGTACATACTAATTAATTATGATATACTCTTTGAATATATCTAATTATTTTTTCAAAATAATGAATAATAAAATATATATAAAAATATTGTCTACCAAATAAAAATTATGTATAAGCTAACTACTTAGTTGACAATATTAACTTATGCATTAAATAATTATTTTGTGGACATTCTGAATTTTAAACTTTTCGCTCCAACTTTATTATTTTCTGATATATATGTTCTATAATTAATGACAAATTTCATTGACGGATTTTATATTTATACATATTAAATTAATTTCATATATTCAATATAATATTGGATAATTTAAACTATTTTACCTTTTTTATCAATCACGAACATATTATATATGGTTAGTTATATTTTAAAATAACTATATATTATTTATATCATATAATATCTTCATTATATAAAATAAATATGTCTTTTATTTTTATATTATGTTTATATAAGAATTTTTCGAATAATCATTTAAAAAGCACATGTCATGTGTATGTACACAATTATTAAAATTATAATTATATTATAATTATTATATCATAATAAATTATTATTAAATAATATGTAAGCATAATTATAATATATATTAGATAAATTACTTAGCTATAAAAACAGGCTCTATTATAGAATCTATACGAACTATTAGTTCAACTAATGTAAATTTTATTTCAAAATAAAAATATGAAATTTTAATTATGAAAATGTATCATATAGTTGGTATTATGATAGCATAAGTTAACTTTAATTATCAATTATCAATAGATTATTATATTCTTGTGTTTATTTATTAAAATATACATTTTAACATGCATTTTATATTAAAATGAAACTATTGAAATAAGTATAATTATTGATCAATATTATTAATTGAATATATGGATTATGGTCAAAAGCTTCGCGAATTAAACGCCCGCAAACTTGTTTATTCGAATTAGGGATTCTACAATAGCTTATGATTGGTCATTATAATTAGCGTATGTTTATTTATAGACTATCAATGATAGTCACTATCATACATGCAACGGCTTATAATTACCATATATTTATATATGTGTGTGTTTTATAAGCTCACTCTGGATGTAATCATTTACAGTAATGCAGCTAAAATAACCTAAACAATATTAAAATTAACCCAACCAAATCAAACTAAACAAGTGAAAATAACTAAAACTATAAATATTAATGTTTCAACAAATAATCATACGCTATTGTAAATTCAGTAATTCGAATAAACAATTTTGCGGGCGTTCAAATCGTGCATCAATCGCGAAGCTTTTGACCAGGTACCAAAGCAAATTTCTATAGAACAATCACAGCTGTGATGTTGATACGGTTCAATGATTTCAGTGAAAAGAGAATACAGATAGTTCGCCTATATATATTTATTTATTTATATATATATATATATATATATATATATACAGCTAAATATGTGTATATATATATACAAACTTATATGCAAATATAAATATATATTAATTAATAAATTTAATATAATTACACAGTCAGTATAAATTATAATTATTAAATAAATATAATATACGTGATAAATTAAAATTAAACTTAATGTACCGATGGTTTAAAGTTCGGGTAACCGACAACCAGAGCGAGCCAGGTACTGGAGATCCTCCTGGATGGGTATCGAGTAACACGTAAACGTTGACCAATATATGAATGTATGATGAACGTCCCGAAACGATGTAAATGCGTCACAATAATATTGTAATATGTGTTATTGTCAAATAATGCGAATTGAATGAATAGAAAACACGACTGTTCACGGCGAGAGGCGAAAACAGAATGATATATGTATGTATGTATATATTTAGCTAAGTGTGTAAGTATGTATGTATGTATGTAGTTATGTATGGATTTGTGTGTATATGTGTGTGTGATATAAATGTACATTATTAATATAATATAAAATCACGGAGTAATGATATTGGATTATAATACTGAAATATTGTGTATTTAGTACTTCTTTAGTATACTATATATCCCAAGCAACCAAACATGTTGCCCGTCAACGTAAAATATAAAACAACGTGCCAATATTGTATATATTATAGGTTAAATAAACACTTTGGATATAATTATTTTATTTATGCAATATATATTCCAATTTTGTATATTTTATAGGTCAAATAAACACTTTGGATATCTTTAATTTATGTATTCAATATATATTCAAATTTGTATATTTTATAGGTCAAATAAACACATTGGATATTAGAACAGCGATATCTATTGTGCAATATTATATTTTATAAAATATATCTCTTATCAATAAGAATTATTATTAATAGAATTATATATCAATATAATTGTATAATATATACATACGCACGCACACACAAACACACATACACATACATACACACATATATCTCTCTCTCTCTATATATATATATATATATATATATATATATATATATATATAGTCGTAATATAACCAGTTGGTGGACAATGCAAAATATAATCATTTGGTAACCATTTTTTATAAGATAGCCATGCAGGTGAAAATGTACATACTAATTAATTATGATATACTCTTTGAATATATCTAATTATTTTTTCAAAATAATGAATAATAAAATATATATAAAAATATTGTCTACCAAATAAAAATTATGTATAAGCTAACTACTTAGTTGACAATATTAACTTATGCATTAAATCATTATTTTGTGGATATTCTGAATTTTAAACTTTTCGCTCCAACTTTATTATTTTCTGATATATATGTTCTATAATTAATGACAAATTTCATTGACGGATTTTATATTTATACATATTAAATTAATTTCGTATATTCAATATAATATTGGATAATTTAAACTATTTTACCTTTTCTATCAATCACGAACATATTATATATGGTTAGTTATATTTTAAAATAACTATATATTATTTATATCATATAATATCTTCATTATATAAAATAAATATGTCTTTTATTTTTATATTATGTTTATATAAGAATTTTTCGAATAATCATTTAAAAAGCACATGTCATGTGTATGTACAAAATTATTAAAATTATAATTATATTATAATTATTATATCATAATAAATTATTATTAAATAATATGTAATAATAATTATAATATATATTAGATAAATTACTTAGCTATAAAAACGGGCTCTATTATAGAATCTATACGAACTATTAGTTCAACTAATGTACATTTTATTTCAAAATAAAAATATGAAATTTTAATTATGAAAATGTATCATATAGTTGGTATTATGATAGCATAAGTTAACTTTAATTATCAATTATCAATAGATTATTATATTCTTGTGTTTATTTATTAAAATATACATTTTAACATGTATTTTATATTAAAATGAAACTATTGAAATAAGTATAATTATTGATCAATATTATTAATTGAATATATGGATTATGGTCAAAAGCTTCGCGAATTAAACGCCCGCAAACTTGTTTATTCGAATTAGGGATTCTACAATAGCTTATGATTGGTCATTATAATTAGCGTATGTTTATTTATAGACTATCAATGATAGTCACTATCATACATGCAACGGCTTATAATTACCATATATTTATATATGTGTGTGTTTTATAAGCTCACTCGGGATGTAATCATTTACAGTAATGCAGCTAAAATAACCTAAACAATATTAAAATTAACCCAACCAAATCAAACCAAACAAGTGAAAATAACTAAAACTATAAATATTAATGTTTCAACAAATAATCATACGCTATTGTAAATTCAGTAATTCGAATAAACAATTTTGCGGGCGTTCAAATAGCTCATCAATCGCGAAGCTTTTGACCAGGTACCGAATATATATATATATATATTCAGGCCGCCGATATAATTAAGAGTTAAATTTGGGCGGTCTTACTAATATATAAGAGCCGCCCAATTAATAAATATATGTCACTAAAGTAAATATGTTACGCTTGATTTCACACGCTAAAATATTCCATACGAGTAACATACATAAACTGCTTTTGTGTATTATATCATATTAAACAAATGCACAAATATATATTATAATTATATGTATAATAATATAATCCATATATATATATATATATATATATATATATATCTATAGTTATCCGTTATAGTAATTGTACAATTAAATATTTGTTAATAAATTTGATTTTTTATTAAATTTTAATTTATACTATTAGAATTTATTCGATTATATTCGAATATGTTACGTACACATGAGATCGATATAGTTTTAGAATGTCTGTTTAATTTCAAGTAGAACCAATATATTATATATGTATAATATATAATCCATCAATATGTTATCCATTTTAGTACCTTATAATTTCTAATAGTACAAATTGAAATTTAATAAAAAATAAAATATTTAATTGTACAGTTGGTACCTCGTCAAAAGCTTCGCGATTGATGCGCAATTTGAATGCCCGCAAAATTGTTTATTCGAATTAGTGAATTTACAATAGCGTATGAATCATACGCCGTATGATTGTTTGTACAAACATTAATATTTTTAGTTTTAGTTATTTTCACTTGTTTGGTTTGGTTTTGTTGGGTTTATTTTTAATATTGCTAGGTTTTTTTAGCTGCATTACATCCCGAGTGAGCCTATAAACACACAAACATGTTAATTATAAGCCGTTGCATGTATGATAGTCTATAAATGGACATACGCTAATTATAATGGCCAATCATAAGCTATTGTAAATTCACTAATTCACATAAACAATTTTGCGGGCATTCAAATTGCGCATAAACGCGAAGCTTTTGACCATAATCCGTACAGTTACTATTAATATTATTATACATGTATAATATATATGTATATAATTATAATATATATTTGTGTTAATATGATAATACACATAAACAACGTATGTATGATACTCATATGGAATATTTTAGCGTTTGAAAGCGTAACATATATTTACATCGATGGGCGGCTCTTAAATATATCGGTGGCCTACTTCTCCTGTATCCATATATATTATATGATTATTATAATACCATATCATATTAAATATTGTTAACAATATAATAGTTATACATTATGAAAAATATACAATCAGCATTAGTTAATATAGAAATAAAAGTAATTTAATAAATATAGTTTTAAATAAAATTGCCGTTTGTCCGTTCTAACCAAACAGGGTAGTTTATTTGTAATCTTTGCCGAACACCATTTTAACATACTTGTGTATATTTATAATATGATATTATAATTCATATATTTATTAATATTATAGTAATAAATTATTAATATTTTAAAGTGTTAAATAATACTATAATTACTTAAATACTTAATATACTATATTTATTGCTTATAGAAAACTGAAAATTCCAATTATGAAATAACTGCTATACTAATACCGTACACAAAAATATTAATACTACTACTTTAATCCCATGAATACTTTTTTAATATTCTAATCTAAATAATCAAATTGTTTACATCACTACATAATATATATGATGTTAAACACTATTATATAATACATATATATGTAATATTTAAATAATAATTCACTGATAATGCCTATTGTATAATTATTTTACATTTGTACGGTATTATCAAAGATTTTCCGAAGGAAAGATATAACACTTACGCGAAATCGTGTAATTCGAATTTGTATACAAAATACCCCAGTGCCACCTATAGCGGGTTACTTTTAGGAACTATGTGTTGCTTATAATGTAAATTCGTATTTAACTATACACTTTTAAAATGTTAAATAATATGCTTTAAATTAATATGTATATGATGAAAACTAAGTGTTCATTACTAATATATAACAAACAAATATGATATGTATGTTTTAAATACTATAAGTATATATTTAGTGAGTAAAAGCTAATTTATATTGCATGTAATTTAATAGAGCAATGAAAACATTGTTGTATGCAAACAGAGCCGAACCTAAATCTATTTCAGTGATTTCGATACTACTGCTAGCAGCGGTTGGGGATATTACTAAATTACGTTGCATGCATAGGGAGTGTTATATCTTTGCTTCGCAAAATCTTTGGTATTATTATCTCGCAGTTTATATTAATACTGTCTTGGTATTTAGTAGTTTATAATTCCACAATTACATTTACAATTACATATGTATTCTTTATCATTTGTAAATTTCTTCTTAATTATATCTGTTAATTTCACTGTTTAGAGTATAACGCTAAAATTAAAACTTATAAATATCGTAATATATATAATACTAGCCGTACCCGACCCGGCGTTGCTCGGTTTTTGATTATTTTCCTATTATCTATTATTTATTAATTATAGCTATTCCTGATTCTACATTGCTATATATACAATAAAATAAATGTTAGTTAAAATATCAATAAAATATAGAAAAAATGTATTTAATATCTAACAAATTAGTGGAATTATATTAAAAAATAAAACAAATATTACAAATATTATAAAATATGTTTTAAAAAATGTCTAAATCCCAAACTTAAACCCAAACCGTACCCGACCAGGCTTTGATCGGTTGTTGATTTCTTGCCTATATATTATTTATTAATTATAGATGTTCCTGATTATTCATAGTTATATATACAATTAAATAAATGTTAGCTGAAATACAAACAAATTATGAAAAATATTTTAATATTTAAAAAATTAGTAGAAAAATATTTCAAAAAATATATTAAAAAATACAATAAATATTTCGAATATTACAAAATATGTTTTAAAAAGATGTCGAAAACCTAAACCCAAACCGTACCTGACCTGGCGTTGCTCGGTTTTTGATTGTTTGCCAATTATTATGTATTAATGATACCTACTACTAATTCTGCATTGCTAAATATTTATATTTAATTTTTTCATAACTATTATTTATACAATAAAATAAATGTTAGCTGACTAACAAATGTAGAAAATATTTTAATATTTAAAAAATTCGTGGAAAAATATTTCAAAAAATATATTAAATAATACAACAAATATTTCAAATATTACAAAATATGTTGAAAACCTAAACCCACACCGTTCCAAATCGACTCGGTTTTTTATTATTTACCTATCTATCATTTATTAATTATAACTATACCTGCTTTGGAATTTCTTGCCGTACCCAACTCTGCTTTACTCGTTGTTTGATAGTTGCCTATCTATTATGTATTAATTATGGCTATTCATGATTCTGTCTTTCATATATAATAATATAAATTTGTGCTAAAATTCAAACAAATTTAGACAAATATTCGTTTTTAATATCTCAAAAATTAGTGGAAAAATATTTTAAAAATATTTCAAAAAATATTAAAAAAAATACAACACATATTTCCAATATTACAAAATATTACTTAATAAATGTCGAAAACCCAAACCGCACCCTTCGTTGATCGATTATGCATAGCTAATCTTTAATTTTAATTTTTTCCTAACTATTATTTATATACAATAAAATAAATGTTAGCTGACCTACAAACAGAAGTAGAAAAATATTTTAATATTTAAAAAATTTGTGTAAAAATATTTCAAAAAATATATTAAAAAAATACAAAATATAAAATTTAAAAAATACAAAATATACAACAAATATTTCAAATATAACAAAATATGTTTTAAAAAAATGTCTAAAACCAAAACCCAAACCATCCCGACCCGCCCTCTCTAGGTTTTTGATTGTTTTCATATCTATTATTTATTAATTATAACTATTCATGATTTTAAATTGCTTGCCGTTCTTAACCCGACGTTGCTCGGTTTTTGATTATTTTCCTATAAATTATTAATTATAGCTATTCCTAATTATGTATAGCTAATATTTAATTTTGTTTCTAACTAATATTTAATAATTCTAAGTGTATCGGATGTAGATCTATAGATCTAACGCTATAGCGTTGGTCGTTTTTAAGATTTATTCGTAAAATATTTTGTAAAAAACAAAAAATAATTTAAAATATTATAAAATATATTTTAAAAAGTGTCTACAAATATTTTTTAAAATATAAAAAATATTTCAACATATCCATACCCGAACCGGCGTTGCTAAGTTTTTGATTGTTTGCCTATTTATTTTTATTAATTATAGGCTATAATTTATAGCTATTCATGATTATGCTAAAATATTTAATTGCTAAAAAATACAAAAAATATTTAAAATATTACAAAAAATGTCGAAAACTCAAATCTAAACCCAAACGCAAACAGTGCCCGACCCGACATTTATCGGTTTTTGATTGTTTGCCTATTTATTATTTATAATCAGGAATATATCTATAGAGATATTCCTGATTCTACATTTCTAGTATATACAATTAAATAAAGTTTATCTAAAATACAAACAAATGTAGAAACATATTTATTTTAATATTTAAAAAATTAGTGAAAAAAGATTTAAAAAATACAACAAATATTTAAAATATTCCAAAATATGTTGAAAACCTAAACCCAAACCGTTCCAAATCGGCGTTGCATAGTTTTTTATTATTTGCCTATCTATCATTTATTAATTATAAATATTCCTGATTTGGAATTTCTTACAGTACCCAACTCTGCTTTACTCGTTGTTTGATTATTTGCCTATCTATTATTTATTAATTATGGCTATATGATTCTGCTTTTCATATACAATAACATAAATTTTCATTAAAAAAAATTCAAACAAATATTCGTTTTTAATATCTCAAAAATTAGTGGAAAAATATTTCAAAAATATTTCAAAAAATATTAAAAAAAATACAACACATATTATCAATATTACAAAATATTACTTAACAAATTTCGAAAACCCCAACCACCCTGCGTTGTTCGATTTTTGATTGTTGTTGCCTATCTATTATTTATTAATTATAGCTATTCCTTATTCTGTATTTCTAGTATATAATAAATATTTCCAAATATTACACAAATATTTTTTATAAATGTTCTACAAATATTTTAAAAAGTATAATATTTATATCTTATAATATTTATATATTTATTATATAATTATAATATTTTAATTATATCTTTAAATAATAATATAACAACGATTAGTTGAAAAATATAAAATAATATTTCAAATAATATTTTTAAAAATAAAACAAAAAATATAGATAATATTAGAAAATATATTTTAAAAAAATTTCTAAAAAATGTCCACAAAAATGGTTACTAATATTTCAAAAAAATGTTTAAAAATATTTCAAAAAATGTTTAAAATTATTTCGAAAAATAATTCAAAAAAATTTCAAAAATATTTCAAAAAATGTCAAGAATATTTCAAAAAAAATTCAAAATATTTCAAAATTTTCAAAAAAAAATCAAAAAAATTCAAAAAAATAGTTCGAAAAAATGTAAAAAAAATATTTCAAAAAAGCGACACCGAAGATTTTGGATGACAAAAAATCATTTTAATGGCAAAAAGTCAATTTTTCAGGTTTTTCTGGGGTACGCGGTAACAAATTCAAAAAATTTTCCGGACCAAGACCATACTGTTGCAAATTTATTAAGATCGGGTATAAAATATTTTCGCGACGTACCCTGGTTCTCGAGTTACCTCACCAGATACACACACACACACACACACATATATATATATATATAATTAAATAGACTTTCTTTTATATAATAGATATATATTTAATCTATAATATCATATATAATTAACTGTATGATAATAATCTTTTAGAATCAAGTGCAAAACAGAACAGGAGTTATCGAATGGTTTTTATTTAATTATATAATCAATGATATGTGTAATATAATAAAAAATAATTAGTTAAATAATAGAATACCAATAATATCGTGTTAAGTAATTTTGTGACGAATGATCTCGTGTGAAATGATAATATATATAAATAATTATTTATAAATAGTAGAATTTAAACTACACACGAAATCACCAATCTGTATAATATCATTCCCCATGAAATCACTTCGCACGAGAACACTGGTTACCAAATAATAATATATAATTAATAAACTAATTGTATATAATTATTTAACATCCAATATTCAAATTTTAGATAATAAAATTTGTCATATTAATATCAAAGATTTTTCTAATGAAAGATATAACACTCATGAGAAATCGTGTAATTAAATTTGGTATACAAAAACCAATATCACCACCTATATAGGTAATTTTTTGGAACTATGTGTTGTTTATAATGTAAATTTGTATCAAACTATGCACTTTTAAAATGAAAATAATATGCTTTTAATTATTATTTTATTAAGTGTTTATTACTAATATATAGAAATAGGATATGTTGGTTTTAAATCCTATAAATTTCTATGTCTATGTGGCAAGTAAAAGCTAATTTATATTGCAAGTAATTTAATAAGAGTAATGAAAACATTGTAGTATGCAAATTGCGGCAAATCTAAATCGATTTCGATACGAGCGGGATGTATGAATACTAATCTTGTTGCGTAGGAAGCGAGTGTTATATCTTTGATTCGCAAAATCTTTGTTAATATCTTTTAAATTATATTATATTTTAGACATGTCAATAATATTTATTTATTAACATTTTGTAATTGAAATAATAATATTTTAATTAATAATTATTTATATGGTATTGGTATTTGTGTATTTTTGTATTATTATAAATTTATTAATTTATTTTCAATAATTTAATATTACTTTATTTATTTTGTAATCAGTAGTATCCAATACATATTTTTATGTACAAACATGTACATACACATATTAAATATGTTAGTATAATAATATGGAATATAATATATAAGATAAAAATATATAATTAATTGCAGGTGATGAATAATTACATTTAAGAAAAGTCTTTTTTGGAGTCAAAACAAAAGCGATGTTGGAATATAATACAAATTTGATTGCTGCCGGTATTCAAGGCATACTAATTGAACATGTAGGATAGCAAACTTATGAATGGTTTGTATTTTAAATTATATAAATTACCTATTTAATCAATTAAATTAATACAGAATGTAGTACATTTATTTTAAGAACTTTTATAATCAAATTAAAGAGAAATTACTCTAAATCTATGCCAGTTAAATCACTAAAGATCATGAAGATCCAGAATTCAATAATATTATAACTAAAATGCATGATGGTCAAGACATTATTAAAAAAGATCCTTTATTTAAACATGTTAGTAATTCATTATTAGTATTTATATAAAATAAAAGTTTATTTATATATTTGTTTTAAATATATGTATATTTATTATTTGTTATTAAAATATCATATTCAATTATATATCTAATCAAATGTATTATTCTATTTATTATTCTGTATTATTTCTTTATTAATTTTATTTAATATATATTCATTATTTTTTATTATAATAATATATAATCTTTATAGAATTGATTTAGGAAATTTATTATTAAAGCTGGATTTATCAAATAATATATTTTGATATATAAAAGTAATGATCAGGATTCTATTCTAGAAATCGACTATATGATAAAGTTTGTAACATTTATATATTATCGATTTAGAAATATAAATTAATTATTAATATTTATAAAATTTTGCTTTGATTAAAAATTGTTCAATTTATTTAATATCTATTAAAAAATTCAAATTTATATACATATGATATTCAAATCGCCATATGACATATTCCATGTAACCTGTAACATTTAATTGTTGATATCCTATCTCGTTTCTACACCAACTATTACCTACCTCACTTAATCTCCGTTCACAATCTATAAGCCTCCATTCCAGTAATTGCATGTATTTGTATTTGATTTTTGTATTTGATAAAAACTATATATATGAATTTAATTTATATTTTATGTATAGGTGTTATAAATTATAACTTATAATATCCCAAGCAACCAGTATATTGTTTACAGTTTTTTATCATATACATTTTCTATAGAAATCAAATAAATTTTAAATAGATTTCAATTAATTATTATGCAATCTGGTATAGAGATAGGGATTATTATTTTATGATTTAATATTTAATGTGTTAATATTTGTATTTATATTTGATTCTTTAAGAAAAATGTTTATAATATATTAATTTTATTAACTAATTCTTCGGCTTTCCCAATCCACTCCTCGCTATCTACATCATACTTATTAAATTTTATCCATGATAAATCTTGCTTCTACAGGGTTTTATATACTCATTATTTTATAACTAATCTTCCCTTATAGTATACACCCACCTATCTACATTGCTTTAATTAACCTATAAATCTGATATATTCAATATATATCAATCACTAACCATGTAATATCTTTATATACTCTATATTTTATTTTATTTATTTACAATTTCTACTACATACTTTATATATCTATTTAAAGTCTATAATTTCTATTATGTAATCCAATGTCATGTATTTTATTTTTAATATCAGTAAATTATAATAAATATAATTAATTTCAAATTCAATGGATTATTTTTTTATATTTATTTTTTAAATAACTTTTGCTCAAATTCTTTAGTGAATATATTATATTAATTCAATTGATTTTAATTAATTTATTTGCTACAGTTATCGACTACACCGGCTACGTTATTGACTTTGAAATTATGTGGAGATTATTGTGTTTACAAGAAAGCAAAATATGAAGGTTCATATATTATATATATATATATTAAATCTGGGTATATCAATTTATAATATATACAAATAATTATACAGGATTAAAAAATTGCATAAAGATTTTGTTATTGAACAAGTGAAAATATAGCCCCATATGTAAACAAAGTTTAAAAGTTTTCATAATATGATTTAGTCTCGATGTTCAAAGGTATAAAATTGTATTAATTTTTATTATATTTTATTAATTATATTTTAATATTCTAGAACAATTTTCTGTAACAATGGCAGTATGAACATTTAACTTTGGAATGCAGGCCTATTTATCTGTATTTGATGGATTGCTAGGATATTCATTATAATCGGTTGCAGAATATGCAGTACAACAAGACAGATTACGATGCTTGGATGCTACAAAGGTGAAGAAGAAGATGAAACATCAAGACAATTCATATGCTGCAGGATGTGCAAACAAATAATTAAAATAAATTGTATATGTATAATTATATTTTAATATAATTTATAACTATAATATATACATTAGTAACTATATATAGTGTGATAATTAATTTAAAAAAAACTTTAAACTTGATTTAGTCAGAATAATTATTTTGTATATCTCATTAACTACATATTGAATATTTTTTCTTTAAATTTCACAATATATATAAATGAACAGTATAAATTATTAATTCTATATATATGTAGTAAATTAGTGATACATTTTTATTTTATTTGTTAATCATGATTTAAAATATATTTATAATATGATTGTTAAATAATTATTACAAAAACTTTAATATTATAAATGGAAAATTTTGAAAAGATGTTATTTTACATGTAACTAATGAATAGTACCTTTAAACACATATCAATAAACATTTTCTATATATTATTACTTATTGAAATATATAAGTTTATTAATTTAAATAAAATATATACATGTTGAAAATTAGTAAAATGTAGTATATTCCACAAATATTTAAAAAGTAGCATTGTATAAAATATGGTCTTGTATAGTGTTACGAAATATAATTAAAAAAGAAATTGAATCTGTATGCTTTAGTGAAAATTTAATACAAAATAGATATGTAAAATAAATAATTAATTGATCATCAAAACATTGTTAACCTGAAAGGAAAATGGTTTTATATTAGTTTATTACACATAAAGAAAGAACACAGTTGTTTTTGAAACAAGATATATATAATATTAATTAATTAATAAATAATTATAATTGAAGAAAATCAGATTTACTTATATAAGTACGAATTGTGAAGATTTATGGAAATATAATTAATTAAAAGAATTTATAGAATAGCTTCCGTGTGCACCTAAATATATAAACTATTAATATTTAATAGAATTTTATTTGTTTTATATATATGATATTTATGCTAAGTATATAGGTATGTATGCTATTAATATGATTTTTCTTTGTAAAATGCTTTACAATAATTTCTAGTAAATAGTAATATTATTAAAATTATTATTATTATTTATAATATAAATTATACCTCCTGAGGGCATCGTAACCAGACCTTCTGTGTTGCATACAACAATCTAACCACTATACTACCAAACCAGTTTTATTAATTATATATAATTACTAATAGTAGTATTAGATTTGATTTAATTATAAATAGAATTAGAATATAATTATATTTCACAAATTTAATAAAGTATTGATAAATTATAGAATTATTCTAAGAATACAAAATAATAGTATGATTATTATTATATATATAGTATTATACTAAGTATATAATATGATAGTTATTAATTATATAATATAAATCGAAAATTATGATTAATAATAACAACTTTAACTTGAACTTATTTGAATTTTTTTAAATGTTCAAAATAATCCTACAAAAATATTTTGAAAGGCTTTTCAAAATAAGCTATGTTGAAAGTTGGCACATATTAACTGGGCCAGGGGCTGGTTGCTCTGAGATTGGCCAGAGACAATCGCAACAAGGACAAACCTTATTTATAGGTATTATTGGGTTACTCTGGGATATTCAAAATCATTTTGTAAACATATCTTAGCCGAGATCAAGCTCAGCAATATTTCTATATTCCTAATCCTTATTTCATTTTTGAATGTTTAAAAATATTCAAAATATAATTATGTACCTAAGTTAAATATTACTTAATTATAATTCGATTATTAAAGGATGTACATAATAGTTCTATATAGTTTCGGAAAGCTCATTTAATTTCAAGTATAATCAATAGATAATTAAATGTCTATTATCATAATAGCAGCATAATATAATTATTATAATATTATAATAATATTATTAAATAAATTATTTAATAAATATTATATTTAATATACATTTACAGCACAATATAAACATTCGAGGCTATTATATATGCTATTATGATGCTATAACTGTTTCCTGGGTTAATTAATTATACTATCATATAGTTTATAATATAAGTACAATTATATAATCAATTCAATATCGAAATAATATGTGTTGAATAGATTATATAATTCTAATAAGTATTACTTAAAGTAAATATTAATACAATTTATGTTATTCAGTTGCATACTATTAATTATAATATTACAATTATACAGGATATCTATATAGTTTCTAGATATAATAATTAATATTTGTATGATTATCATAATGATATGATAACAAAATAATACATAACATTTTATGTGAAAAATAATTCTATTCTAATTCTATTTATAATTAAATCAAAACTAATAATACTATTTGTAATTATATATAATTAATAAAACCAGTTAGGTAGTATAGTGGTTAGATTGTTGTATGCAACGCAGAAGGTCTGGTTACGATGCTCTCAGGGGGTATATTTTTTATTTTATAATATATTTTTTTTTTAATATAAATAATAATAATAATATTACTATTTACTAGAAATTATTGTAAAGCCTTTTACAAGGAAAAAGCATATTAATTATATAATTAGCATACTTATCATATATAAACAAAACAAATAAATACTATTAAATATTAATATTATTATTTAATATTTTATTATCATATCTATTAAAAATATTATATATTATGAAATATGTTGAACAAGAAATTATTTCGAAGCACTATATAGTGTGTTCATTATTATAATATTATATATATATATATTAGGGATGTTATCGGGTCACAATTGCGATGTTTCTAAACCAGAGCTAACTGTTTCGATACAAACAAATTTTTAATTCAGAAGTTTCGAAACCAATAATGAAACCAGGCGACTATGTTTCAAAACCTAAACCTTGAAATATAGGCCCATTTTTCATTATATCGAGACAATCAAATACTAAAATTCATTATCTCGACTTTCAAGATAATGAAAGTTTATAATAAATTATATATTAAACCAGAAAAATTGACTTTTTGCCATTACAATGATTTTTTGTCATAATCTTCATCGACGCTTTTTTTAAATATTTTTTTTACATTTTTTGGAAATAATTAAAAATATTTTTAATTTTTTTTGAAATATTTTTTAATTTTTTTGAAATAATAAAAAAAAAAATGTGAAATATTTTAAACATTTTTTTGAAATATTTGTAAACATTTTTTTGAAATATTTTTAAAAAATAATATTTTTTATTAGTATAATAAAAAATATTCTATAATAATCATATTGTAGTTTTTGTTAATTTTTATTAAAACAAAATTATGATCAAAGATGTATATTTTTTAATATATTTGAAATAATTAATCGGAACCCCAAACCTAGTCCCGGTTAAATATATAATAATAGTTTACATATTTATCACATATTTGAATAGTATATGATAATTAGGCTACATATTACAATACTATTCTTATTCTTATATGCGTGTGACAAGGACAATAACGAAGGAACTGCAAAGAAAAATAACAACATTAGAAATGCGGTGCTTAAGACGATTACTGAACATATCATACAGAGATAGAATTACTAACATTGAAGTACGCAATAGAGTTACCAAAGAAATTGGTCACATTCGGAACTACTAGCAATGAACGCGAAGAAAATGAGATGGTTTGGTCATGTGATAAGATCAAATTCAATGTCCAAAACAATTCTTCAGGGTTCTATTGAAGGTAAAAGAAGACGAGGTAGGCCAAAAATGCAATGGCAAGACAATATCGTAAAATGGACCGGTCTTGATATAAATAAAGCGATGAGAGCTGAAGAAAATAGAGAGGGATGGAAAAAAATGTTGACGAAATCTACCTCGCCCTTACGGCATCCAAATACTATGGGATAGGTAAAAATTACAATACATATTAAATTAATTTGTATTTGAATTAAAAATAATTTTAGTTATTAATGAATGATTTACTTATTATTTAAGTATTATAAACAACCTACAATATAATATGATGATATATATTATATATGTATAGTATCCATTATATACTATACAATATATTCAAACATTTATCAAATAAAACTGGTTTATATTGATGTATACGTTAGGTATAAACTATAGTAATACAAAATCTAATTATATAAATATAAATAAATTCAGTAAAATAATCCAATCTGTATTTGTTTACGTTATTAATGGCGAATGTGAATTTATAATGTTTGCATTGCGAGATATGATGTGACAGGGATTGGGATAATAGTATATTAAATATAAATTATATATCATATGATGTATTCAAAACCCAAAACCGGTGTCAGTATATTCAATAACATTCTGAAACCGACCCGAAAAACAGATTAAAAACCCGAAACCATTATATTTCATAAAACCCGATACCGACCCGTGAACATCCCTAATATATATATTATAGGACTATTTAGGACCTATATTTCATATTTTAATATTTTATCCTATGTATTATAAATGTAATAAGGACATATATTTGTGATCCTAAGTACTATAAAATTGTCCAAGTTTTATACAAATGTATTTCGAGATCTACTCGAATGTCATACGCGAATAAAATTTTTGTCCAGAACAACCCGGTTTACTGAGAATTATCCAGAGATTGTCTCTGGATAGTGATAGGAAATATTTTATTTCCAAAGTAACCGGCTCCTGATTTTTTAGTATAATAAATCCATTAGTTTATACACAATATTATATTTGAAAGAAGGAGAGGATAATAATGCTGAGATTTATTGTGAACAATAGCCATGTCGTAATATGTGACATTATTTATATATATATATATATATATATATATATATATATAATAATTAGGGATGTGTATAAGATGTACAGATAATTCTGTATCGGACTGTGTCACAGTATATAGGCTACAATAATAAGTTTGGCATTTATATCTACATTTATATCTACAAGTCAATAATACATGTGGGGATCGTACATTATTGTTAAATCAACGCAGCGCTACGGTTGACGAGGTTTGATTATCTAGATCCGGACCGGGTGTCAACGGACTAATTGTGAGTGCGATATCTCTGGGATGAGAATGTAATGACACACTACGGAGGGGAGTATCTACATCTGAACCGAGTATCGGTGGAGTAGAGGGTAGGGCAAGAGGTCTTGAGTGATTCTCTGATGCATCTCGGTGTGTTTGTACTACCTCCTGACAGGGCGTCGACGGGGAAGTAAGGCGGATATCTCATAGATTTCTCCCGAAGGTAGAACAATCCATACTGCGGATGTTGTAACTACGAAGTTTCATAGCTGGCTTCCATGTCTTTGATATGTGGTCACGCTAGTGAATGTTTGTGAGGGGTGTTATGTTGGACAGGTACAATGAGTCTTGTTTTTTACTAGTATCGTGTGGTTGACATATTGGATGATAATTTATTCTCATTCGACAAGTCTACGGGGTAGGTGCTAGGTAAAGGGTTTGCTAACTTGTGGCTGTAGAGCAGTTCGGTGGGGCTTTGTGTCGACATCTGGAAGTTCTCAGACATCTTCAAGCTCTGCATGGTTCCTCGGCTAGGCCGTTACTTAGGAAGTGGTATGCCTGCTTGTCACGTGGTCGAATCCCCATTCGGATACAAATATTCGGAACGCTTGTGACGAATATAGTCCTCCGTTGTCGCTAAGTAACCGGTCTAGGATACCATGTTTTAGATGATCTACAATGGTTGCGCTGGTTATGGGCACACGCATAGTGTATATGAATGGGAATTGAGTATAAAAATCAAATATAATGAGGTACGTGATATTGTTATAGTGGACAAAATGTATACTTAGGTATTGCCATGAGTGCGTCAGTGTGTCATATGGCAATAGAGGTTACTTATACAGAAGAAATTAAGGATTGTAGGGTTTCGTCTCCCGTTTCTAATTTTAAATATTCTATCTTCTGTGTCCCAAACTTCAATGGCTTATCTGGACATCAAGGTCTATGTGTTCACTGGCATCTGATGGTAGGTGAAAATCTATGATTAGCTCTATTCCTGGCTTTAAAAATATTAGCGTGAAATCTTACTGCTGCACTCGTAGTAGCATTTTTTGGACTCGGGTTGGTGCTGTGAAGAGATTTTTCTGGGTGATCATCAGGGATGGGGTAAAATACGTATTTATATTTTGATTTGAATAATTATTTAGTGATGTATTTGTATTTGAGTGTCGTATTTCGTGTATTTGATCAAATACAGTTTCAAATACACTTTTAAAAATATTTTAATTTAATAATTTAATAGAATGTAGAATTTAAACAATTACTTTATGAATGTAAAAAAATTAACAAAATATTTACCATTTATATTAAAGAATACATTTATTAAATAATACAAATAATATAATAGAACAATAATTTTATGAATACTATATAAATAAATTAATATTCTATATAGAATATGTATGTGTTATAAATTATAACTTATAATATCCCAATCAATCAGTCTATTTTTACAGTTTTTTATTTTATTGATTTTCTTTAGGAATTAAATATATTAAATAGATTTCAATTAATTATTATGCAATCTGGTATAGAGATAGGAATTATTATTTTATGATTTAATATTTAATATGTTAATATTTGTATTTTATATTTATATTAGATTCTCTCTCTAGAACTCATATATCATTTATCCATTCATTACTCTAATTCTACGTCTTCTCCTTAATATTTAAAAATTATACCACCTATCTACATTGCTTTAATTAACCTATTAATATCATATATCCAATACATATCAATCACTAACCATGCAATAGTCTATATATATATAATCTAGGGATAAGGATTATTATTTTATATAAAATATAATCATATGATTTAAAATATGATTAAATCAAATGATTTAATATTTAATGTGTTAATATTTGTATTTTGTATTTGTATTTGATAATATGTATTTGTATAAAATGTAATAAATATTTGTATTTGTATTTGATAAAGTGTATTTGACCCCAACCCTGGTGATCATCTGCACTTGTGGTCAGACTTAATAATGTGAAACCATTCGATTCCGAATATTACGGCTTACATTTATTTTTCGATATTTACATAACGAGTCTCAGCGGGGCTAAATATCTTAGATGCGAAGGTGATGGGGATTTCGTCTTGTTGGATGGATGCAGGAGGATGGCGTCAAATTAATCGTATGAAGCGTCTACTTGAATTGTTATCTTCTTCTTTGTGGCATAATATGATAGAGTAGTATATTTATTCTTCCATGTTATTGAATATATTAGGTATTCGACATCTTTTTTGAGAAGTTAACATATAAGTATCGTAAGGTGTGACAGGTCTTTATTAAAGGGCCACATGTAGTTTGCGATAACTATGAATTGTAATTCATAGAAATGGCGTAATAATTATGATAATGATAATTATCAATGGCTTGCGGAGAATCTTGTGAGGTTATCTGTTGAATTAACTTCTCACACTTGGGGTCGGTATGTACGCCATCATTGTTTAAGAGGAGATAATTAGTCATATATATATATATATATATATATATGCATGGATATTTGTGTATACATATAATATATTATATAAAATTATTATTATATATATATATATAAATTGTTGTTATGTATTAATCACTGTCTAAGTTGTGTAATACTAATATATTACACTGTTAAGTTGTGTTTATATATAGGGAGTAAAATGTCAAGGCTTATTTACGTTAATTGGTTAGACTTATTCTTCAAGAGATTATACATAGCGGTGGTCCGCTATATATACGCAGATGTCTGAGCGTGGGGCGGTAATGCGAGACGGCAGAAACGTACATTGTACATGCATCGTGATACCAGGCACTAGGCGTATATGTGCTGATATTACGTAGATGTACAATATCGACGCATATATATAAATAAAATATATAACAACCCCTCTTCTCCCTATTGGTTATCGAAGAGGGGTTGGGGTCATTCCCTCTTCTCACGTATGGAAGAAGGATATCATGTTGGAGGTGGCCATGTGGATGGCAATACATGCGTTATGTATGGTGCTGATGGCATCACGGATGGTGGGGGTGATGGTGAGGGGGTCACAGATATTGTGGGTGAGATCGAGAGGGTCACGGGTGATGTTGAGAACATATTGGGTATTATGTGTGATGTCGGATGCGTCACAGATGTCGTGGGTGACAGCGGGGGCGTACCGAATATGTACCTGATATAGTGGGCAAGGGCGAAAGCGTACCGGATGTCGTGAGTAGTGGCTGGGGCGTCACGGAGGTCATGAGTGACTGCGAGGGTGTACAGGATATCATACCGGATGTAGTGGGCAATGACGAGGACGTAAATAAAATGTTAAACAACATTTTCAGCTCGTCTAGCCGATCTTCATTGTGCTAATCGAAGGAAGGAGTTGGTGTAGGGTTCATGATTGTTTATAGTCGTTGGGCGTGGGGGTAGATGTTTCCTAACGTGCTCTCACTGGTTGACGTGGCAGGATGATATTCATTGGACGTGAGGTTGGACGCTTATTGATGTTACGTCAAGGCTTATGTACGTTTATTGGTTATACTTATTCTTCAATTGATTATACATAGCGGCGGTCCGCTATATATACACAGCCGTCTGCGCGTGGGGGGGGGTCATGTAATATGGAAGGAATGTACGTGCATTATGATACCAGGCACTATGCGTATATTCGCTGATATCACGTAGATGTACAATATCGTCGCATATAAATAAATACAATATATAACAATAAGTACAAGGCATTACCTGTTAATATTTAATACATTCAATAATATAATAATCTAAAAATGTTGTTAATATATATGTTATTACATATAAAGGTTAATATATATATATAGGATGATACGGATGGTAGGTAAAAATTAAATGGCAACATTACGTGGCGCACAAGGCGTGCTTTTTAAAAAAACGGAAGAATAAAACTAAACAAAATAAATCAAACAACCCACAAATATCAATACGCAAATAGGATGGTACTCGTATGTGTAAATATAATATATATATATATATATATATATATATATATATATATATATATTAATACGAATGGTTTATAAATATATTTTTCAAAAGGAATTATTCCATATATACATGTTTCTCATTAATATTTTATTTTCGTGTGCACCTTAGTGGTACATTATACGCTCATAGAGCATATAATGAATTAGAGCGACATACGCCTTGCGCCACATTTGTGAAATTTGATATTTATAGTTATTTAATGTTTGCCTAACGTCCGTATTCCCATGTATATAATATATATATAGTGGAAGTATATAGTAGTAATTATATTAAAAATGTAAATAAATATAAGGTTGTATAAAAATTAAAAAAAAGTATGTACAATTTTGTATATCTTATTTAATAAGTTATTATTATAATAATATTATAATAATATTATAATAATTATATATTATAAATTATAATTTATAATATAATATATATTATATAATATACCTGGTACTAGGTTAAATATCGTGATTTTTTTAATACTCTATGATATAGTCTATAGAATTATCTTAAAGCAGGCCGCCGATTGTTATTATAATAATGTCAGAGTTCATTATAATGCAGCTAAAAAATACAGAAAAATAAAACAACAAATAAATTAAACAACCCCAAAATAAAAATTGAACTCAATATAATAATAATAATCGGCGGCCTTCTTTGATATTAACGTATCAGACTATATGATAGACTATATCTGATATAGTATATCACTGATAGAGTCTATGTCCGTAACATGTTTATTCGAATTATTTAAATTACACGAGTATTCTTATAATATTATATTAATTATATAATGACATGAATACTATATATTTATGTAATTACTAATTCGTATAATGAAGTATGTGGGCTTTTAGTGTGTTGATTATTTTTAAACTATATTTTGACTATAATGATTATAATATAATAATGATTATAATAATAATTATAATAATCCTATTATGCAATGTTATATTTAATTAGTATATTGAATATAACGTTTACAATAACAACTAATAGTATGTGTACTATTAGAAACTACTATTGGTAAAACCCAATTCAATTAAATTAATTATTAATAGAATATTTAAAAATCATTTTTAATAAAAATGTTACCTGGTAAAATTTAAAATCTTACATTTTTTTTCTTACACGATAAATTACTTAATAAATTACTTAATACACATTATGAATGTATATAATTATATATTTAATTCACAATTACAAATTATTCTATATATTTAAATAGTAAGTATATATTTAACAATCTTAATATATATTTTAAAATTATTAAATTTTAAATATTAAATTGATAAAAATACTTGTATTACCTTAGTATTTATAAATATTTATATTTTAATACACATGATTATGGATATATATAATTATATATTTAATACACAATTAAACATTATTCTATTTAAATGTTAAGTAAATATTTAATAATAATCTTAATATATACTTTTTAATTGACGTTTATATAAAAATAATAAAATTAAAAAAAACTGTTAGGTATTTCTTTTTTCTTTAGTATTTTCTTTAGTATTTTTTATTTCCCTCTGACTAATAATATTATTTGACTTTATTTTTAATTACATAAACATTTTGTATTGAATCTTTTTTCTTGTATACTTGATTATACTTCTTTGTTTTATTTCTCTTTATTGACACTTATATAAAAATTATTAATTAAACTAACATTTCAGTTTGAACAAATATTTTACATTCTTTACATTATTATAAAGTATTACAAAAAAATTCCTAAAACTTATTTACTGAAAAAAAAAAAAAAAAAAAAAAAAAAAAAAAATGTTACATACATTTCTTACCACCTTTCTAGATATTCTTTTTGTTATGTTTTATTCAGTTTTATTCAGTTTTACTTCATTTTACTTCATTTTTTTCTTCTTTTATACTAATACATCTATATTTTTGTTTAGTGTATTATTTTATAGTACTTATTATTTATTTTAGTTATTTATTTATAAATAATTAAATGATGATTACATAATTTTATGGCAAGTTCAAACAATTTATATTATTTTTCTATTTTATTCATTGTATTGTATCTATGTAAACAGGAAGTCATCTAATATTTTATAATATTTTATTTATTTAGTTTTTTTTTGAACTTGCTTTAAGATTAAGGGTAATTGTCTCGATAAGCTTTAGCTTCTACAAAAACCCTGGTGCAAACCTAAATCTGATAATAATAATATTTTAAGATTATTCAATTTTAAATATTAAATTTTAAATTAATAAAAATACTTGTATTACCTTAGTATTTATGAATCATTCCATTTATTATTTCAAAATATAATAAAAATAAATAATAAATTAATTAAAATGTATATTTTTTATTAATATAATATTTTATTTTTTTATTTTATATATATGATCCATATGTAATATAAAGTCTAAATCCATCAATTCCCTATAGACATATATCCAACAATACTACGTATTTCATTGAAAATGGTGTGTCTACTAAACAGTTATTTTTATGGATCCAATATATATAGAGTGAAAATTCAATCATTATTTAAACTTACCCATTCTATTGATTTTTAAATTATTAATAAATAATATACAACTTTATTTCCTATATATTAATTATATAATTTTATTAAAAGTCAAATTTATACCAAAAGTGATAAATTATTGCCCTAAACTATTTGGTGGACACGAAATTTTCCTCCAAATAATCATGTCTACCAAATTATTAATATTATGCAAGAAATGTCAACCAAATCTGGTATGTTCATATATATATATATATATATATATATATATTATCTAATAGTGTTAATGTATACACTTATTTCTGTTTAATATTTATGTGATTTATTTCACACCCCATATTAAAGTACGTATGCACCAATGAACTAATTAGTTCATTAGTTTGGAAATATACATTATTATATTGAAATATATATATAAGTTATATTTAGGTAAAACAACTATTAATAATATGATTATATATATATATATATAATGTATATATATATATATATATATATATATATAATATAAATGTAGCATACAACCAATGTATTATATCATACATGTCGTGATAATGTGTGAAATGAAGCGTTGCGACAAGACACGCCCAAAGGTCGTCGCCCGACGGGACTTTATCCCGTTGCATCACCCACTGCGCATGTAATTGTGTTTGGCGCGAAAATTGAAATTAACGGTATTGTTTATTACTTTGTTGGATAATACTTCCTATATTAACAATTTATCAATATTTAGATTGTTTATCACATACTACAAGTTGATTTAATAAGGTAATATAATAATCTTATTGTTAAATATAAACATATATACTTATATAATTGATAGGTGTTATCCTTTATTATATAGCTAGAGAAAAGCTATCTAGCTCTATGTCTTTTATCCAGAATTATATATATTCATATTTTGTAATAAACTAAAATGCAGTTGTAATCCAGTTGTAATCCAGTTGTAATTTTATTATATTTATTTGTATATAATATACTTAATGTTATACTTTGATACTATATATATAATATATTATATTTTATAATTTATATAATATTCCCATATAATAATGTTTATATTATATATGTATACATAGTTTAATAATTATTTGTATATAGTATACTTAGTTTCATATTTGTATACTCTATATATAATATATTATATATTATAATCAATAAGTGATATTAAATATTCAATATAATAATGTATTTATAGTACAAATTTAGATTTTAAATATTGTTATTAATATATTGTTACTCAGTTGTAATTGTATAACAATGTATAACCTTGCATACATATACCAGTAGTAATTTAAATACATTCAAAATAAATGTGTTTACTGCAGTAGTAATTTAATAAGTAGTAATATAGACAGTTATAATATACATATACTAGTAGTAATACAATTAATTATAACTGGGCATATCAAGTCGTATATATAATTAGTAATTACAACTTGATTAATAATATCCGAAAAAATTCCAAGTTTTACTCAATTTTGTGAACATATTTAAGAAAATATATTAAAACATATTTTTTTTACTATAATGCATTTTTTTTAGAAATTTATGAAATAAACATATTTATATTATACCATATTATAATATATTTTATATATAGTATCAAAATTTTAAATTATGTCAAACATATGTAAATATATATTAATATATTAATTAGAACTAAATATATATTTTGAATATATAATGTATACATAGTATGTATTACATATTATGTATCAAATAATATACTAGATATATGAAATGAAAACTGCAATGCATTTAACAGTGCAATCATACTATTGTATACACTATAGTATATAAAATAACACAAGTACAAGATACACATATTATAAATGTAGTGTATGAAATTGAAATACACAGATATATTATATATATAGATTATCATTAATCTAATAATAAATCTAATAATAATAGTTATTTATCTAGTATAATTGTATAAAGATATATATGTATATATATATATATATACACACACTTACACTCATACATATACACACACACATATTACATACAAGTATACTTTGCATGAACATATGGTTACACGCATATCTGTGTATGTATGACTTACAGTGTACTTCGTACACTGTACATATGTTTTTATATGTGAATACAAATGCATAGTAATCAAGCAAGCATTGTATAATTATAATCCCTTGCTGACCTACACTCATAAAAATAACTTGGTCAACTGACTAACATTATGCCCTAAATGTGGGTCAAAAGTATAGTGTAAAGTTTGACTGATATTTATAAAATGTTAGTCACATGACCCACATATATTCTATACAAAATAGGTAAAATGAACAACATTTAAATAAAGTTGGTCAAATTATTTATTTTTAAATAGGTCAAATGAACAACATTTAAAATATCATTAGTCAATCGACCTATATCCATAATTTTTGTTTCCTATATTAGCTTACCCTATTTTAAGCTATTTTTAAATATGTATTGCATTTTTTAATACATTTTATTACATATATACTTTATATAATTTGCTTGTAATAATATATTTATACATTTTAATTATATTGTAGAAATTTATATGCAAGATAAATATTAGTAATCCAATTAACAAAACTATTAATTGTATACATATTAACTAAAATAGATACTCATAAATAGATAAAATATAGTATACATAAAATATAAATGATTTATGAAGGTTATGTTTTATTACAATAAAATATTAAACAAATAGTATATAAATAATAACATTAGCTGGGCATTTATCAATGATGGCATTCTATATACAACCCTGTAAACAAAAGTGAAAGAAATCATGTTTTTAAAATAACTTGTAAAACAGACAATAATATAAGTCATTTAAAAACATATTTGGTTTTATATATTAATTTTCTCTCTTGATATATATTAGATATTGTCCAATAATACCTCCAATAACCGCATTACTGTGTTCTTTGAAACATTGTGAATAGCTTCTGTAGAAATTAGTTAATGATTATATATTGAATATATTAGTAAATAAGTATCTACCAAATAAACTATTGAATATAGTTAGGTAGCTCAAGGCTTAAGCCGCGACCACATAAAAAAATACAGCTAGATATCGGTCCAAATTTGATAACTATATCAAATATTGTTCTAAGGAAAGATATAACACTTACGCGAAATCGTGTAATTCAAATTTGCATACAAAATATCCCAGTACCACCTATATCGGGTTACTTTTAGGAACTACACTGTTACAAATTAGGGTACAGCGAGTGTCTTTTTTAGGGTATAAGTAGTGTCCCCATAGCCGTACCCTGATTAGGGTACAATTTGAATAAATACGATCAATATTCTAACAATAATCAAACTGTACCCTAAAGAATATTGGCGTGTATACCTTAATTCAATTATATGATATATAACGTAATTGAATTGCATGATATGTAATTTGAATAGTCACGTACATTAATATTTAATATAGATGTACGCTAATAAATATATAGAGTGTACCCTAGTGCATTTAACAGTCAGGTATCCTATTTTGGGTAACTGGCAAATCTCGGTACCCTATTTTTTAACAGTGTATGTGTTGTTTACAATGTAAATTTGTATCAAATTATACACTTTTAAAATGTTAAATAATATGCTTTAAGGGGATTAGCGCGGGTTCGCAATTGCAATGTCAATCATCATTCATTATAGCTCTAGCTAGAACTCAACCTATAAATAACTACTTAAGATAATTAAATAATTTTTTTTATTCAATAGATATAATTGTACTTTATATTTATATTGTAGCTTTTTAAATATAATAAATTATAATTATTTAAATATAATAATTTAAAATAGTTAAATATTTTGTTGTTGAATAAACGGTATTTTATAATCTTTTTTCATAATATAAAGTTAGAATAAGAATTTATAATTGTACATGATAATTATAAACAATAATTATAAATATATATGTTATACATAGATGGTAAAAATGAAAGATAAAAATGTTCGTTATCAAAGGAGTTTTAGGCTTTTAAATATGCCTAAAAGTGAAAAAGTAAAAACTTGAGATAATTAGAGTTTTAATTAAAGTTTTTTTTTCAAAATCACAGAATATACATATACAACAGCGAAGAAGTACAACAAGAATAATATAAAATACAAATATAATATATACATAAAGTTTAAATACATATACAATAGGTTATCCACCAACAAAATATTATATACACATAAAATAGGTTAGAATTAAAAAAATAATTAATCAAAAACATATACACAACAGTGAGGAAGAATAATATAAAATAATATAAACACATACAATCAAAATTTACCAGCTGAATAATCAGCCATACCACGTGATCTGATAATTGCAATGATATGTAGTTATATAGACACATGATTTTTTTTAATTTATTTTAATGCTATTTAATCTATAATTATTGATTATAATCAATGTATACAAAACAGAAATTTTTAAATAAAATACTTAAGATTTTATTAAAATACAAAAAAAATTAATTTCATGTCACTTTCGTAATTTTTGTAATTCATATGATCTATTATAACACTGTTTATGAATAGAATTAGCTAAAAATAAGTTGCAATTTTTATAATGTGATAAAATAAGATACCGAAATTGGATAATATGTAATTTTTTTTTTTTAATAAAATATTAATCATATTTCAACGCGCGCTAATCCCCTTAAATTAGTATTTATATAATGAAAACTAAGTGTTTCTTATTAATATATAACAAACAAATATGATATGTATGTTTTAAATTCTAAAAGTATATATATGGTGACTAAAAGCTATTCTGCATTGCATATAATTTAATAGAGCAATGAAAACATTGTTGTATGCAAACAAGCCGAACCTAAATATATTTCAGTGATTCGATACTACTGCTAGCTGTGGCATCGGGTATTACTAAATTACATTGCAAGCATAGGGAGTGTTATATATTATCTTCGCAACATATTTGATCATCATTACCGAACATAAATATAAGCAGTTCTGGTGTGATATAATTATAAGCCGATATTGGGCATTAAATTTAGACCAATGTTCTAAAAAAGTTAGAAAATGGTATGTTATTGTTTACTGTAATCCTTATTAAAACAATTATTACATGTTATTAAATATAAAAGTAAATATGAGTATATGTTATATATATATATATATATATATATGTTTCGAATTAGTAGCGTTTAAAAAAAACTGTGTTAAGATGTAGCTGGTAGGTTATTTCGTTCAGCGCTTTCTTTACTCTTGAGATTTGTTCAGGTCAAGGCATATTAGGATTACACTCTTCAATTTTATGTTGGATACTAGGCAGGATACCATGTCAGACTTGTGTAGTCAGACGATGTACTATTGCTATATTAGTTGGTATCATTTGAAAATCTTATAATTATTATAGGTTTTTTAGAAAAAAATACAAATACAAGTACATTTTTCATTTAAAGCATAATATGCATGAAAATAGATTTATCATAATATATTTAATATTAATTAATTATTAATACGTGTCGAGTTAAAAAATTACAAAAATGTATAGTTTATTCATAATATGAGTTTAAAAGTGCTATTTTGGCATATTTTTCAAAATCGAAATAAATAAACAAATATTACTGTGACGTCATAGTGGGAAAGTTTATGATTATTGCTAAATAATTTAAAAAATAAATAATAATTAAATTTAAAATACTTTTAATATATCATTTATGTATATTTAGTGTAAGAAGTATTATATAATATCTTATTAATTAAGATCCTGGTTTATCTATGATTTATTGTAATGATACATATCACCTAAATATAAAATATAGTTTATAAAAAAATATTTATTTATACAAATAATTGGATAGTTTAAACACACATAAGTGTGATATTGTAAGTAGTAATTTACCCATAGCTATAGAGTGGGGGTATGAGGTATATATACCTCTAATGTCTATGATTTTACCACAATCATCTCATTGACTGTGAAATACTTTATACCCATTTTAAACACTTCCAATACCATATCATGAATATTTCTTACTTAGGTTTTTAAAAAATGTACATAATAATAGATATTATTAAATATTATAATAATAGTGTTTTATTGTAAAATCACTAATTCGAATAAACAAGTTTGCGGGCGTTCAAATCATGCATCAATCGCGAAGATTTTGACCATAATCCGATTTATCAATTAAATTAAATTAAATTAAAAAGAGAATGTATTGAATGAGAAAAATATGCATACAGTGATTACATTTGTGACATATTTTGACAATAATTTTGGTTTAAATACACATTTGTAAAAACTGAAATATAAATTGTATTATGCATCATAGTTTATGATTTAAAAAGCTTTGCGATTTTTAAATAAAGCTACGCTTACATTAGTAAATGTATACAAATTGGTAATTTGAAATTGCCTTGTATAAATAGTCATAGTACGGTACTATGATAGTACCATATATCAGATTAACCGATATTAATATGGAAAGTTACGAATACAATACTCTATTTATATTCTAATACATTTTATATAAACATTTAATAATATTATTTAAATTAATAGATACGTTATATTAATTATTAAATAATTATCGCCCATGAATATCGCCGAATAATATATAAATAGAGTATTATTGTATCACTAAATATGTAACATTAACTATTTTATTCATGTTAATTAATATATAAATATAAACTATATAGAATGATAAATGTACAAATCTTATATTTAATATACGGAATTTAAAAGTTTAGGGTATTTACCTTCTATTTTTTTCAGAAAAATTTCATAAAGGTAAACAATAATATAATAATCTTTGATTTAAAATATTTAACAATATACAATAGCTTGTAAAATTATACCAACATTTTAGAACGTTTTCATTTAAAAATTAGTAACATTCATTATAATGACTACATAATTGATCATGTATGTGATGATTTATAATGATGAATGATGATGTATTATGTTGTATTATAGATTAAAGTAAAATATCGTAAATATATATGAAATATTAAATTAATATATATATATATATATATACATAATATGATAATTTAAAATCTATGAACATTAATTTTTAATCAAATTAATATAATATAAATAATTGCATATATTATTAAAATACACTATAAAAGAGTATATACAATACTTGAGATTATTAGTGATATACCTTACCCTACATGTCGAGCTTTTAAGGCAGTTTTCGACTATATTATTCCAACCATCTCTATATTTCATCTATTTTTTTTATATCGTGTACATCACATAGTATACCATCCATCAATTGGTACTACGGATTTGTCCTTTTTTCCAACAGTGCCCAGAAAAACGCAATATTTTCTGTATGTTTGGATGATATATCTAAGATATATATATATATATATATATATATATATATAGGATAGCATGTAGAATTCGAGTGTAATTTCTTTTAAGTATTTTTCAATCTATTTTGTTAAATTCCAGCTAACATAACCGACTCACACTTTATCTTAAAAAGTTTTCATTTTATCAGGTAGTCTTGATCTAAATATGATTTTATCTCATTTTTTCTCACTAAGACTTTTCAGATGTTAGCTAATCTGATATTGATATATTTTTCTGTTGACTGAATGTAGCTTCCAAGATACTTGAAATCAGAAACTTCTTTAATATTATTACAGTTTAGGTTTTTGATAACTTAATTTGTTCCTTGATTTATATTGATGAATTCCATCTTTCCAGTATTTATAGCCCAATTTATTTTACATTATGTTCATTTTATGTACAATCCAGCAAACAGTAATAGCCTCATAATAGCAACATAATAGCATATATAATAGCCTCAGATGTTTACATTGTACTATTATGCTGCTATTATGTTGACATTAAATGTATATTATGCTGCTATTAATTTATTATGCTATTATGCTGCTGTTATTAATTATAAAGTATATTGTGCTGCTATTATGTAGCTATTCTAGTATAGCAGTAGCATAATAGCATGACAAATTAATAGAAGCATAATAGAACAATGTGTACATTTGAGGCTACTATATATGCTATTATATTGCTATTATGAGGTTATTTATAGTTTTATAGGTTTATAGGTTTACTATAACTAGTTCATCCGAATAGTCACCATCTATAATTTGTATTGCTGGTTATCCTTTGCTCCTTCCCTGGTAAATAAATATCATTATTTCGGTAACTTTCTAAAATGTATTCAAAACATAGTCAAGACAATTAATGAACAGAAAAGGGGCTAGTGTATCACATTGAAAAACTCCACCAGATTTTTTTTATAAATTCAGTATCTCCATCATCAGTTCTCACAATAGATTTAGTTATTTTGTATGTTATTATAATCTCATCTGCTATACCATATATGGTGAGTATACGCATTAGGTATCTCTACCATATTTCCTCGACGTATGGAATCGAAAACTTTGGAGAAATCGATGAAAAGGATAGTAGCTGTTAAAGTAATGGCACGTTGTTGTTTGTATAGCTCATATATCCCTTCTATGGTATAGGTATTATACAACCCTTATTCAATATATCGATTGGATCTTCCCAGCTAACAGTAATAGCCTCATAATAATAAAATAATAGCATCAAATGTTTACATTGTGCTATCATGCTTCTATTATGTTGCCATTGAATGTCTATTATGCTATTAATTTGTCATGATATTATGCTGCTGTTATGTTGCCATTTATATTCTATTGTGCTATTATTATGCTACTATTCATTTTAAAAGTATATTATGCTTTTATTATGTTGCTATTATTAGAATGGTTGGTAATATTAGTGATATGATAATATTAATAATATGATTATTAGTTATTAAATATTGTTAACAAATTTTAAATATATTAATAAATATAAGTGTATCTACTATTTAATATATGTATATTATATATCAGTCAGTTGACCCATATTTTCTTTTAATATTAGTCATACGATCAATATATATTAAATGTTGGTCATATGATAGATATATAATAATGTGAAAATGCAAAAAAGTCTATCGGATTACTAGAAATTAACCAATAATGCACCCTACATATAAATTATATATAATGCTGAAGACGCATGTAGCAGGTAACTATTTGAAGATGTACGTCTTACGCCATAGCGTATGATTATTTGATTTTCATACGTTAAGCGAGTATTAATTTATTGACTTCATACATAATTAGATATAACATCTACATGTTTAATTAAATAATTGTATTAATTTCAAAATAATATTTAAATATATTTATATAATACAAACTTGTAGAGAGTTATTCATTCTGGACAATTACGTGTACTATTAGAACAACAGTCATCGATAAATTAAGCATTTTTAAATATTTTAAAATAATAGCGTTCTTATATTTGTCGTAATTTGGATTATATAATGTATTACTTAATTAAATTAAATGTTGTAATTATATTGCAGTATATAATATAAATTAATATAAATGTTTATTTATCAAATTAAGTTATAATATTTAAATATTAGTAATGACATTAACCTATAGTACTATCTACTAATTTAAAAATTTACTATAACATTTCACATTTTAAATTACTCATGTAAAGTATTAAAGTTTTTTATTATACTGTAATTTATATATTTAATATAATTTAATATAAATGTTTATTTTTATATAATTTAAATACAATTTATAAACAAATTTAAAAGATCTAAGAATTTTAAAATATCACAGATGAAATGTAATTTGAAATTACCTATATAAAGTATTATTTATAAAATTAATTGTTGCAATTATATTGCAGTATAAATATATAATATAAATGTTTATTTTTATATAATCGAAATGCACATTATAAGCGTATATAGAAAAATTAAAACTATCTAAGAATTCAAAGGTTCACCGATAAATCGTAATTTAAAATTACCTATATAAAGTATTATTTAATCAAATTACGTAATACAATATAAGTGCATTCTAAATATATAATATAAATAAATATAAATGTATATTTTGATATACAAATGCACTATATAAGCGTATATAGAACAAAGTAAAGCGATCTAAGAATTTAAAAATGCACCGATAAATTGTAATTTAAAATTACCTATATAAAGTATTATTTAAGCAAATTACGTTTTGCGATTATATTGCATTATAAATATATAATATAAATAAATATAAATGTTTATTTTGATTTAATCGAAATGCATTTTATAAGCGTATATAGAAAAATAAACCAAATGTATGTAAAAAATAAATATTATTTATTTAAATATTTGTTATGAAATATCTAGTGTCACGTGATGTCGGCCATCTTAAATTTAAAAAAATCAAAAATCCAAAATTCCCTATACAGGTACCATATATGTCCAATAATTTTACGTTGGCAAGATATAGCACTACCGATCTATGTAAACTATAAATCTATGGGTATTCATCATCAATGCTGCACTCTTCACAGCGACTCGGCGTAGTACTTCATAGCGTAGTTTGGTAGCGGGCGTATTGATGCGTGCGACGATATACATTCATTTCAGTGAAGTTCAGATCAATGTATTCAATTCAGTGAACGCTAGCAATTTCGGCGATACGGTCCATCGGATACAGTGATCTAACACAATTAATAATACTGGGCAGTACTAAATATAGATTTATGATATAAAGATATAGATTAAATCTATATATTTATATATATAATAAATGTATATTATAAATTACACTATATAATTATTTACTGGGTATTTTTTACTTTCAGTAGTACAGAACTACTACTACTACTACTACTACTACTACTACTACTACTACTACTACTACTACTACTACTACTACTACTACTACTACTACTACTACTACTACTACTACTACTACTACTACTACTACTACTACTACTACTACTACTACTACTACTACTACTACTACTACTACTACTACTACTACTACTACTACTACTACTACTACTACTACTACTACTACTACTACTACTACTACTACTACTACTACTACTACTACTACTACTACTACTACTACTACTACTACTACTACTACTACTACTACTACTACTACTACTACTACTACTACTACTACTACTACTACTACTACTACTACTACTACTACTACTACTACTACTACTACTACTACTACTACTACTACTACTACTATTACTACTACTACTACTACTACTACTACTACTACTACTACTACTACTAATACTACTACTACTACTACTACTACTACTACTACTACTACTACTACTACTACTACTACTACTACTACTACTACTACTACTACTACTACTACTACTACTACTACTACTACTACTACTACTACTACTACTACTACTACTACTACTACTACTACTACTACTACTACTACTACTACTACTACTACTACTACTACTACTACTACTACTACTACTACTACTACTACTACTACTACTACTACTACTACTACTACTACTACTACTACTACTACTACTACTACTACTACTACTACTACTACTACTACTACTACTACTACTACTACTACTACTACTACTACTACTACTACTACTACTACTACTACTACTACTACTACTACTACTACTACTACTACTACTACTACTACTACTACTACTACTACTACTACTACTACTACTACTACTACTACTACTACTACTACTACTACTACTACTACTACTACTACTACTACTACTACTACTACTACTACTACTACTACTACTACTACTACTACTACTACTACTACTACTACTACTACTACTACTACTACTACTACTACTACTACTACTACTACTACTACTACTACTACTACTACTACTACTACTACTACTACTACTACTACTACTACTACTACTACTACTACTACTACTACTACTACTACTACTACTACTACTACTACTACTACTACTACTACTACTACTACTACTACTACTACTACTACTACTACTACTACTACTACTACTACTACTACTACTACTACTACTACTACTACTACTACTACTACTACTACTACTACTACTACTACTACTACTACTACTACTACTACTACTACTACTACTACTACTACTACTAAATCAAATAATAAATCTAATTGACTATCGGTATGTAGCAATGAAATCATTACTTCCCTCATTAATTGTCGGTCACTAGTTGCTAATATTGATATCATCACGCAATATATAATAGAATCTAAATCATCAATAATCGCACTCACAGAAACTTGGCTCCATATATTAGATGATGTTACTCCTTCTTATTTTGAACCATTACATTTTAATTTTATACATAGTCCTAGATGTGATGGTAGAAATGGTGGTGGTGTTGCTTTACTTTTAAATAATAACTATACTATACTTTCTCAAATTCGAATTAATATGACTCTATGTGATGTACTTCTTGTAAAATTTAAAACATCCCAATCTCAAATAATAACTGTTATCACTATATATAGACCTCCAAATAATAACCATATGATATTTTTTAAAGAATTTTCGGATCTAATACATCAACACATTAGCCCTTTCCTTATAATTCTTGGTGACTTTAATTTTCATTTTAATTCTACATCATATCCCCATAATAAATTCAAAGATATCTGTAATGAATTATGTTTATCTCAACATGTTACTGAAACTACACATATTTCTGGAAATGTACTCGATCTTATTTTTACTCATAATAATTCTATTCTATTAGCTAAACAACCAACTAATTGTACACTATTAACTGATCATTATGCTATTAAATGTACATTAAATATAAAAAAATATATAAGTTCTAAATTATTATCCTATCGACATTTACGTAATATAGACTTAACTAAATTTTCTCTTGATATTCTATCTAATCTTGACATAAATAATTTTACTATAACTGCACTTAATAATACACTTTCTAATCTTCTAGACACATATGCACCACTTAATAACCGAACAATTAAAATATACTCTATAACACCATGGTTTAATCATATATGTCATACTTATAAAAAAAATACTAACATATTAAACAAAATATATAATAAAAATAAAAATACAATTAATCATGATAATTTCTTATTTGCTAGATCTCAATACCGTAAACAAATGAAATCTCAAAAAACAATGTACTATAATAATAAAATTAATTTATATAAAAATGATTCTAAAAAACTTTTTAAACTTACTAATCAATTAATGGGAAGGAACAAAAGAAAAACTTTTCCTCCTCAAAAAAATAATCTACTAGTTAATAAATTCTCAAATTTCTTTGATAATAAAATTTCCAACATATGTGATAATATCTCGAAAAGTAAATCTGTAAATAAATCTATCAATATAAATTGTTTTGATACATGTTCATTTCCCAATAATAATTTTAATAATTTCATAACTCCAACACATACTGAAATATATAATTTGATAATTACCGCCAAATGTACTTCACCAAATGATCCATTACCTCTCTCTATTACTAAACAAATTATTAACACTTTAACACCTCTATATCATAAAATTATTAATATTTCACTAACTACTGGCATTATACCACCTGAATTAACACATGCTATAATAACTCCCATTTTAAAAAATGCATCTTTAGATGATTCAATTTTATCTAATTATCGACCTCTATCTCAATTACCATTACTCTCAAAGATTCTAGAAAAAGTTATCTATAAACAGCTCATATCTTATCTTGACTATAATGATTTATTTGATAATTACCAGAGTGCATACCGTAAACATCATAGTACTGAAACTTCCATTATTGCACTTACTGATAGCCTTCACCATTCACTTGACAACCACAAATCTTTGCAATTATTATTTATTGATATGACTGCTGCATTTGATACCATTGACTTTACTATATTACTATCTAGACTTTCCAATATTGGTATTACTAGAACTGCTTTCAATTGGTTTAAATCTTTCATTACTACTAGAACATACTCTGTTAAAATTAATTCTTCATTTTCTCAACCCTATCCACTACATTTTGGTGTCCCACAAGGTTCTGTCCTTTCTCCAATTCTATTTTCTATATATCTACGACCTTTATCAAAATTACTCCAATCATATACTTTACTAAAATATAATATATATGCAGATGATATTGTATTACACACATTTGCAACTAACTCTACACAAAATAATTATTTTCAAGACTGTATTAATTCTACTACTAACTGGCTTACTAATAATAACTTACTAATAAATTCAAATAAAACTAAACTAATTAATATTTCTAGAACTCGCACTGCATTTCCAAATATCTATATCGGTACAGATAATATTACTCCTATTACTAGTACAAAGTATCTTGGAATAACTATTTCACAAGATCTATCGACTGAAATACATGTAAAAGATATACTTAAGTCTGCATCATATAATGTTTACAATTTAAAAAAAATTCGCCCTTTCATTTCATTAAATACAGCTAAAATATTATCTACTTCACTAATTATTTCTAAACTAAATTACTGCAACTCTTTTCTTTATAAAATTAATACTACATTACTAAAAAAATGTGATTCCATTATAAATAGGTGCATTCGAATTATATTTAAAATTCCTTATACTGATTATTCTACAAGTATTTCTGAACTTCGTTCTAAAATCAATTGGCATAATACTAAGCAATCTATTATATATAAAATACTCACTATAACGCATAAAGCTATAGTATTTAAGAAACCTATGTATATATATATAATATGCTACAGTTATCTATTAATAACTCGCAATTGAGATCTAATTCTACAATTAACCTTGAACTACCTACAATTAATTCTTCAATATATGGCGAGCTATCTTATCGGTGGTATGCCCCTTACCTTTGGAACAAACTTCCATCCAACATTAAGAATATGATTAACCATTATACGTTCAAGAAACATTTACATCGTTATATATTAAATAACTATTGATTGTAATAATTGTATAATAATATTCTAAAGTTTATAACATATACGAAAGTATTGTATGTATCTGTATATTTGTGTATATTTATTTATATACGTTTATATATTTATATACACATATATGTATGTATATATTTATCATGTTATGTTTTTAAATGCTAAAAACAATTAGTAATATTTGTTCTGTTTAATTTATTCGTTCACACTCTAAGAATGTTTATAAAACATTAATGCAGTGTATAATAAACTATTTACATTTACATTTACATTTACTACTACTACTACTACTACTACTACTACTACTACTACTACTACTACTACTACTACTACTACTACTACTACTACTACTACTACTACTACTACTACTACTACTACTACTACTACTACTACTACTACTACTACTACTACTACTACTACTACTACTACTACTACTACTACTACTACTACTACTACTACTACTACTACTACTACTACTACTACTACTACTACTACTACTACTACTACTACTACTACTACTACTACTACTACTACTACTACTACTACTACTACTACTACTACTACTACTACTACTACTACTACTACTACAGAAT
>OZ025244.1:46499953-46537268 GCA_964019155.1 Osedax fenrisi | reverse complement strand
TAGTAGTAGTAGTAGTAGTAGTAGTAGTAGTAGTAGTAGTAGTAGTAGTAGTAGTAGTAGTAGTAGTAGTAGTAGTAGTAGTAGTAGTAGTAGTAGTAGTAGTAGTAGTAGTAGTAGTAGTAGTAGTAGTAGTAGTAGTAGTAGTAGTAGTAGTAGTAGTAGTAGTAGTAGTAGTAGTAGTAGTAGTAGTAGTAGTAGTAGTAGTAGTAGTAGTAGTAGTAGTAGTAGTAGTAGTAGTAGTAGTAGTAGTAGTAGTAGTAGTAGTAGTAGTAGTAGTAGTAGTAGTAGTAGTAGTAGTAGTAGTAGTAGTAGTATTAGTATTAGTATTAGTATTAGTATTAGTATTAGTATTAGTAGTAGTAGTAGTAGTAGTAGTAGTAGTAGTAGTAGTAGTAGTAGTAGTAGTAGTAGTAGTAGTAGTAGTAGTAGTAGTAGTAGTAGTAGTAGTAGTAGTAGTAGTAGTAGTAGTAGTAGTAGTAGTAGTAGTAGTAGTAGTAGTAGTAGTAGTAGTAGTAGTAGTAGTAGTAGTAGTAGTAGTAGTAGTAGTAGTAGTAGTAGTAGTAGTAGTAGTAGTAGTAGTAGTAGTAGTAGTAGTAGTAGTAGTAGTAGTAGTAGTAGTAGTAGTAGTAGTAGTAGTAGTAGTAGTAGTAGTAGTAGTAGTAGTAGTAGTAGTAGTAGTAGTAGTAGTAGTAGTAGTAGTAGTAGTAGTAGTAGTAGTAGTAGTAGTAGTAGTAGTAGTAGTAGTAGTAGTAGTAGTAGTAGTAGTAGTAGTAGTAGTAGTAGTAGTAGTAGTAGTAGTAGTAGTAGTAGTAGTAGTAGTAGTAGTAGTAGTAGTAGTAGTAGTAGTAGTAGTAGTAGTAGTAGTAGTAGTAGTAGTAGTAGTAGTAGTAGTAGTAGTAGTAGTAGTAGTAGTAGTAGTAGTAGTAGTAGTAGTAGTAGTAGTAGTAGTTATATATTTATAATAATATTAATAATATAAATACTTTATATTTAGGTGGGCTTCCGTAAAGGATGTATAAAGAATTTATCAACATATTTCAAAATTCTACCTGAGACTAGACAGTCATCAATGTACTTAGATACACCAAGAGGTTTCATATATTCATAAATAAGTATACACATATTAATATTATATTAAAAATATACATTTATTAAATTAATATTTATATGGATATCTACATTATATCTTAATTAATATATTTATATATTGAAATTCATGTATAATTATGTATTACTATTTAATAATTATAATATATTCAAATACATATTTATGTTGATCATTAATTAGTTATATAAATTAACCCTATATATCCTAACCCCATTTTTTATCATACATAATATCTCATGATCATATTTATTAATTTTTTATTGGATATTATAAATGAATATTATATAACATAGATAGGGTTTATGCAAAACGTAAATATTTATATATCTTTATATCGTGGATTCTGTTGATTTTAACAACATATAAATATATATTATATTTAATTAAATACAAAAATAAATTTACTATATACATAAGTATACTATAGTATATACTAAATAAATATATTTTAAATACAATTTATATATTATTAATTTGAAATATTAAATTAGTCATAATCATGTTTATAATATAAATATTTTAAATTAGGTATGTTAAAAAATATAACATTATCACGTTAAAATTGTTAAATACATTTTTTAAAATAAAATATGTAAATAATTGAAATTATAAATAATTTAATATATTGTAATTGATTAATGAAATAATATTAAGCAAAATAATAATGAGCTATCTAATTAATTGAGTTATTAAGTATAATATTATAAATGGTTCCATTTGTATCAGCTATTTGTATTGTATTAAATATATATATATATATATATATGATATTTAAATGAATATAAATTATTAGTATTATATATATAACTGCCTGTGTAGTTCGGTATTTGATTATACTCAATATACTAGCTATATATATATAGCTATAGACAAAGCGTCAGACATACAAGCAGTAGGACGTGGGTTCGAACCTTCTCCGGACCATTCTACACCATTAATTTGTTTTTAAATGTGTCTTAAAATATTATTTAGAAGTGATCTTATATAATTGTTTATAAATAAATGATCGGCTCTCTCATAAACCACGGATGCCTTAACATGAGATCGATTTGAAAGGACATTAGAGCCATATGTTTATAAGTGAAAACTTCATCTAAATTCCTGGATGTGATGAAAGGACTCCACCAAATAAAAATAACAAAAATAACAATAACAATATATATATATATATATTAGGGTACTACTTAAATTACCACTATAAAATAAGAAGAAATTATGTTATTAATACTATATATTATTCAATTATATGATATCTATATTATCATTATTATATTATTTATAAGTTACTGACAAATTATATTTTATGGAGAAGTCTAATAATTATTATTTCAAATTACTAATCTTCAAATTCATTTTAATCATAATTATAATTTGTATATACCTATAGGTAAATAATACATATATATATATATATATATACGTAAATTAAAAAACTTGTTTTGCTTCTATAATTGTGTATTTTATTTTATTTATTTTATAGAATATATAGATACTATAGTATGTTTATAATATTATATACATATATATTTCATCCAAACTGTGTTGTTATTTTTAGTTTTTTTAAATAAGGATTAAATATTTGAAAGCCTATAAAAGTGTACCTACACATATATTTCAGTGACAACGTACTAGCCTAAGTGTTACATTTCGTAATCGTTTCATTAATGAATTACTTATAGGTGATAGCTTATAATTGTAAACTATCACCTATAAGTAATCGCAATAGAAATTGCAAAATATCCACTTAATGATATCCACTTAATGATACATTTTTGATTACAATTATTAGGCTATGGCTATGATTATATTAACATTACCTCTATTCATTATTTTATTAATATAATATATTGTATATTACCTTTATACATCCGAAAGGTAACATTTTAACTATTTAGTTATTTAAATAAACATGTATTATCATAGTTATAACTATTAATATATTTAATAATAATAATATAAAATTGTTATTATTTATATATATATATATAAATATAGTTAATAAATAATATTTTATTTAGGAAAATGTTATCTTTTTGTTTGTCAATTAGCCGTGCAACCAATTTGTAATCATATAAACCATAAAGAAATAATGAGTAGAGCAAGTTAGTTAACTTAATTATAAAAATAGTATACACATATTTAAATTAAATGTCATTTTTAATCATCAACTATATCATTGTATTATAATATATATATATATATTATGAATGAATGAATGAATGTAATCAGTTTATAGACTAATTCTAAGGAGGATAAGTATAAGCGATAATATGTATTGATTCTATACCTCCAGACAGTATGTGCAGTGCTATATATTATCGTATTCAGTCGGATAAAAATAAAACATAATAAAATAATAATTAAATTTTATTTTTAAAATAAAATAAAATAAATGACACTGAAATAAAATGTAGGGGTTTAAGAAAATATATAATTAAGAACAAATAAATATTTATAAAATATTAGAATTAATTTGAAAAAAATAGTATACATTTACTAAACTTAATTAGCAACAATGATGTATTGAGTCCTGGAAGAATAGAAGTGATGACAAATGATACGTAGACATGCTGAGGTGTAGGTATACCTGTATACGCACATTTTATGGGAAATCAACAATAAAAAAGCAGTCAATATATAGTGATGCGTACAATGATGCCACAATCCTGCCAAATACAAATAGACAGATCAATTAATATATATATATATATATATATATATATATATATATTTATGTAGCACGACGTAAGCCACGTCACCCCGTATATGAAGAAGAGTGTTTTAATTTGTAATATTTATTCGATAAACCTATTATATATATAAACATTATAACAATAACATATAACATACGTGTGTGGTATATACCGTATATGTCCGGGTTCTTAATGCTAGCGTATATGTTATAACAATCGCAAAGGTAAATGATATAGCATTATATATTTAAATTAAACAGTCGCTAATCGTGTTTGCTATAGCGAGACGTTAACATGCGTAACGTTATGCATGATGTGCATTGCTATCCTATAATATTGTGTATTAAAAGTACTTTATTAAACAGCTAATTCACATTGCTACATATATATATATATATATATATATATATATATTAAAGACGATATTTGTTGGTTTGTTTGGATTTATATTTGTTGGTTTTTTTTTACATTCATTACATATCTAAGTGATCCTTTAAATATGTTTACTAATCATAATATATTATTTTGTAAATATGTAGTACATATATATTATATAAAAATAATTTAATAATATCCATGTATAATTATCATAATTACATATAAATAAATAAATATCGATGTGAAGAGGAAATCCGACTTATTGATAACTATATTCAAATGATAATAGGGGTTAATTATATGAGGAGAATCATGGTTTCTAAGTTATGGTAGGGAATATGGTTTTACTTGATAAAAAGAAATATATGTGAGATAATTCTAAGATTATCGAACAATCTAAAGTATACAATAATAGCGCTTATTAAATGGAAACCATAGAGGTATACCTATACATATATGTTAGCTAATACACAATAGGTGAGTTATATATTGTATGGATTATTGAGCTAATAACTCGAATTAGTGGAAATGAAGATGATAACGGAAGACAGACGAGGAATAAGTAACAGTCTATGCATGAGATGGCTTAATATCTAGGTATAAATATAGTTTAGTAATATATTCAGTAATTAATATATATTACGGATTCATATTTTGGTTTTGTTCAATGGGAATTAACTAGAGTTTTAGTAATATATAGAGGAAGTAATATATATATATATATATATATATATATATATATATATATTACGGATTGATATTTTGGGTTTTTTTAGTTGCATTGATTTGAAATAGAGTTAATTGGTTTTTAATTTCCTATATTACATATCTTAGTGATGTGACCTTTAACTGTGTGTGCTAATCATAATATATTATTTTGTAAATATGTATACACATATATTATATTACAATTCTTGAATACTATCCATGTGTAATTTTAGGAAATCAATTTAAATAAATAATAATCGTAGTGAAGAAGTAATTCAACCTATCCATAACTATAACTATAATCAAGGGATAATAGGGGTAGCGAGAAGAGAAGTAGCATGGTTTCTAAGATATGTAATTGAATATAGTTGTACTAAATAAACATAAATATAGGTAAGGAAATTACAAGAGTTTCGAACATATAAGGGACACATTGAAGTAAGTGTTGATATGAAGGAGTAGCAGAATGTTTTCAAATACATAGGTTATATATTGTAAGGTTTATTAAGCGAAAATCTCGATGTAGTGGAAATGTAGACGATAAAGGAAGAATGATGAGGAGTGAGGTACAGTAATCTATGAGTGAGATATAAGGAAATTAAATATCGTTTTATTAAAAAATACAGTAATTAATATATATATATATATATATATATATATAAATTAATATATATATAAATTAAACAAATTAATACGCATCGGATAACGAAATAACCGAAAAACTATTAAATTATTTAAACTTGATAAATTAACGGTTCTCCAGATATTCAAAAAATTATTATTAATAAATTCACTGAGTACTATCGATACTATTTATTTATTTATATACGGGGTACGACGTACGACGTACGTCGTACATATCTATATAATATTAACTATAAAATAATATATTCAGGAATTCATATTTTTAGGACATTTTTTATTTTTTAAATCCTATTTTAAAAAAATTTTAAATATTAATTTTTTTTTAAAGTTATGGTCATATAGAAAAAAGATGAACGAATTATAATATTAAAAAAAAATTAAAAAAAAACATGATTATGGAATTCCTGTACATTTTCAAATTTAAAAAAAAATCCTTTAAAATCCTATTTTTTAAAATAAATTATTAATTTTATTACAAATAAAAGTAAATCATAACTGTAATGTATATATATATATATATATATATATATATATATATATATATATATGTTGTACGGTCGCCGTATAGACGTAGTACTGTTATCCACAGAAGAAAGAACAACTGTGTTTCTATTTTAATCAACTTTATTCAGTATCAACCTATATAGGATAGGTTGTAATAATAATAATAATAATAACAATAATATAATAATAATAGTTTACCGTGTATGCGGGTTCGTCGATTCTATATTAGTTAGTAAATAACTGACACTATACGTTTGGTGTACAAAATCAGAATGAAACAAATAACATAAACGCGAATCAATATTTACTGAACGCGTTCCACTCCAGTGCATCGGATAGTGGCAGTGTATTTATGGAATACCGATTGCGATAGCTACAATATACGTTCGCAGTCGAGGCGCTCTTATACAATCTAAACCTATCATGACTCACTCTATAACATCCACCCCTACTACAAAAAAAAATGTTGCCCCAACATTTTCATACTACACTACTTAAATGTCACCTTTCTCAAATTCCTTCTATTCTCAACCCTTTTTAACCCCCCTCTCATTATCATATATGCAGACGTATCTCTTACTTTACCTTCTACCGTCCAACTTACATCGCCCCAAATATTCGCTAATTTCCGCCTGCCTAATACTCTATTTTTTACTAATACCTCACACCCAACTTCGAGATCATCAATCGATTCCTTCTTACCTCTATTAGTTTCCCCTAGTAATTTGAGAACCCGCCGGTTAATTTCACCCATCTTTTTACTCGTCTCCCAAACCCAATCACTTTCTACATTTCTCCTACTTAAACCTATCTGTGTGTCTACAGGTAGATTTTCCTCCCGGCCAAACATCAGAAAGAATGGTGAAAACCCTGTGGTTTTATGCAGAGTGCAGTTATAAGCATGAATTAATTTCGGTAGATGTATTGGCCATTGCCTTTTGTCCTCGCTACAAAGAGTCCTTAACATAGTAATTATTGACCTATTCATTCGCTCGCATTGACCATTACCCTCCGGATGATAGGGACTTGTCCTACTCTGTCTTATACCAAATAATTTGCAAATCTCTCGAACTACTTCTGATTGGAAATTCCTCCCCTGGTCCGTATGTATCCTTAATGGGATCCCATAGCAGAAAATCCAATCATTCATCAATATCTTTGCTACTGTTACGGCCAATTGGTTCCTAGTGGGTACTGCTTTTGCTAATTTTGTATATGCGTCGGTAATAACCAAGACGCTATCTCTTCCATCTGAAGCCTTATCTAATCCCACAAAATCTAGAAATACTAATTCTAGAGGTCTAGATGCCACTAGTGATCCCATCTCTACTCTAGGTATTCTACCTTGCTTCGATATCTGGCATACTTCACACTTTAGTATATATTCCTTTACATCTTTATATCTACCTTTCCATGTATATCTACTATTTATCAGAGATACAGTACGGTCTATCCCCTGATGCCCATTCTTATCATGTAATCCTACTAATATTTCTTTAATCATTACTCTTGGCACTACTAGAACATCATTACCATTCTCTCTACCCATGTATAATATACCATCTATTATTCTATAGTGTCCTTTCGGATGTCCCGACTCTAATTCCCCTATAATCTTACTTAAGTCTCTCTCTTCTAACTGATATTTCCTTAACTCTTCTTTACTAATATCCTGTACTACCTTAACCTCAGTAACCTCTAGGTCATCTTCATATAATATCATAATATCCTCCCCTTCTACTTCACTACTTCGTTTCCTAGATAATGCGTCGGCCACCTGATTTAAGCTTCCTGCTCTATACTTTATATCTAAGTCAAACGGTGCCAATCGAGCTACCCATCTTTGCTCTAATGCTGTCAACTCCCCTTTCCTTGATATATACGCCACAGCACTATTATCCGTATTTACAGTGCACTTGGATCCCATTAAATAATGTCTGAATTTATCAGATACTGCCCAAACTATCGCTATAAACTCTAGTTTTTTTGAAGAGTAATTAGCTTTATTTTTCTCCCCTGTACTAAGAGTTCTACTCGCGAATGCTATTGTTCGTAATTTACCATCTATTCTCTGACTTAACACGGCCCCCAGACCAACGTCCGAGGCATCGGTCTCTAAAATAAAGGGAAACCCATATTTTGGTAAACTTAGTACCGGTGCCTCTATAATCTTTGATTTTAAAGATTTCATAGCCACCTCACACTCATCATTCCATTCTAAATTAATTCTCCTACTTCTCCTCTTAGAAATCATACCCTTCCCCTCTCCAGACTTAGTTAATAACGTTAATGGTGACACTAATGTTGAATATCCCTTAATAAATTTCCTATAATAAGACCCTACTCCTAGAAAAGATCTTAATTCTTTTAAATTCCTTGGCCTAGGCCACTCACTAATAGCCCGTGTTTTCTCCTGATTAGTCCTAATCCCATTTTCCGAAATATTCATACCCAGGAATGTAATCTCCCTCATAAACAGTTTACACTTACTACTATTAAGCCGTAGTCCCACCTTTTCTAATCGTTTCAATATTATCTCTACATGTTCTACATGCTCTTCGTATGTTTTAGAATATACCACAACATCATCTAGGTAGCACACCATAAACTTAAATATCTCCTCCCTAAATAAATTAGACATGATTCTTTGGAAAGTCGCGGGTGCGTTAACCAAACCGAATGGCATCCTAGTGAATTCATATAGGCCCCATGGCGAACTAAATGCCGTTTTATGTTGGTGTTTCACATCTAATCTTACTTGCGTATAAGCTGATTTAAGGTCAAAGCATGAAAATATGTTAGCACCTTCTAAAGATTCCAATGAATCATCTACCCTTGGGATGGGATATGCATCCCTTACAGTTTTAGCATTTAATTTACGATAGTCTACGCAAAGTCTCAGATCCCCATTACTTTTTTTTACGACTACTAAAGGACTGGCATATGCGCTCTTTGACTTAACTATAACTCCATCTCTACACCATTCCTCTATTTGCATTTTTACCGGTCCAACCTCCGTCGGTACTACCCTTCTATATGGTTGAGCTACTGGAACTTCGTCAACTGTCCATATTTTATGGGTCTCTACATTAGCACACCCTAACTGACTACCTTTCCTCACAAATAAGTCCCGATAGCGATCAATCAGGCCTTTGATCCCCTTCCTTCTACTTCTTATATCGCAACCAATATGTATATCTAGACCCTTATCACATTCAACTACTACTTGATTACTACCTAATTCCCAGTTACTATACTCGATCATTGCAAGAATATTCATCCCTAATATACATACACCGTCTGTTTTCGTAACTACCAATCCTACTCCTTTTAATACCTTTCCCCATAGCTCTATATCTACCATGACATTGCCATAATTATGTACTCCCATGCCATTAGCTGCCTTTAACCTTAGCTGTGGGGATTCTATTACCTCTAGCCCTAACTCCTTAACTATTCTATATGGAATTATTGATACCTGACTTCCCGTGTCAACTAAAAACTGTACTACCCTCACTTTCGTACCTACACTAATCTTAACCCCTGCTCGCGGACAACCGCCTATTAACCAGGAATTCGACCTATTCTCCATCCCCGTAACCTGACCTACAGAGATGGGTTGCCATTTAAATGGGTTGCCGTTTTACACCATCTCGAAATATGTCCTATCTCACCACACCGATAACATCTAACCATCGGTCTACCTACTTGCCCATGTCTCTCTACCTGTCTACCACCACTCTCCCTTAATCTATACTCTAGTTCTCTAACATGATTCCCCAGCCTTTTAATTTCATCTCTATCTGTACTATCTACTCTATCTACCTTTACAGCCCGAGTCTCATATCCATCACTTCCCTCCTCCCTAAGTGACTCGAACAGTCGTGCCCTCTCCCGTACCTGGCTGAATGTCTTAAGCTCCCCAGTCACTAGTAACTCCCTCCTTAGACTCCTATCCCATACATTACTTTTGAATGTGTCTACCATCAACGATTCCCAACCATCCACATCCTCCTTTAACTCTACTCCCAATCTTAAAATATCATCCGCAAAACAAGTAATGCTCTCCTCTTCCCCTTGTCTCCTTTCTACCATTACTCTTAACCTCTCCCCTCGTGCCCTCTTCTGCTTACACCTATTCCTCAAACCCTTAAATATCGCTTGCTTACTTAATAGAGCCTCGCCTAGCATTGACAATTCTAACTTATCGCCCCCCCGTATGTGGTAAAGTATAAATCCAGCTGCCTCCTCCCCTTTAAATCCTAATAAGCTTACGCATTCATCCGCCATATTTATCCACTCATTCACATCTATGCCATCACTAAAATTTGACAATTTAACATAACTCGAATCCCTCTTAGGTGGCCTCCCTACAGGTTTGGTATCCTTATCTACCTCGGTCATGATAGTTTTAGTTACAAAAGCAAAAAAAAATGTTAAATAGGTCACTGAAACAGTCCACGTATATTGCACTTAGCTACCACAATCACGCACTCAATAAATACACTAACGTATGATACCGGGTACCGATTGGTACTTCCGGGTTTCTCGTGGCGTCTGCTTTACCGGGTACCAGTTGTCCTTCCGGGTTTCTCGTGGCGTCGATACACCGTTGTGTATGATACCGGGTACCGATTGGTACTTCCGGGTTTCTCGTGGAGTCTGCTTTACCGGGTATCAGTTGTCCTTCCGGGTTTCTCGTGGCGTCTTCTTTTACGGGGTACCAGTTGTCCTTCCGGGTTTCTCGTGGCGTCGATACACCGTTGTGTATGATACCGGGTACCGATTGGTACTTCCGGGTTTCTCGTGGCGTCTGCTTTACCGGGTATCAGTTGTCCTTCCGGGTTTCTCGTGGCGTCGATACACGGTTGTCTACAGTTGAGATAATAGTAGCCGCTGTCACCAATGTTGTACGGTCGCCGTATAGACGTAGTACTGTTATCCACAGAAGAAAGAACAACTGTGTTTCTATTTTAATCAACTTTATTCAGTATCAACCTATATAGGATAGTATGTAATAATAATAATAATAATAACAATAATATAATAATAATAGTTTACCGTGTATGCGGGTTCGTCGATTCTATATTAGTTAGTAAATAACTGACACTATACGTTTGGTGTCCAAAATCAGAATGAAACAAATAACATAAACGCGAATCAATATTTACTGAACGCGTTCCACTCCAGTGCATCGGATAGTGGCAGTGTATTTATGGAATACCGATTGCGATAGCTACAATATACGTTCGCAGTCGAGGCGCTCTTATACAATCTAAACCTATCATGACTCACTCTATAACATATATATATATATATATATATATATATATATATATATATATGTAACAAAGTTGAGTTCGTGTATACTTTATTAAGACAAAGACCTGTTGAATATAACAATGATAATCTAATATAATAATAATAATAATAATAATCGTACATACCCGATGACATGCAGAATGATGAATGCGGCTATATTACCGATTGGCATTAATTCTATAGCACAATAACAAAATATAATTTGCAGACGATAAAAATATAAAATAACATAAAAACGAACATTGATATTGCTAAGGCTATGCAATTAACATAGAGCGTGACACTAAAATCTAGTTTTAAGTTTTTATGTAGATATATCTGTGTACCTTATGTAATGCATTTACATGTACATTACATTAATCGATATATCAACAACTGACTTTATAACATACACCCCCTCCGTTATGAAGTGGTCTCACACTCACAATTTAATTATGTCACCCGAGGTTTTTTACGCGATTACTTCGACGCAGAGATGGACCCGGCACTGGGCTATCTATCGTCGACAAAGGCACACTTACGCTTGTAAGGTTATCGCGACGCAATCTGGTCGCTTTCAATATCTCTGCCCTATTTACAATCCTAGCCTTTGTTATAGGCATTACCGTACACGTTTGTGGGGAAGGCCGGTCGATGACAATTAGAGGATGTGATGAGTATTTATCCTGAATCTTGTTTCGACCCAATGGGTGACTACGGATAAATACTTCATCACCCACTTTCACGTCATCAAAAGATTTAGGAGTTTTGGTCGCATGTTTATTACGCCTCTCTCTTTCAGCCTGGTGCCATACTCGATTTAGTGAGGTCAATTCTTCCTTCTTCGGGTTACAAAGCACGCTGTCAATAGGTAGGATTGGTTCTCGCCCGAAGAAGAGGAAAAATGGAGACTCCCCTGTCGAAGCATGCACCCCACAATTATATGCGTACACGAGATTGTCAATATACCGGGGCCACTCAGATTTCTTTTCTTGCGATATTGTACATAACAATCCATGCAGGGTACGATTAAAACGCTCAGTCTGACCGTTACCTTGGGGGTGGTATGCGGTAGTTCTACTTTTCTCTACGCCATGTTCCTCACATAAATCACGAATGACCTCTGATTCAAAGTTACGTCCTTGATCAGAGTGTATCCGAGATGGTATTCCATACTGGAACCAATATTGGCGTAGAGCTCTAGCGACAGTCGTAGATTTTTGGTTCTTCGTTGGTATGGCTACAGAGTATTTCGTGAAAATATCCGTTAATACTAGGATATTTTCTATACCATTGATACTTTTTTCCACTGTAGTGAAATCTATAGCAAGGATTTCTAAAGGACGCTCTGCTTGGATCGAGCCCATTTTAGGTTTAATGGTCAACGCACTAGAAATTGCACAACGACGGCAGGATTTACAATACTCCTTCACATCGTTCCACACGCCTATCCAGAATACTCGATCTAAAACGAAGTTTGTGGTACGATCAATACCTTGATGACCTAAATCATCGTGCACCGCCGATAAAACTAGTTCGCGAAGTTCTGGACTAGCTAACATCTGCAACTTTATACTTCCCCTCCTTACCACTTCCCTATACAATATATTATCTATAACTATAAACATATTCCAATGCCGAAGTAAAGTACGTAATTCGGATATTTCACCTGACGTATTAGTGGGTTTTTCACCACCTTTTACCCACTCTCGTAACTTAACGAGTACGGGGTCTCTACTCTGCATATCAACCATTTTATCTACTACATTATCATCTACTCTATGCATTCGCTTGTCCGGAACTCTAATTATAGCTACGTTTGAACAATGAATCGGGTTAAGTCTATTGGGTATAAGCGAAGATGTACGATGAATAGAGGAGATATGAACCCGTCTACTTAATGCATCCGCATTTTTATTTTCCCTACCAGGTCTATATTTAATGTCAATATCGAACTGTTCTAACTGAGCAATCCATCTCATTTCCATTGTTGCATTACGGCAAGTTTGGTAGTGTGCTAAAGGATTATTATCAGTAAATACTAGACATTTCGAACCTAACAAATATGGCCTAAATTTATCAGTTATAGCCCATTTTAAAGCTAGTAATTCTAATTTCATCGCGCTGTAATTAATGTCATTTCTCTCACCCCCTCTAAGTCCCCGGCTAGCGTATGCTATAACTCTCTCTTTACCGTCTAATTTCTGGGATAGGACAGCACCCAATCCTTGTAGGGAGGCATCCGTCTCTACAATGAAAGGAAGGCTGAAATCTGGGTATCCTAGAATAGGTGCACTGACCAGCCTTTCTTTCAATGCATTAAATGACTCCTCACACGTGGTATTCCACTCAAAATTAGTAGTACACTCATACAATGGCTTAGCTAATGCTGCAAATTTCGGAATGAATCGTCTATAATACGAAGCTAATCCTAGAAAAGAGCGTATATCTGTAGAATTGGCAGGTATTGGCCACGAGAAAACTGCTGAAGTCTTATCGGGGTCCGTAGCTACCCCTTCTCCCGATACTACGTGTCCTGAGTATTTTACTTCACGTTGTAAGAGTGAACACTTTGATGGTTTTAATTTCAAACCATATTCCTGTAGCTTATGGAATAATAAAGATAGGCGATCATACATTATTTGAAAAGTTGGCGCAAATACTAAAATATCATCCAAATATAGGATAAGGGTTTCGAGATTTTCGCTACCTAGACAAGATTGCATCAGACGGGAAAATGTTGCTGGTGCATTTACCAAACCCATTGGCATCCTAGTATATTCATACAGACCATGAGAGCCTGCACTAAAAGCAGTCTTCTCCATGTCCTCTTCCGCTATGGCACATTGTAAAAACCCATGTGCCAAATCGAAAGTGGAGAATAGAGAAGCCCCTTTTAGTGCGTCCAATGCCTCATCAATTCGAGGGAGCGGGTAAGCATCTCTAATGGTTCTGGCATTTAGACCTCTATAATCGCAACATACTCGAATAGCACCCGATTTTTTTTTCACTAAAACTAATGGCGCACTATATGGAGAACAACTTGGTTTAATAATACCAGCCTCAATATGAGCATTCAAGTATGCTTTTACTTCCGGCCACTGGTTAGGTGGGATCCGCCTGTAGGGTAACCTAACAGGGCGATCATCGTGTAGTTTAATCTTATGTTTAATCTTACTACAAAACCCGACATCGTGTTCCCCCTCGCTAAATACACCTTGATATTCAGTTATTAATTTAACTAACGCCTCATATTCCTGTGGCTTTACTGGCCCAATTGTTAGATTGTCCAGAATATATTTAAGTTTTGGTGAAGCGAACTTAGCTTTATTCGACTCAATAGTCGATACAAAAGCAGTCCACTTCCCCACCTGGCTTCCTCCTCGTAGATAAATATCTTGGTTAGAGAAATTATTGAATTCTACTGGTACCATTCCATTTCTCGCATGCACCAATGAACTTGTCAAAGTCACATCTTTTGGTGCTAGAGAAGTGTCAGATTCGATGTAAACCGAACCAACATTCTCCTGGATACAACAGTCGTATATTTTACGACTATATGCTGGCAGTAATAACTGCTTATCAGAAGCAAGGTGTAATACTCCATCATAACTACCTCTATATATACGTAGTAGAGGATTCCATACGCTATCTTTCGGTATATCGTTTTCCCCATATAAAGTAGCCAAGGTACGGAATAGGTTGCTACCCAGAATAATATTAGCTACTGTATTATTACGTAACACAAGAAATCCTATGCGGTCAATACAAATATCGAATACTTTAAATTCTAGTTCTACATATCCTACAAATGGGATATTGCTCCCATCTGCAGAAGAAAGATCTAATCTTTCAGATATATCGTTAATTATTATATCAGACATATATTTCCGCAGAAACTCTCGACTGATACACGACACTTCCGCGCCAGTATCAAGTAGAGCTCTAGTACTAATTCCATTTAAATAAATATTCGCAAAGGGACTACTTTCAGATAACGAGCTGATTTTAGCTTCATTCAATCGGCTCGCTGTGACTGAAGAAGCAAATCGTTTCCCGATCTACTATGCTTGGGTAGAGGACACGTGTTAGCATAATGATTTTTATTTCCACAATTATAACACGCTCCTTTTATACGCATACGCGCTTGGCTATTATATACAGTATCTTTAGTATGGTTAAAGGGTGAGGCGACAGGTGTTTGATTAGTATTATATCTATTTGTAGTACGTGCTCGTGGTATAGGTAATACAGATAAGGGTTGCGAAATAATACCAGCGTTATATCTAGGCGCAGGTATCGGTATATACGAGTCAACGGATATCGAATCAGGGACCCCAATATCAGATACTCTATTAAGAATACACTTAGATCGAGAAGCTGGGATTGGAGTATCTGTATTTCTGGGATGAATGGTATACACTATTTCTTGTGGCTTTGCCGTAAAGCTTAGAAAAGGTTTATTAGCATGGGATGATTGCGTTACACGCTGCTTTTCTAGTTTCATAGCCATATTACGCAAATCCCAGAAACTATTCTTAGGATTTAGCTGGTATATTCGGTATATTTCTATAGCGATATCGTTATCTCGGAGAGCTTTGCATAGTCCTTCAATGAGAATAAATTCTCTTTGATCACTTTTATAATGCAATCCGGACTCCGATTCACAGTTTTTAAACATCATCCATAGGCTACTGGCTAAATCGTATATTGACTCCCCATCAAATTGAATTCGATTATAAAATAATCGCCATGATGGTTCGTCATCTAATGAATAAGTCTCTAATATCGCGTTAAGTATGACCTCTGATTCAGTAGATGCACTGAATTCGCGGATTTCTATTTCTAGTCTAGCCTTACCTACAATATGATTTAATAAAATACTACTGTGATTGCATAATGGATAATCTGCCATAAACTTACGCGCCTCATTCGTCCATCTCTTAACCAATATATATGACTTAAACTCTCCCTTAAATTCGGTTAATTGCATAGCCTTTCGCCGAATACCACACGTATAACGAATATATAGTAGATAAATACTACACACAAATAATAAAACGTTTATAAAAATAACACTATAAATAGAGCTAACATTCTGGAATAGATCTAGTAGAGTGGCCACACCGAATTCCTCCTGAAACTGCATACCGCCGGGTCTTTGTGTAGGATAGAGTATCCTGTTCGCAGCGCCAATTGTAACAAAGTTGAGTTCGTGTATACTTTATTAAGACAAAGACCTGTTGAATATAACAATGATAATCTAATATAATAATAATAATAATAATAATCGTACATACCCGATGACATGCAGAATGATGAATGCGGCTATATTACCGATTGGCATTAATTCTATAGCACAATAACAAAATATAATTTGCAGACGATAAAAATATAAAATAACATAAAAACGAACATTGATATTGCTAAGGCTATGCAATTAACATAGAGCGTGACACTAAAATCTAGTTTTAAGTTTTTATGTAGATATATCTGTGTACCTTATGTAATGCATTTACATGTACATTACATTAATCGATATATCAACAACTGACTTTATAACATATATATATATTAAAACAATATAAAATTACCATTAAATAAATGTAATATATAAAAAAAATTATTTTTTTAAATTTCTGTAAAAAAAATTAAAAAATTCCTGGAAAATTTAAAATTGCATTTAAATTTTATTTTATTTTTTTAAACTTATCTAATATCGTACTATTTTCAGTACAATACATTTCAGAAGTTTACAATATGTATTGGATACAGATAAGCACAATTTAATTTCTTCCTATACTCTCCATTATAAAATTCCTATCTCTTCAATGTTAAACTTCTAGGCGATTTTGCCTGGTCAACCACTTATCGGATATCAATTTGGTTTTGATATTTGGTTTTGTAAGCTCATTTTCCAAGTAACCGAAATTGTCAAACATTGATTTTCAATAAGTATATATCATATGAGCCGCCTTAACGTACGTAACCTTGTAACCTTGTAACCAATATGTTTAGACACTGCGATCAACATCAGTAATGAGTTTTCGGCGGTGTATCATATATTAATTATTATAAGCTATATTAAATAGATGTGTTTTCAATTTGACTTTAAAGGTGTGGTCAGAAACTATAGATCTAATTGAGTGAGATAGGGAGTTCCATAGTTTAGGTGCTATTATAGAAAAAGAAGATTCCTGTTTTTTATTAAGTGATAAATGTATTGGTATATTTAGTTTTTATTTATGTAGCCATCTTGTCTACTATAAAATTATATATTTAGAATATTTAATTATATATATATATAAAATTAAAAATACTTTTTGTCATATGGATTTTGTGTAATATTTTTTTGAAATATTTGTAAACATTTTTTTTGAAATTTCTTGGTCATTTTTTGAATTATTTTCAAACATTATTTTAAATATTTAAAAAAAAATGTGTGAAATAATTTTAAATATTTTTTTAAAATATTTTTCGACATTTTTTTATAATATATTTTGTAATATTTGAAATAATATTATAAAATTAAAATTTTATTTAATAAGCAATAATCCGACAATTTATAATTACATAACTCTTGTATAACCTTTGCAAACAATAACATCATAATTAAATTGATAATTAAGATGATATAATTGGAAATCATGTTTAGTTAATTTCTCAAGATTAAACTTATAACAATTTTAAATATTTTAAATATCATGTTATACATAACATTTAAAACATTAAAATATTATTAATATATGATTTATTAATTCTAATTAGTTTAACTGATAAATAATTCTATAATATTTTATGAAATATCCATGATACCTATTCAACACGTATCTATGATACCTATTCAACACGTATCTATGATACCTATTTAACACGTATCCATGATACCTGTTTAACACGTATCCATGATACCTGTTCAACACATATCCATGATACCTATTCAACATGTATCTATGATACCTATTCAACACATATCCATGATACCTGTTCAACACATATCCATGATACCTATTCAACACGTATCTATGATACCTATTCAACACGTATCTATGATACCTGTTTAACACGTATCCATGATACCTGTTTAACACGTATCCATGATACCTGTTCAACACATATCCATGATACCTATTCAACATGTATCTATGATATCTATTCAACACGTATCTATGATACCTATTCAACATGTATATATGATACCTATTCAACACGTATCTATTATACGTAGTACACACGTGTCAATGATACGTTACGAATCCATACCGCATTATCTGCATCGACCACGAATCACTTTGCATCAAGTATACATGTTCAACCTTATCATATACGTATTATTAATATCTCAACTTACTTTGATGGCTAGCAATGCAGAATCGGGAATTCCTATAAGTAATAAGGAATAGATAGGCAAACAATCAAAAACATAGCAACGCCGGGTCGGGAACGGCTACTAATATGTTGAAATATTTGTTATATTTTGAAATATGTTTTGTATTGTACCACATTTTTACGAATAAATCTTAAAAACGAAGAATATCTGCTCGGATACAGTTAAAATTAGTAAATATTATCTAGGAAAAAATTAAAGATTAGAAATTCAGAATCTGGAATAGCTATAATTAATAAATAACATGTAGGATAATAATCAGGAACCGAGCATCGCCGAGTCGGATAAGGCTATATATAATGTATACAATATATTATATAAATATACATTATATATACTAGCCGAACCAATCAATTTATATATGAATTATTTATCAATATATATATATATATTTATATATATATATATATATATATATATTGATATATATATATATATATATATATAAATTATAAATTTCCAATACAGGTGAGTTATATAATAAAATGGTAAAAAAAGGTCTGATAAAAAAAACGTGAGTAACTTAATACATATTAATTACATAACATAGTATTATATAATATATTCTTTCATATATTTTATGTAATTCAAATTGGCAGCTGCATTATATTAATTAAAAAATATCAGTTATATTATTATAATGTAACAAATGAATAGTCGTATATTATATCTTATATTATGAATATATGTAGATTAATTTAAGTATTGTTCTTATGAAATCAAGTTCTAGATTACTACTCATAATACTTATATTAGAATATAATCTGAAATTGAATATTATTTATAATAAAACTATTATTTTATGTCCAGTTTTTATTTAATATTGATGAATATTTTAATATTAATATAAATACTAAGAGAATGTATATATGAGTTAACTATTACTAATGTATTATATTTATGATATACACTAGCTATTAAGTATAAATAAATGTATATATGTTTATTATAAATAACACATATATATTGTGGGTTAAATAAGAATGACGGTTAGAATTTTATTTTAAATTTTAAAGAGAGTACCTAGAATAATTATTTTATTATTTGATATAATGTTAACATCATAATTATGATTGCATTAACATTAATATTTAAATATAATCTATATAATTAAAATAACATTTTTATTATAATTTATAAATATTATAGTACACAAGTATATTTATTTAAAATACACAAGTATATTTATTATTAAAATATTTTTTCACACGATCTTATTATTTAGAAATATTATCATAGTTATAATGATATAGGGAATATTACTCATACTTCGCGAAGAATCCAAAATCCGTGGGTTATTATATCTCAATATCTATTGATTATACAGAACAACTTAACATATTAAAAAATAGAATTACAAATATTAAGATACATTTAATTTTAATAAATAAATAATACGTTTTTCATTATTTATTGATTTATAGGGTGTTTGAATTTAAAACATTGTTAGCTTAATTAAGGGAAAATGGTAATTACAAAACAAGTAGAGAATATTTATTATAAATTAATATTGAATAACTTAGTGTTATATTTTGTATACTTTGAATTTTGAATTATGTGTCAACTATTTAAGGTATCTCCACATATGTTCATAGTTCATGTATAAACATAGTTCATGTATATCAAAATAGTTCATATATAAAACGCGGATATTGGGAATTCACCGACAAATATAAAAGTCATATTTTTGTACTCTTTTATAAAGCTAATATTCTAATATAATATTTATTTTTTTCATAAAATAAGATAGATCTCTTGTAAATATAAATTAATATTTTAATATATTAAATAATATTAAAATTATACAACATATTCATAAGTATTTGACTTTAGCTACCCGTAACAATAACCAATTGAAGTATGGGACGGAACGGGGTAGTGGCCGAGAACGGAGCAGTGGTCATTTTAAATAACGATTAAATGGTGCTAAATAAGATAAAAGTTCTATATAAAGTGCTATATAAAATATGTAGATGATCAAAATGTCTATAATATAAATACATTTTATTTTAAAATAATGAATTACTATAATTTATTACATAATAATTTGTTTATCAAATTTTAACTAAAAATGATTATATATATTTATACTTATTTATATGTGTGAGTGTGTGTATATAATTATATCATTTAAATACATGCGTATGCATATAATTAAAAAAATATAAATCGAATATATTATGAGACACCTATTATATATTCATATACTATCGGCCACTACCCCAGACTTGCCTTATTTTAATTCTTTTGTATGCCTTTTTTAATGCCTAATAAATAGTTAATAATATTCAGTAATATATAAAAGTGAAATCATAGTATTCTAAACCTATATGATTTATAGCAAATTCAAAAAAAAAATAAGATCTTAAAATTAAGTATTTATCGATATATTAGAAGTACGCTAAGGCATATAAATTATCTGCCATTACTCCGTTCTCTCCACTATGTGCACTTTCTCCAATATTTAACTTTATTTCATATACCTTTTACTTATTTCTAGTTTAATTATTACATTTATTAAACCCATTATATTAATGTGTTACTAATTTAATATATTATAAACAATATTAACAGAATCGGTAAAACCTGGGTTTGTAGGTATTGTGAATCAAATAATAATATAAATGAAGATTGCCTTTCGGGTAAATAATATATTTATATTTATATATGTAGCACGACGTATGTACTTTCACTACATGTACGTAGAATAATGTTGTAATTCGTAATATTTATTTCAATAAATCCATTAAATATATATATTAAGATTATAACAAAATATTATAACATGGGTGTTATGTACATACCGTATATGTCCTGGTTCGTAATAATATCGTATATAAACATATATGGATATGTGTATAGATAGAATGTTCACATGTCAGTAATATCAGGCGTAAGACATATCTATATATCAAACGCCATCCGTAATACTATCGTACTTTATATACTGTAATTAAACAGTGACTAATCGTGCTCACTGAAGCGAAACGTCGCATGCGTCAAGTTACACATCACGTGCATGTATATCCTATACTAGTTGTGTTTATTAAATAAAGTATTAAAGTAATTTATTAAACAGATAATATACATTACTACAAATATATATATATATATATATATATATATATATTATATATATACATATATATATATATATATATATATATATATATATATATATATATATATATATATATGAATAGTTTTGCAGTATTCAGTATTTGATTTTTAATCATTTTTTCAATAACTGTTTGTTTAATTTATTCAAAAACTATTTACGTACGATATTTTATATTAACTAAATTCAGTGATTTAGTATATATAACTGCGACATGTAATTTCAAGAATACCATACATACATTATATACATACAGTTTACATAGTCCTATATTTTATCTTCCTTGGTAATCGACTATATATAAAATTACTTATATTTGATTTACAACCTTACTGAGTATAGTTATAATAAGGTCATTAATATTTTCGAGGTATAAACATGTGTCAGTTTATAAAATAGTTGAAACTAAATGGATAAATTATGTACAATTTTAAATTATCTTTTTAGAATAGACTCAATTTTTATAATGAATATAACAAAAATAAAAAATTACATTAACACATTATTTTAATATATATATATATATATATAATACATTCATTTATTGAGTTAATACAATAATATATTATTATATATATACATATATAATATCTATATATAGATAGTTATAACTATGAATTTATCATAATTAAAAAATATGTATACATATTTACAAAAAATAATTCAACATAAAATATATTAAAATATAAATAGAAAATAATAAATATGCATGTTTTATATAATATATTTTATGTAATATATTCATTATACATATACAACATATATCACATAATAACATTAATATGTATACATATATATATATATATATATATATATATATATATATATATATATATATATATACTTGGAATATGAGGAAAATACAGAGTATATTTCGTTATATATATATATATATATATATATATATATATATATTGACGTTACTTAGTTTCGTAGGACTAGGCGTCCCCTTGCAGAACACGTGTACATTTGATTTTTGTAGGCCTCTCGGTCTGCTCCTCTTTTTTCCAAGTTCCGAAGTAGAACGCAAGTATTCTCTCTGTTGTCATCTGACTATATATTTAATGCAAGTCCTCTTGGTCATAGATTTGTGAAGTTCAACATGTAGCTAGCATTAATCATATCTCGGCTTCTTGCTACATGACCGAAAAAACGGAGTTGTCTTTTCACAATTACCTCTTCTATAGTTTCAACTACGTTCAGTGATTTTCGAATCGCTATATTACTGAGTCTGTCACTCCTTGTAACTCGCAGGAGAGCTCTTAAAAACTTCATTTCGAAAACCAGCAGGGAATTGATATATTTTTGCCTCATTGTCCATGTCTCTCACTCGTATATAGTTATTGGAAGAATGATAGCTTTGTAGAGTCTAATCTTGAGTTTTTTAGATACGCCTCTGGAAGTCCATATTGTATCTCTCAGTTTGCCAAAACCTTGTGATGTCGAAATTCTTTGCAGAACATTATCTGGACAGTTGGGGACGAGGCTGTTCAAAAACTTGAATTGGTTAACTTTGGGGATAATATTATTGCTGATTTTGATGTCCTTTTTTTCAGTTGTTATAATTGCACATTTATGTGGATTTATCTTTAGGTCCCATTTATGACAAGCGTTTTCTAGATCTGAAGTTTCTATTTGCAATTTTTGAAAAACAGCCGATACTAAAGTTGTGTCATCAATTGACATTTCATCATCCAGTCTGAGATTTCTATCTAAGCATGTGTGGCCCTTCATTAAATGTTCTAAGAATATATTAAATAGTCTCAGTTACATGATACATACTTGTATCACGCCCATGACAACAAACTAGTCTGTTAGTTGCCCATTATCAATTATTGCATAGTTTGTATCGTTATATAAGTTTTTTATTATCCCAACATATTTCTGAGGGATGCCTACCTGGATCATCATTTTACAAAGTGCCTATCACCTAATTGTATCAAATGCGACTTTAAAGTCAATAAAGTGGATATGTAGCGGAACTTGATGTTCTTTTACCTTCTCTATTATTTGCCTTATGTTGAATATTCCATATATTATTCTTCTGCCTAGCCTGAAGCCGAATTGCGAGTCACTCATTGATTCTTCAATTATATGTGAGTATCTGTACATCATGATTTTACTGAATAATTTCCCTGGTATTGATAATAATAAAATAGTTCTCTACGTTTAATTTATCGCCTTTCTTATGAATTGGGGTTATAATCATTGTATACCAGTCTTCTGATGATTTATCGGTCTTGATAATTGTATTGAACAAGATTGTCAGTATTTTAATCATCATATCACCCTCTTCTTTAATGTGGATGTTATTTCATCAATTCCCGGCGCCTTTCTGTTAGATAATCTTTTGATGGTTTTATCCATTTCTTGTTCCGTTATTGATGGACTGCATCTGGCTCAAACTCTCTCAAAGCATCTTCATCATGTGGGAACTGTGTGTTGATATGTTTCTTAAAATATGATTTACAGATATTTAAAATATCTGTTTTCTTCATTATTAGCTGCCCTTGAGAGTGTTTCATCGAAAATACAGGTGTATACCTCTTTCCATCTAATTCTCTTAATTGTTTAAATAATTTGTGGGTATTATATTTTTTAAAGTTTTCTTCCATATCTGATATTTTTTCTGCTATATTATCAATATTTTGTTTTGTGACAGCTAGTCTCTTGTTTAATGTTCTGTATTTATTTATGTTCTCAAGGTTATTTTGATTATTTAATAATAATTCTATATCTAGATAGATCTTTTACTTCGTTTGATAATCAGGGAACTTCATTACATTATATCCAATGTCTTGTTCAGCAGTATATACACTATTTTTTAATTTATTGTAAATATCGTCTGGCATCACATTGTTATCATCGTCATCATCTAATAGGGTAGCTAACCGTTATTTAATTACTGCTGCACATTTCTTTGATATCTCTCCATTTTGCATTTGCCTTTTTTATTATCTTAACATCTTGGAGGTCTTTTTTTAATTTGTTTAAACTTTTTTTTAACTAATGATTTTTTATCATCAGTGTTTGCAATCACTATTGGGTGGTCTAATCCAATCTCAGCTGAGTGATATGATCTGCAGTTTTTTAGGATTTACTTTAATTTCCTTGTAATTAATTTGTTTTTCTGTATGATACTGTGAAATTCATGTATATCTTCTCTTTTCTTTTGCTTGAAAATTTAATTTGCTATGAATAGATCATTTATAGCACACCATTGAAGCTGTTTAAGCCCTCTTGCGTTATTAGTTCCCACATCATAATGTCCTACTACTGCTGGCCTTTTATCATGCATAGATATTTCCAACTGATGCATTGAAATCTCCTAATAGTACTATTTTATCAGTTGGTGGTATGAGGTTCATCTAATCTAGTAGTGTGACGAAAAATTATTCTACAATTACATCATCGTAGCTGGAGTATGGTGCATACACTATAAAGTATATGAATCTATCGGATTCTCACTCAATAGTCACCTTTAGTAACATGCTTGATATAGATTTATAGTTCACTAACTTCTCTTACAACTGTTTCTTCAGGATTAAAGCGACTTTTGTTTACATATTCTATCTTGTCGTGGAGAATGTCGGATAACATGTCCATTTTTCTCCCATATCGTAGGTATATCTAATGTCCAATGAGTCTCTGTTATACCAATAATGTCAATTCTCATTATTTCTGTTTCATGTAATAATATGTCTATATTATCCGTTTCTTTTAGTGTTCTAGTGTTCCATGTATCAATCCTAACCGGAAGTTTGTTCGCACCCTCTATTTGCCCGGGTCTGAGGGCAATTTTATTATTTGTTGTGTTCATGTGTGTTGTGAGATTTTTAACCTAGACACTTTCTCAAGGAAATTCTTGGTGGAGGGAGCCAGATACCAATATGTTATAACTGATATATCAGTTATAACCGCCTAAGGGAACCCTCAGTTCCTGGTTTACTATCAGGGTTATCTATCTTAGCCTTTCTCAGTTCATGAAGTATTTGCAAGGCAGTAGAGGTTGTATCGTTTTGTCTGCGACTGCTTATTTTAGTTCGCAGCTAACCTATTCGATATCATTCTACTTTCCCCAACGCTGGGACGCGTCCGGTTGGCGTCGACACCCACCACTCTCGGATTATATCCCAAGCAACCAAACGCGTTGCGCGTCAACGTAAAATATATAACAACGTTCCACCAGTGTATATATTATGGGTCAAATAAACACTTTGGATATAATTATTTTATTTATGCAATATATTTTCCAATTTTGTATATTTTATAGGTCAAATAAACACTTTTGATATCATTAATTTATATATTCAATATATATTAAAATTTGTATATTAATATTTACAATTGTATAAGTCAAATAAATACATTGGATATTACAACAGCGATATCTATAGTGAAATATTATATTTTATAAAATATATCTCTTATCAATAAGAATTATTATTAATAGAATTATATATCAATATAATTGTATAATATATATATACGCACACACATACACACACATACACAAACATATATATATATATATATATATATATATATATACCATCTATTAGTGTTAATTTATACACTTATTTCTGTTTAATATTTCTGTGATTTATTTCACATCCCACATTAAAGTACTAATGCACTAATGAACTAATTAGTTCATTAGTTTGTAAATATACATTATTATAATGGAATATGTATATAAGTTATAATTAGGTAAAATAACTATAAATAATATGATTAATACGCAATAAATATTAGATATTTTCTAGTTTTTCTACTACATATCTATAAATAGAGGTTCCTAAGATTTCATGAATGTATTATATCATACATGTCGTAAATACTGTATGAAATGAAGCATTACGAAAAGTCACGCTAATTGCGTCACCCACCACACCCAGTGCGCAGGTAAGTCTGTTCATCGATATAAAGAAAGTGACTTTCTTTATATCGATGAGTGTGTTATTATGGAAATTGTGTTTAGAGCGAAAATTGATATTAACGGTATTGATTAATTATTTAATTATTTGATAATTCTTCCTATGTATTAAACTTCCTATATTGATAATTTATCAATATTTAGATTATTTATTACAAGTTGATTTAATAAGTTAATATAAAATAGTATTGTTAAATATAAAAATATAACATATATAATTGATAGGTGTTATACTTTATCATAGAGCTAGAGAAAAGTAATACTACTAGAAAAACTCTCTAGCTCTATATCTTTTATGCATAATTATATATTAATAGTATGGGATGTACTAAAACGGAGTTGTAATCCAGTTGTAATTTTATAAAATGTATTTGTATATAATATACTTAATTTTATACTTTGATACTATAGTATAGTATAGTATATATATATATATATATATATATATGTATATTCACACGCACAGATACACACACAAACACACACATATATTATAGATATACATAGATATTACATAGTTTGTCTACCACATATCTATAAATAGATGTACATTGAATAACACGATTGTATCATAGCATACATGTCGTGATAATGTATGAAATTAAGCGTTACGACAAGACACGCCCAAAGGGCGTCGCCCATTGCATCATCCATTGCATCATCTACTGCAGGTCATCGTTTATGGCGCGAAAATTGAAATTAACGGTATTGTTTATTTATTTCCTTATATGTACACTTCCTTTTATTCTACTTCCTTTAAAGACAACGTACATATATTTAAAGTATATATCATATATACTACGAGTTGATTTAATAAGGTAATATAATAATCTTATTGTTAAATATAAACATATATACTTATATAATTGTTAAATGTTATCATTTATCATAGAGCTAGAGAAAAGCTCTCTAGCTCTATGTCCTTTATGCATAATTATATATTAATATTATGGGATGTACTAAAACGCAGTTGTAATCTAGTTGTAATTTTATAATATTTATTTGTATATAATATACTTAATTTTATAGTTTGATACTATATATATATATATATATATATATATATATATATATAATATAGATTATATTTTATAATTTATATATTATAATCAATAATTGATATTAAATATTCAAAATAATAATGTATTTATAGTACAAATTTAGGTTTTAAAGATTGTTATTAATATATTGTTGCTCAGTTGTAATTGTATAACAATGCATAACCTTGCATACATATATCAGTAGTAATTTAAATACATTCAAAATTAATGTGTTTACTGCAGTAATAATTTAATAAGTATTAATATATCCTGTTATAATATACATATACCATTAGTACTACATGTATATTATAAATCGGCATTCAAGTCGTATATATATAATTAGTAATTAAACTTAATATTTTAATATAAGGCATTTTTACTCAATTTTGTAAAACTATTTACAAAAATATATTAAAACATAATATTTTAACATAAGGCATTTTTTTAGAAATGTATGAAATAATCATATTAATATTATACTATATTATACCATATTATACTATATATTATATATAATATCAAAGTGTCAAATTATGTTTAACATGTGTAAATATGTATTATGCATTATTATAAAATTACAACAGGTTTACAACTAGGCAAATACAAATTAATAACAATCTTTAAAACCTAGAATTTTACAATAAATACATTATTATTTTGATCATTTAATATCACTTATTTATTATAATATATAATATATATTATAATATGTATACATATATAATATAAACATTATATGGGAATATATATAAGTTATAATTATAATATCTATAGATAACATACAACTATTAATAATATTATATATATATATATATATATATATACATTAGTGCTGTAAAATTATTAATTATTAATTATATAGTATTTTAATAATTATTCAATTCTAATTTACTAATTAATAATTATTTATCAATACTTATTATTAATTATATATTATTTTAATAATTATATATCAATACTTATTAGTAATTATATATTAATAATTATTAACAATAATTATTATTAAGTAATACTAATTAATTGTATATTATTAATTATTAATTATATATTATTTTAATAATTATTAATTATTCAATTATAATTTACTAATTAATAATTAGTTATCAATACTTATTATTAATTAATAACATTAATCATATATTATTTTAATAATTATTCAATTCTAATTTACTGATTAATATTTATTTATCAATACTTATTATTAACTAATAACACTTACTTATATATTTGCGTTTATATACATGTGTAAATATGTATTATGCATTGTTATAAAATTATAACTGGTTTACAACTAGGCAAACAAAACTTAATAACAATCTTTAAAACCTATAATTTTACAATAAATACTTTATTATTTTTATCATTTAATATCAATTATTTATTATAATATATAATATATTATATATATATATATAGTATACAAATATTAAATTAAGTATATTATATACAAATAAATATTATAATATGTATACATATATAATATAAAAATTATTATATGGGAATATGTGTATAAGCTATAATTATAATATCTATAGATAACATACAACTATTAATAATATGATTATATATATATATATATATGTGTGTATATATATATATATATACATTAGTGCTGTAAAATTATGAATTATTAATTACATAGTATTTTAATAATTATTAATTATTCAATTCTAATTTACTCATTAATAATTATTTATCAATACTTATTATTTTTTATATATTATTTTAATAATTATATATCAATACTTATTATTAATTAACAATTAATTATATATTAATAATTATTAATTATATATTATTTTAATAATTATTCAATTTTAATTTACTAATTAATAATTATTTATCAATACTTATTATTAACTAATACAAATAAATTATATATTAATAATTATTAATTAATAATTATTTATCAATACTTATTATTAATTAATAACAATTAATTTTATATTATAAATTATTAATTATATATTATTTTAATAATTATTCAATTCTTATTTACTGATTATTAATTCTTTATCAATACTTATTATTAATTAATAACAATTAATTATATATTAATAATTATTAATTATATATTATTTTAATAATTATTCAATTTTAATTTACTAATTAATAATTATTTATCAATACTTATTATTAACTAATAACAATTAATTATTTTAATAATTATTCAATTCTACTTTATTAATTAATAATTATTTATCAATAATTATTATTAAGTAATAATAATTAATTGTATATTATTAATTATTAAGTATATATTATTTTAATAATTATTCAATTATAATTTACTAATTATATATTATTTTAATAATTATTCAATTATAATTTACTAATTAATAATTATTTATCAATACTTATTATTAATTAATAACACTTAATTAAATATTAATAATTATTAATTATATATTATCTTAATAATTATTTATCAATAATACTTTTTTAGTAATAATAATTAAATGTATATTAGTAATTATTATTTATATATTATTCTAATAATTATTACGCGCTAAGTTAGGTGAATATTATTATATTTAACTTATGACTCACGAAACATGAATAATGCTCATAAGATAATTTACTATGCACACAGTTATCTAGGCCAGCAAGGGATTATAATTATACAATGCTTGCTTGATTACTATGCATTTATATTCACATATAAAAACATGTGTACAGTATACGACGTACTGTGTAGTACACAGTGTGTACGTCGTACACTGTACGTCGTATATACACAGATATGCGTGTAACCATATATGGTATATTAAGAATATAATATACAAATAAATATTATACTATGTATACTATTATTCAATTATAATTATTAATTAATAATTATTAATTGTATATTATTAATTATTATGTATATATTATTCTAATAATTATTCAATTATAATTTACAAATTAATAATTATTTATCAATACTTGATTTCAGGATAATTAAGATCATCAGTAGTTTGCTTCCTGCTTGGCTATATGAATATCTTCATGAATATGTTCAAGATCATCTCCGTTACCGCCCTAGACGTCCTCCGTATGCTATCCGGGATCGCCTCCGGTATCGTATTCGTGAATGCCATGTATCTAAACTTGTTGGCCAGCTTCTAGTCCGATAAATTGAATTGTCAAGATGCAGAAGTTAGAAGTTAGTATACACATATCAATATTATAGTGTCATGATAATTGATTTATTAATATACAATTTATAATTTCAGGATAATTAAGATCATCAGTAGTTTTCTTCCTGCTTGGCTAGATGAATATCTTCATGAATATGTTCAAGATCATCTCCGTTACCGCCCTATACGTCCTACGTATGCTATCCGGGATCGCCTCCGGTATCGTTTTCGTGAATGCCATGTATCTAAACTTGTTGGCCAGCTTCTAGTCCGACAAATTGAATAGTTAAGATGCAGAAGTTAGAAGTTAGAAGTTAGTATACACATATAAATATTATAGTGTCATTATAATTGATTTATTAATATACAATTTATAATTTCAGGATAATTAAGATCATCAGTAGTTTGCTTCCTGCTTGGCTAGATGAATATCTTCATGAATATGTTCAAGATCATCTCCGTTACCGCCCTATACGTCCTCCGTATGCTATCCGGGATCGCATCCGGTATCGTCTTCGTGAATGCCATGTATCTAAACTTGTTGGCCAGCTTCTAGTCCGACAAATTGAATAGTCAAGATACAGAAGTTAGTATTTAATGTATACATCCATACATATATATATATATATATATATATATATATATATATATATACTTATATAACTATACATAGTACGTGCAATGCATACGTCGTGTATATATGTATGTGTAATTATGTAAAATCTATATATAAACTATTACCGGCCTTTGTCTAATTTTAATCCCCTGATGACCTAGATTAATATACAATATGATGCAATATAGTCACAAAACTAGAGAGAAAGTTTCTCTCTAGCTCTATGAATATAGTACACATGTTAAATATTGTTATGTTGATATAATTATATTCGTATATATATTTAGTAATAGGATGTACATGATATACCTAAGTGTATATAAATTCGCATATATGTAAGTTATAGTATAAAATGACGACCTTGCCATTACCAATGACGCCCTCATCTTCACCCCTGAGTCCTGTAATAGTCACACCTCTACCTAAAACCACCATTGGTTCAACATACACCTATATTCAGTTGTAAATTACCTCCTACACACGATGTTCATTTATAAAGTATGCCGCCCGTCATGTATAGCCATATATACACATATATATATATATATATATATATATATATCATGTTGCTATCCGTAATGAACCAGTCTGTACAGCTTAGCATAATGGAACGTTCCATATTATGCTAACGAACTAGATATCGGACGTCCCATTATGTAACATGTTTACTGCTTTAGGAATCAGGTTGACGCACGCACTGCGTGTGTGCCTAGGGAACGCATCCCTCCCTGATTGGCTAAAGGATAAATGTAACACGTGATACATTGCACATGTTTGCACCTGTTTGCACATGCAAGTCTATTATTCATAATATACAACTAGTTACAGTATACACATATACATATGATTGTGTCTTCATAATTGATTTATATTAATATACAATTTATAATTTCAGAATAAACAAGATGATCTTCCTGCTTGGCTATGGTGAATATCTCCATGAATATGTTAAAGATCATCTCTAGGATCCGGTATCGTCTTCGTGAATTTCGTATATATATATATATATCTGGAAATATACACTGTGCTATTTAATGAACAGAAACCTCTATATTCGCATACTATATACTATATATGTATATTATAATTATATATGATCATATATGTATACATACTTATATTATTATCATTATAAATATACCCTTGCATTCCCAGTTTATTATTATATATATTATTCACGTGTTATATCATATCCGTATTTTGTGTATTGTTCCTTGTAATAAATGAATGAATTGTTTTACGTTTCTTTTTTATTGTGTATGGGTAAACATATACGTTCCACTAGGTGTTTATTTATGGGTAAAAATATACTTTCTATTAGGTGTTTATTAAGGGTAAACATATACGATCCACTAGGTGTTTAATCATGGGTAAAAATATACGTTCCACTAGGTGTTTATTAAGGGTAAAAATATACGTTCCACTAGGTGTTTAATCATGGGTAAAAATATACGTTCCACTAAGTGTTATTTATGGGTACAAATATACGTTCCACTAGGTGTTTATTTATGGGTAAAATAATACGTTCCACTATTGATTTTTTGTATGTAAAAGGAAACCGTTTATCTGCTCACAAACTACCTATGATTCGACCACCCAGTGGAACATATTATTTGACCTATAATGTTACGTTGCGGCAACTAGTTTCTGGTTGCTTGGGATATATAGCTGCATATGTATATGTATGCGAAATATGTTTATAAACAACGATGGATTATCAGTGAAATCCCAGAGCTTTATTGAACTCATGACACTAATTTCACTTTCATATCATCATTATCATCATGATTAAATAATAAAATATTACTTATAAAAATAATAAATTAAGAGTATACACGTATACGATTTAATATAGGTCATATAAAAGTTAAATAATTATAACAACTAAATAATACAAATTAAAACAATAGTAAAAAAAATAATATACAAAACTAATAATATCTTTATAATACTTAATAATACCTTTACAAATACAATTTGTATGCGTAAATAGGTAGCCAAAGATATATTTTTATATTACATAATAAAGTCACATGAATTAAATTTTAAAAATCTACATTTCTTTAATAGTTATACTCATTTGGAGTCATACTGTTTAGCGAAAGTCCATAGACTTCATGTAATATACTGATTCGCGAGGTTAATTTAGGTTATCGAATTTATTGCATTAAAAAAAAACAGAATATTATTTTTTTTCCATAGCATTACAAAAATGTATTATATATTTAATTAGAGTTTATAATTGTTCTTTAGTATATATATATATATATATATATATATATATATAAATATATATTTTAATAATGTATTATTAATTATTACTATTTAATATAAATGAATGATATGATTATCATTAGGTAAAATTAATACGATACTTGGAAATGTGATATGTAATAGTCCATGTATGACATACTGGAATACTGATGAGGTTATAATAACATACATTGAATATTAATTGATTATATATACATTATAATTTATAGATTTATATTATTTATTTGAATTATCATAATATATATATATATATATATATGTTTTTAAATAAATATATAAATAATGATATAATACAGAATAAACTAATAAATTATGTATTATTTTCACATATGTTACTATCCCAGGAAACACATACTTTTTCAATCCGTATTAGATCCGGATTGCATCTGGATTAATTTCGGATCAAGATAAATGTATCCGGATCCTAATTTAATCCGGATTAAATTTGAATCATAGGATCCGAAAATATAATTTTATTTAAAAATTAATTATGTTTACAATATATAAAGTTTGCTGTTTTATAAATGAAGATTATTATATATTTAATATATTAAATATACGAATATATATTATATTTGAGATATATAATCTCAAATTTGTTTAATAATTAATTTTGATACGGATTAGATCCAGATTGGATTCGAATAAAATGTAGGATTTAACCTTGCATTTTGATTCAAATTCAAATGATACGGATTTAATTTTGATTGTTTAATACGAATTGTCAAATGCTATACATTATATATATATAGAGCAAACAATAACAGCATATTTAATAACCTCAAATATTTAAATTGTGCTAATATGCTGCTATTCTAATAATAGCTACATAATAGCAGCATACTATACTTTAAAAATTAATAGTAGCATAATAATAGAATAATATACTTTAAATAGCAACATAACAGCATCATAATAGCATGACAAATTAATAGCAGCATAATAGACATTTAATGGCAACATAATATAATAATAATAATAATAGAAAGGTTTATTGACTCAGAAAACGATGGACGTTTATGTGCGTCAAGTTGAAATAATAAAACAAATAAATAATTACGCAAATAATAATAAATTTAAAAAGAAGACATTATAATGATACCATATATGTATGTAGTCGACATTTAAAACTCATAAATGATGACATGGTGCGTAATTCATCGGGAAGACTATTCCAGTATTTCGTAGCAGCAACCGTGAAAGCAGCATCTGCATACATAGATGAGACAAGCGGTAGAGAGAGTTTCATCAGCTCACATTTGCGACTCGGACGAGTAGTTGTTCGAATTATGAGTCCCTTCGATAGGTAAGACGGAACTCCCATAAATATAGCCTTGTGAGTAATGCATAGAAGTCGAAACTTGCATAAATCTCGAAACTGCAACCACCCGAGAGTCGCCATTATGGAATGTATAGATATGGTTAAATCACTACGCTTTAGCTTAAATAATATGCGAACAGCTCTACGTTGTATTGAATCGAATTTTTTCATCAATTTTTGCGGAATATTAATTAAAAGCGAATTACAATATCTAAGTCGACTACAAACTAATGAATGTAATAATGATTTAGTTAAATTAAATGTTAGCTTAGAGCGAGCCTTGCATATATTATACAGGAAATAATTAGCAGTGCGGACAGTGTTTGATATATGTACTGAGTAATCTAATACATTATTTATAGTAAAACCTAGAGTAGTGATGGTGTTTGAGATAGGAAGTGAGATAAGGAATGGATGAGTGAGAGTAATTGAAGAAAGAGATCTAGAAAGTACAATGCTATCAGTTTTAGTAATATTTAATTAAAGTGAATTACAGGAAAACCAAGAGATTAAATCTTTAATACAGTTAGCAATTGAAAGTTGAATTATGTCAATATCAGAACCAGGTGGAAAAAAAGTATAAATTTGTAAGTCATCAGCAAAGAGGTGATAACGAATATTTGGGTATTTTAAAAAAATCAAATTAATGGGAAGAATATACAAAATAAAAAGAATCGGACCCAGTACTGATCCTTGAGGAACGCCATGAGTGTGATCAAATGGAGCCGACAAAGATGACTTGATCTTTACCGAAGATATTCTATTAGATACAAATGACATCAACCAGTTGTGAACCTGTCCATGAATACCTATTTCACGTAGACGGTAAGAAAGAATCATATGATTTAACGTATCAAAGGCACTAGACAGATCAAGAAGAACCAAATAACAAGAAGCCTTATTATCCATAGATAGTATAATATCGTTAAACACAATGTTTAGGGCAGTTTCTGTACTATGATTGGGAAGGTATGCACTCTGAAAGCAATCCACAATAGAGTTCGATATGATATAATCAATAAGCTGACGCGCAACTATGCGTTCCATAGTCTTAGAAATTGATGATAATTGCGAAATAGGACGATAGTTGGATAGTATGGAAGAATCGAGATTATGTTTCTTTAATATCGGAGTGATGTAAGCATACTTCATCGAGTGTGGTACAATGGATGAAGATAATGATACACGAATTATACCAGTAATTATATCAATTAGATAGGGAGATAATATACGAAGTAAATTAAGAGGAACAGGGTCAAGTGGGGAATTGGATTTCAAACAAGACATGAGAGAAAGGACAACAGAAGAAGTGGGTAAATTAAAATAAGACCAGTGAGTATCAGAGAAAGAGGGTGAACTTTCAAAATAAATAGAATCTACTACAGGAAGATCATCTATTATTTTTAAAACTTTATTTTGAAAAAAGTTAGTAAATAAAGAACACAGATTATCATCAGAACCATCTGGTAGATTTTTATTCCGATTTTTACCAATTAGAGAAAAAGCTAATTTAAAAGCTTCTTTGGTAGAAGTGCCATACTTATTAAGTTTATTAGTATAGAAGGAAGATCTTGCTGCTGATAATTTTTTCTTGTACAAAGATCATATATTTTTGAAAGATTCAAGATGGGTAAAACAGTTGCTTCGCTTGAATTTCAACTGATGGTAGCGAAGTCTTCTCCTTAGAAGAACAAGGTCATTGTTAAACCAAGGAGAGTGAGCACCATATTTCTTGGTCCTAATTAATAAAGTGAATGTGCATCAAGGGAATATCGTAGTGCATCATTAAAATTATCATAAGATATGTAATTCGCTAAAGATGTATCATGAATAGATATATAAGCATATACAGAATTGATGAACAATTGTAGATTAATTTTTGAAATGTTTCTGTAGTGTTTAACATGGTCACTCAATATAAAAGGAGAGACAAGTATATCAAAAGAAATAACATAATGGTCAGAAATCAGGTTACCTTGAGTGGGTTTTGAAATAATAGCTGAATCAGGGGGAATAATTATCAAGTCAATAGTATTACCACTAGTATGTGTTGGAAATTAACAAGTTGATTGTAAGAATATTCATAGATAAGCTTCTTAAATGATTCAGAGCACAACGAATGTGTATTCACTTGAACATTAAAATCACCAAGAATTATCAA
>OZ025244.1:46334953-46494953 GCA_964019155.1 Osedax fenrisi | reverse complement strand
GTTCGAATCAATAATTACACCAAGGAGTTTTATTGAGTTTTTTTGAATAATGACAATATTATTTAATATAATAGATAATTTTGCTTTATTATTATTAAATATTAAATAGTTAGTTTTGCTTAAATTAATTGTCAATTTATTTAATGATAGCCATATATCAAGATTTTTTAAAGTTTTATTCATGGAATTTTCCATAGAATCAATATTATTTTCACGGAATATAATAGAAGTGTCATCAGCGAATAAAACAAAATGGCCTTGTGTTTTAATATTGACTATGTCATTTATAAATATTAAAAATAATCATGACTGATGGAGTCGAATGCTTTCTTTAGATCTATAGATATAGCTGCACAATATTTCATTTTATTTGAAGCTATGGTTCCGGTTAGGTCAGTCAATGCGTCGGAAGTTGAAACTCCTTTTTTAAAACCAAATTGTGATTTATTAATTATTTTATTTTTTTCCATAAAATCTATATATCTAGATTTTAAGACTTTTTCTAAAATTTTTGAGAAAGATGATAATAGAGAAATTGGCCTATAATTAGAAGGATCATCAATATTACCAGATTTATATTTAGTTACGACTTTAGCAGTTTTTAGACAATTAGGAAATATACCCTGTTGTATACATAGATTAATTAAATATGATAATATATTACTTATTGAAGAAATGATTTGAATAATTAGTTTAAATGAAAAGTTATGAGAATCAGTACTATTTGTTGGTTTACTTTTTTCAACAATATTAGTTATTTCAATTGGATTAGTGGGAGTAATAAATAATGAATTTGTATAATTATAATGTATATAATTAGATGTATTATTGGTATTACAATTTTTGTCTGATTTAGAAGCTAACTTCTCACCTATGTTACAAAAATAATCATTAAATTGTTCACACCGTTTATTATCTTCTATTACATTAGGAACTATATTACCATTTTTGTTGTTATGTATAATAGTATTTATTTTATTCCATATCTGCTTAGGGTTGTTTCTGTTAGTAATAAAATATTGACTATAGTAATAGCGTTCAGCTTTATTTATGATTTTTGAAAGACAATTTTTATATTTTTATAAATAGTTTCATTAGATACAGAATGTTTTTTTTTTAAGTTTTGGTAAAGTTTATTTTTTTTAATTATACATTTTTTAAGGCCCTCTATTAGCCAAGGTTTATTTAAATATGAATTTTTTGTATATATTTTTTTTTTAGAAAGGAATTTTTGTTTAGAGTTTTCTAAAGTAGAAATGAATAAGTCAAAATCATGATGCGCATTATCTATTCTGTATAAAGATGACCAATTATAATTTAGAAGATAGAGCTTAAACTCGCTTATATTATTCTGTGTCATATAATATATGAATTCATTATTTTTTTTAATAGAATTGTTAAATTTATTTAATTTATAAATACAAAAAATGGGTAAATGGTCACTAATATCATTATATAATAAACCATTAGATATTGGTACATGATTATAATTTGTGTATATGTTATCAATTAAGGTGGACGTTATATTATTAATGCGTGAGGGTTTGGTTATTATTGGATGTAGACCTAATGAAATAAGTATATCAATGAAATGAGAGACTTTAGGACAAGTTATTTTTAATATATCAATGTTAAAGTCTCCGCAAAGAAATATTGTATTATCAGTAGAGAGTGTATTAAATAAATTATATATTTCATCTGAAAAATTAATGATATCAAATTCGGGGCATTTATATATACCACTTATTATAATATCTTTAGAATTGGGAATTATTAATTTAATGGTAACTATATCAAATTTATTTGGTAATGTTGTACTGAGTGTATCAATAGTTATATATTTAAAAGATTTGTTAACGAATATTGAGGTACCTCCACCACGTTTATGATTTCTGGTTATATGTATATTATTATAGTCTAATATAAAATATAGATCTTTATTATATTCATTTAACCATGTTTCACTTATAACTATTATATCAAATTTATGGTGTAAAGAATATAAATAATTAGTAATAGAATTAAAATTTTTTACCAGACTACGTGCGTTAAAGTGTATGATGGATATATTACTATTCGTGTGTATTTTGTTTGGTATATTATCATAGTTACATTGATTATTTATACTATTATAAAGTTGTTTTTTATGATGATAAAGAATACTATCGCTAGAATTGAAATCATTATCGAGATTATCTAAAGTTTGTTTATATAAATTATTTTGAAATATATCTTTTCGTGAATTATCGGCATTCATAATTATTGGAAAAATAAATAATATGAGATTAATATAGAAAAAAAATGTATAAGATAAAAAATAAATAAATAAAGATATATGTTTATAAAATACTCTGATGTAAGTTTTCAGATGTAATTCATTTTTGATATTTTATATCTATGATGTGACTATCTAACGTTTAAATGTTCTATAATTGTATGCATCTATAGATGCATACTATAGTCTATATAATCAGTATAATCTCATTAATCTACTAGTATAGTTTTCTTATTATATGATATATTTCGTAAAGGATAACAATTACTATATAGAAACAAATTTTATGTAATATTATAAATTAAAAAAAAAAAAAAAAAAAAAAAAAATTATATATAAATTTTTAAGAATTAAAAAAAAAAATATATATGTATAAGTTAATAGTAATAATAATATGAATTAAATAATAGTACGGGATAATAGTAATACGAATTGTGAGTGTAGATATTTATATCAGGGAGAGTGGTCCTCCGATACAGCAGATGATCATAGATGCCGAGCCGTGTAAACAGAATGTCGTCGAGTATTCGCGTATATTCTGGCAGATTCACTTTGTATGTTCTTGTAAGTTCTTGTAAGTTCTTGTATGTTGTATTCAGTATTCGTATTCCAGATAGTACCACGTTTCAGATTGACTAAATGTATAAAAGGTAGAGCAGCAGGATGTATCCGTTAATGGTTAATAGTGGCTAACCTTATATCGAAGGTAGGTAGGTGACCCTACCTAAGGCGCGGCTCCCAGAGGATATATCCGGGGTATGAAGATTATAGATCGTATGATATATTTTAATTATAATTACCGAGTATAAAAGTTAATTATAATTAATGAGTGTAAAATATAATTCTATAATCTTTGTGATTATTATTTATTTGTTTATTATTTATTTATTTATTTTTTTTTTTTTTTATTAAAACAAATCCTAAATATAATTGTATCTAAATAATAAATGAATATACATTAAAATGCGTTATACGCTACGATATATTTCAAACATGTAGGATAATAATATTTAATTAATATTAATATTATATATACTATAAAAAATATATAAATACATACTTATTTTTATAGTAAAAATCTAATTAAATGATATTTATTAGCGAAAGTAAATAAAGCGACTTTAATTTGGTTGCTATTTGGTTGCTATTATAGTATTTATTATATTAAATATGATTAGTTAGAGCTGAAGTTTCGTTTTATATTTATACCATATTATATAAACGTCTATATTTCTTTAATATTTACATTTAAAAAAAATTGTTTAATACACTTATCATTATTTAAATAAATACAAATTTATAATTATACTAATTAATTAATATTATTATTAATTATATTTTATTTTTATTTAAAAATAAATTTATTTTGTATATTTTATATAATATGTTTTTTTATATATATATATATTTATATATTTAATTTCTTAAAGTGATTCTTTTTTAATAATTTATTCAAAATATATTATTTATATAAGTACACTATTTTCTATATATATATGAATGCGGTACACAATTCAACGAAAAAATACTGATTAAGACCATACAGATGATCATTTATTATTATAGGGTATAACATATTTTAACGACATGAATGAATGAATGAATTCAGTTTATAGACAAGGTCTAAAAAGGATCAGTGAAAAGTTTTCACTGAAAACGATCAGCTTTATTTATTCGAAATCTGTTAACAGTATAAAAATAAAATAATAAAATATAAATAATGATAAACATAATAATAAAATCATAGTAATATAAAAAACAATGAAATGATTAACTATAAGGTTAATTACATACGAAAATAATATACATTTAAATTAGAAAAAAATATATGATTATTATATAATATATAAATATTATTCACATTTTTAAAAACATTTGGTAGGTAATTTATAAAAATTATAAAAAATAATAGTCCCATAACAGAACCTTAAGGAACCCCAAACTTAACATATTTAGTATTCGATAATGAATTACTTATTTTTGTAGTAAGTGTTCAGTTATTTAAATACATTTTTATTAGATTATATATATTTCCTCTTAGTTCATATATTTCAATTTTTTAAATAATATTACATGATCAACAATATCGAAAGCTCTTTTTCAGATCTAGAAAAATTGTTGCAATTATTTTTACTATTTTTTTGTGAATAAAATGTTGATTGTTTAAAAGCGAAATTGTTGTATTAGATTTTGGAATAAAACCATATTGATTTTTATTTATTATTTTATGTTTAATTATGATAATGGATAATCTATTATACATGATTTTTACAAATTGTTTACTAATTTTTGGTAAAAGTACAATTGGGCGGTAATTAATAATATTTGTATTGTTATTATTTTTAAATAGTGGTTTTATAATTGATTTTTTAGAAAAATTTTAATTAATTAATTTTTGTATATCTTATTTTAACTATATCTCATTTTATATAACTTTTTAATAAGACAAGGGTAATAATTCAAAGGGTCATTACTTACAATTTAATTTTGCCAATTTATAATATTCAATTATTTTTTTCAAATAATTGATATTTTTTTTATTTCTAATGAATTGGTTTATTATTAATATTATGTCAATTTGTATGTTTAAAATTAAAACTAAAAAATAAAATAGAGTTATCTATTATATCAGATTCTATAATACCGCTAGTTAATATATTTGTACTATTATTTATGATATAACTATTAATGTATATGTATTTATTGTTGTAAATAATGTATTGTTGGTTATATATATATTAATAATGGACGAGAGACCTAATTGAGTAAGTATATAATTAAAATTATGTATGGTATTGGAATTTTCTGAAGAGTATATTAAAATCTCCGCATAGAATTATATCTTTATTAATATAATTTAAAAATAAATTAAAAATTAAATCATTGAATACAGCAGTATCACTATCAGGTGAGCAGTAAATATCAGATAAAATATTGAACTGTTTTTATTTTTCATCTATTATTTGTATAGAAACAATATCAATTGAATCCGTAATTTAAATAGATAGCTTATCAATTATAATTGATGTTTTATAAAAAAATGTCATAAAAATAGCTACACCACCACCTCTTTTTTATTTTTAAATGATCTATTCATTTGGTATATATATAATATGAATATATAGTATATGAATATATAATATCCCTCGGTTATCGAGTTAGCTCCACACATATACACACATATATACTTATACTTATACATTATTATTCCTTATAAAATATAGGAGATTGTTGGCTAGAATGTAAAAATGAAATGTGCAATAGTCTTACTTATACTGTGCTAAATGGTACTTATTAAATTATTATAAATATATATTACAAGCATTACTAACATAATAAATAATATGTAGATATTTTAAGAATAAATAAAGATTATATTATTCAATTGAAATACGTTTTAAAAGCAGACAGGGGTCTTCTAATGAATGTAATATAAATATATATATATATATATATATATATATACGAAAAATGTATATTAATTATAAACAAATATGTATTTTTATATTAATTTTAATATACATATAATTCATATATAATTAAATTCAACTCATAATTATATGTTAATACCAAAATACTGTGTAGTAAAGATTGATACCTCTACAATGTAGAGGTATCAATCTCTATTACACATTATTTTGATATTAACATATAATTATGAGTTGAACTTGTATAGTCTACACGTCTACTAAAGTAAGAGGAAACTTATCCGTTAACCGAACCCATCCAAATAACGAACCTCTCTCGTATATCAGTATATTAAAGATATATCAAACAATTATATTTACATTAAATAGTATTATTGTAATGGTTAATATGAATAAGTATTTGTTTTCTCCAAAATATTCAATCCTACAATTGTTATTTGATAACATGTAATATTCTGGTTTTACTTTTTATTAAATTGAATAATATTTTTTTTTAAATCATTGTAAATACTTTATTAATTCAAAGAAAACATAATTTATGCATAATATTTAGATCAATTTAATGTTTGTAAACGTAATAAAGTTAATTTAATTACATTAATAACGACCCCGTATGATTTATAACATCCACTAAGAATAGATCAGTGTTTTAATTTAAAATATATGGGTATCATTGATATATAATAAGTATTCATGATTCCAGTATATTATATTCATATTGATTAATAAATAAATAGTAAATAATAATATATACTATTTTACCTAGAATAGGCATATGCTTATTCTAGGGCTTCAATAATTATATAAGTGGTGGGTATTAAGCACATGTATCCAATTAATGACCCCCTATTTATTATTGATTATACAATTATATCAACACTATAAAATATCATCATTATATATTTCAATAATATTATCATAATTTCACAATTTAAAATATATTCTTTATTGAATAAGTTTTAAAAATAGTCATTTAGGGGTCGTTAATTGTCGAATTTTCTAATATAAAGTATAATACTAAATATTTATATAACTTATTATAATTTTGTTATTGTGTATACATTTAAGACACATAATTGTTTTACATATTACACTTACATATTTGTAATATCTTTATTTAATATTTGTACATATTAACATTTAATATGTTAGTATTATGTATATATAATTATCATTAAATATATTAAATTTAAACTTATGTTACATTATTTGATTAAAAATGGTATTTAAGTTATATAAAATATACACTTATATGTGATATAGTGTACAATATATTTGTAGCGCTCAAATTTAAATGCTCGCGTGAAACCTTATGTTAGTATATATATATATATATATATATATATATATATATATATACATATAATATTAAATCATGTGTGTAATCTTGATGTATTAATAGATAGTACTGAATCGTATAGTGCTCATATCAATACGAATTCAAAATCTGCTAATATCTATTTTAGAAAAATTAACGTATTTATTGGTCTTGAACTTGATCCTAATTTTATTTATTACTTAGTTAATTTATGTGTATATTCAGTTTATATTAACTGTTTTGTTTTTTTTATTTGTTTATTTTTTTGTTTCCACACCAGTGAGGGTAAATGGTATTATATTGGTGTTAAAATAAACTATCCAATCCATTCCAATATATATATATATAAATAAACAATTTTCACTTTAAATGCACGATACAATATATATATATATATATATATATATATATATATATATATATTGATTTTAGTTTTAAAAAACAACTTATAGATAATAAGTTATTTAATATCTTTGATTTGTGTAAATATAAAACATTACAATTTATGCCTAGAATATATTATAAAACTTATAGTCCATGTATTTATAAATATTATAAAATAATAGCTAAAACAAATATTAATACAATATGTACTTTTGATTTCATACAACCTTATAATAAATATAACTATATTAATAATTATGTAATGTCATATGGACCAAGATTTTGGAATGAATTAAATATTGATAAAAGAAAATAAGTATCTATTTATTTATTCAGCAATATTATTTTTAATCAATTTTTGAACTTGTGATTTGTTGTTATTCTGTTATTAATTTCTACCTCAAATTACATTTTAATATTTTTAAATTTTCAATAAGTTTAATATTTTGTATACTTTTTTTCTTTACTCATATTTCTTCATTAATTTCTTCTTTTAATTCAAAATGTATACTATTATTACGACTCGATACATATACATAAAAAATAAAATATGTATTATATTAATTAAGTAACAATACTATAAATCTAGATATTTTTATAATATATATATAGTTTCAGATATAATTATTAACTTGAAAATAATATAAATATTTGTTACTTTGTGTAGATAATTTATTTTTAATATTTGCCAATATATATATATTGTATTATTTATATTAAATTGTCATTTATTTAATATTATTAACCATTCATGTCTATTTTTTTATAGTTTTAGTTTTCTTAATTAATGTTTATTTTTGTATTTTTATATATTACAGAATTATTTTTGATCATTTTGCAAAGTCCTTCAAAGTTATATTAGTTCAACCTTTTTTTTAGTAATTTATTATTAAAATTATAATTATAATGTTTATGACTTGTCAGAATGATAAGGATAATTTTCATTAAGCTCTGCTTCTATAATGACCTGATTGTTAAAACCAAATCTGATAATATATATATATATATATTATACTAATTTAAAACTTATATTTACATAAAATAAGATAAATTACTGAATACCTTTATTTTATGTAATACTAATAACATTAAAGAAAAACAATAAATATACTACTAATACTAATATTTTATTTTATAGTGTTAATGTGATATTTAATAAATATATATTATAACTTTATATACATTATAATTTATATTGTTATATATTCTGATAATTTATAGGAAGACATTATGATAAGGCCTGATGTTGAAAATTCAACCTACCAAATAATTATGGTTAATAATAATAAAATTCAAATAATTTATTATAATACATTTTAATATTTTTATTTATTAAATACTATTTTTAAATATATATAATATTTAATATCTTTCATATATATAAATATATATATATATATATATAATATTAATAATAATTTCTTAATGCGTATAACAATCTTTTAATATTATTTATATATTTTCTAAAATGTATCGTTATAATATATATGATATGTTGTATTGTTATAGTTTCTTGATTTTGATTTTTATACTTATTTTATTAAATTAAATAAATAACAATAACATTTAAGTTTATCATTATTGAATTTATTTTCGAATGCGTATATTATATAAATTGAAAATATATATAGTTATTATTATGATACATGTTATTTAATATGTATTACGTACACAAATATTTAATTATTTCAAATAAAATAGAAATATAGGAAAGAATACAACCAAGATACTATTCGTAATAATAGGGTTAAAATATAATATATATATATATATATATATATATATATATATATATTGTATATATTATATACATATTATATATTATATATATATAGTATTAATTTGGTGTCAAACTAAGATAGTAACGCTATATTCATAATCATAAAACTATATCTACTCACCTAAACTACCATAAAAAAGTGTCTGAAATATAAAGCATAATATTCATGAAAATAGGTTATCCATATTAATATAATATGGTATAAATAAATATGAAACAAAACAAAACACAATTTTTTTTAAAGGCCCAAAATACTATAATAATATAATGAGTAATAATATATTAAAATCTGAAAATATACATAATATACACAAATTAAAAAAAGTATTAAAGAATTACTTTTTAAATAAATATTAGTTTTTATATTTTAGCATTTTAATCATTTGTAATATTTTTAATCTTCGTCAATTTTTAAAATTTTTATATTTAAAACTACTTAGGTCATTTTTATGTTATTATATTTTTATCATTTTTTATTATTGTATTCGCACTTTTTTGGTATATAATTGTTTGCACAAGTTTTAAACATACTTTATTTTAATTTGTATATACTAAACCATTTGAATCATTTTATGTTATTACATTTCAATAATTTTTTATTATTTTATTCGCACTTTTTGTTTTATATTTGTTTGCACAAGTTTTAACACATTTTATTTTATTAGTTTATTTAATGTATTGATGAAACATGATGAAATACGCTGAGGGACATTATTTTTATTATTATTATTATTCTCTTTATATATATTTCTTTACTCTTATTATATTGAATTCTAGTACACAAGTCTTATTATTATTGTATAAATGTCTCAAAGCTATTATATTCATATACTATGGAGGTATCGACTTAATAAAGCTAATTATAGCTTTCAATGATCCTCCTTAGACAATTGTCTATAAACTGATTTCATTCATTCATTCATGAACTATATTCATAATGTTTTGAAATAATACTTATATATACCAAAATAATGATGTTGATAATCAAAAATATAAACAATCGAAACATTAACTGTGATGTCATAGTAGGGTCCTAATATAAATTCCTAAGATATTTTAACTTTACATTTTTTAAATATTATATTCAATTTTAATTTTATTATATATATAATTAAAAAATTGATAATTCTTTCGTTACTTTTGGATTCCATTTAAATATTTAAAGATAATAAATATATATATATCTTGTTTATATATAAATAACCATTTATAAAGTATAATTAAAATCGTAATATGTGGGTATGTTAAGTAATTAGAAATAAATAAAGGCGCATATTAAAATAAAATTAATATAAATAAATAAGGATTTTTGTTATTCAAGTTTATATAGATTTAGTTCGCAAGCACGCTAAAAATTACCTCACTTGAATGTAAAACCGTTAGTATGCTTAGATGGAGGGAAGTGATTTAACATTAGTATGAAAAATATAAACACTTTCACAAGAAAATGGATGTTAAAATAATCAAAGTATAGAAAGGACATAAGTTATTGATTTTAGTATATCGTGTATATATATATATATATATATATATATATATATATATATATATATATATATATATATAAAAACTACCTATGTGGTTCAGTTAGCTAATATGTTAAACACATAATCAGTAATAAGCGGGTTCATTCCCTGTACGGACCATTAACATAGGTCTTATTATAATATTTAGAAGTGATCTTATATAAATGTGTATACATAAATGATCGGCTCTCGTTATAACCATTTACGGACATTTGAGCCATATGGTTGTAAGTAAAAATTAAATAAAAGTTCATGGTTGAGATGAAAGGACTCCAAATGAAAATAACAATAACAATAACAATATATAGGGGAAATATGAGTAATGTGGCCAGAATGGTAATATGGCCAGTTGACATATCTCATAAACAATAATCCACTCAAAAAAATGTATACATGAAATATGCATATTTTCCAAATAAGTAAAAATAATTTGTATATATATATATATATATATATTATATTAGAAAAAAATCGGTTTACTTTCTAAAAAATTTAAATAAAACTTTATTAAAATATATATTAATTCACAAATAAATAATATAAATTAAAAACTAAAGTTTGATATTAAAGAACTATTTAATTACAACAAAGTTTTTAATATATTTAATTTAGTGAGTAATATTCATTATTATAAAGCGTGATACCTAGAATCTGGTAATATGGCTAGATTTTAGCAGCTAATGTGGCCAGTTCACGATGATTTAAGCCATCATAAGATCTAAAATATATATTTATTAAATTGCTTGTGTCATATATTAAATGAAAACGTTTATTAAATCAATATATACTACATCATAAGCATATATATATATATATAACTGCCTGTGTGGCTCATCGGCTAAGGCATCATACACACAAGCAGTATGACACGGTTCGAGCCTCGTCCGGACCATTAATTAATTTTATAAAATGTATCTTAAAATATTATTTAGAAGTGATCTTATATAATTGTGTATAAATAAATGATGTCTTAACATGATAGCGGATTCTAAGGGACATTAGAGCTATAATGGTTATAAGTGAAAACTTTATCTAAGTTCATGTATGGGATGAAATATATAATAACAATAAAATAATATGTGCTTATATTATTTTATTTGTCATATACAAATAAAAAGAAAAAAATAACATGCCACGAACGAATAGTATTAGGCTACCAACTTTCAGTATGTATGTTCCAAGTCCATTAATACCTTGAGATTATCCATCCACAACAATACTATTATACTTACTACTCGGCTTATAATACATCACGGCATGCGGTGCACGCTACAATCAAAATACAAAAAAAAATCCTTCCCTCTTCTAAATTAATAAATAAATAAATATAATGTTTATAATAAAATAATAATAACTATTAATAAATAATAATAATATACACAAAATAACATTAAAATGTAGATATGAAATAATAGTAGTTACATCGTAATATAATAGTGTTCAAATAATAAAAAGACTTATAATAATCAACAATTAATAAATAACAATTTTTAAAAGATATACATATTGTAAAAGTAATATAACTATAAAACTATTCCAATTACTGAATTTTCATTATTTGTTAACAATAAATATATATAAAATAAATAAGTACTTTAATAATTATCAAAATTTTTTAAAAATATTTAACAACCAAAGGGTTAGTGTTTTTTTTTATAATACTAGCTAGTAAAATCCTTATAAAAGGAACTTTATAACCAATACAAAATGTATCACAACACCTTGATATATTGGGAGCAATGAATCCATTAGTTGACCATAAATTATCTTTTATTATTAAATAACTTAATAATTTGTGAATGTTTGTTATTATTATACAAAACTTTATACATGTATTTATAAATATTTAAATCAATAAAATAAATTTAAATTTTTGAATACGTTTATATATATACATATTTGTTTATATTTAATCCATGACCTGTGAAATAGTATAAATTAGTCTTTTCAATATTTATATATACTCTATTATTAGATAGCAATTTATGAATAAAAACTAAAATTTCGTTAATAATATTTTCAATGTCTGACATTTTTTTATTAGAGAATGCAATAGTTGTATAATCTGCAAAAAGTTTAAAATGACAAAGATATTGAATATTTGATAAATTACTAATAAATAAGAATAACATATGAGCTAACACCGAACCTTGCGGAACACCATATTTTATAGGTAATGTAGAAGATACAGATGAATTGAAATGAACATATTGATTACTATTAGTTAAGTAATAACTTATTAAATTATTTGAATTTTCAGAATCAGATTAATTTGCATTCATTTTAATAGAATTTGTATTTGTATTCTTAATACGATTATTTAGAACTGTCCACGTATCTCTTTTATATTATTGATTTTTAGTTTACTAGAATAATAATTTTTTTCATATTTTTTAATATTTTATTTAAAACTTGTTTATAATATTTATATTCTATATCTAATTTTACATTTATTATAGTTTTTTAGTAAAGTGTATTTTTCTTATGTATATATTTAAGTAATAACTCCTAATAAAATCATCACTAAAACCTCTAAAACCATATAAATATAATTTGTCAAGAAAAATAGAATGATCTAGTGAATAAAATGCTTTTTTAATATCAATAGAAACTGACGCAAATGTTTATCATTTTTGGATTATAAATGAACATTGATATCAAGAAGTACATCACAAGTAGAAATAGATTATCTGAAACCAAATTGACACGTTTTTTAAATTTTATTATTATTCAAAAAATTAAAAAATTCTTATTTTAATTAATTTCTTAAAAGTTTTAGCTAATTGTGATGTTATAGATATCAATCTATAATTTGAATAATCACATAGATTACCTTTCTTATATATATATAACAATTACCTTAGAGGTTTTCAATATATCAGGAAATATACCAGTATTAATTAAATACATAATAATGTGGCTGATATATGCATCTATAGATATAATTATTCTTCGTAATAAGTATAGGTTATAAATATAAATCCATAGATATCATTATAAATTTATCAGAACATTTTGTTTACTATAAATTTCCATTACTGCAGTAGGTGTAAATAAAATATATATTTATTTAGAATAAATATTAGTTAATCTATCTTGTAAGTGTTATTAAAAATATTTTTTAGATCAGCTCCAAAAGTAGTACAATATATTTATTAAAATTATTTGAATTTTCAGAATCAGATTAATTTGTATTCATTTTAATAGAGTTTTTATTTGTATTCTTAATAAGATTATTTAGAACTGTCCATGTATCTCTTTTATATTATTGATTTTTAGTTTACTAGTATTCAATATTATATAATAATTTTTTTCATATTTTTTTAATATTTTATTTAAAATTTGTTTATAATATTTATATTCCATATCTAAGTTTAAATTTATAATAGTTTTTTAGTAGAGTGTGTTTTTCTTATGTATATATTTTAGTAGTAATATATCGTACATTATTTATATAAATCATATGTTTACATTTTATTAAAGAACAACAAATATTATAGAATGTAAACATTTTTATAAAATTGTTAAAAGCAATATTAATATTAGAAAATGAATAAAGCCAACTTTTTTTTTAAATAAATTTAATTTTATAATATTATTTTGAGAGAGGTTTCTTATATATTTAAAATCGATATCATTAGTCATGTTTTTCAAAAAATCAACAATGTAGAATATTTATATACTTTTTAAGTAGTCACATATAAAAGTTATTAAAAACCATTACAAATAAGATATTTATCAAATTGAAGAAAATATTATTTATGGTATTTTTTAATGTATTTTTTTTTAATAATATATATTTATTATATTATTCCGATAAAATAAATAATATCGATGTATGAAAAATGAAAATTTTTCTAAATGTGAATTTATAATACTGCTCTTACTTAATTAATAAATAAAAAACTAATTAATAATCTCTACTTTATAGATATGCTATATGATTTAATAAAATATAAGTGAATTGAATTTATTATTAAAACTTATAATATTAATATATTATACACAATTACGATTAGAATATATATTTTCTAAGGGTTAATATCTGGTTTGAATCAATAATTGTCTACAATATACATTATTCCTCAAGGTATACCATCAAGTATACCTTTACATCAGATCCTTTCAACGAGAGAGTATTTGTTAACAAACAATAATTATTGCTTATATTTCCAGTACATCTACCATATATTATATAATATCATATATAGGGTAAAGTAACCTATTAAGGACCATCAATGGTAGGAATATGTACCAGAATCCCTAAATCCTACAAAAAAAAGTAATTAATAAAATAATAGTAATTATATAAATATTCTAAATAGGTATTTTTAATTATTTAAATAATTCTGATATATTCAATAAACTTATTTTTTTTATTGCGTTTTTAAATTTATGAAAAATAATTTCAAATTAAAACCTTATCAAAAATATTCAAATTTACCAATATAAAACATAATAATATATTATTTAATTCTGAAAATTATATACATAATTACTATATTTGTTATAAAATATTAATTAAGTTATAAGCATATATCTAAAGGTTATATAAATCCCTAATAAGATCACCCTATAACCAATCAGCGCGCAGAATGTGAACTATTCTGATTTTCATAAAAATCGCGTACGTTATAATATTAATACTACCAATTAAGCTAAATCTAAAAATGGTATTATTTAGATTCATAACTTGAATTATTAATTAATAAAATATAAACATTAATAAATTAATTACTAATTAAATAATATTAAATTATTCATAAAAATAATTATAAATAATGTAATTATAATTTATCTGATTGGTTAATCAATAATATACAGTTCATATAGTTGTATATAGGGTATCCGTATTATAATATAACATGTACAATGTACATTGTATGTATTCGGAGATGGGTACCGAATACGTATACCCCGGTTATCTGTTGAATATAAAAAATTAACAAAAATTTTAAAATCACAATAATATCTATAATCATATAATATTAATATATTGTAATTTATGAATGCAATTATTGAATAATTAAAATGTTATGAATATTTATTATTAAATTGTCCATATTAGGTTACTTTCCATTATAAAATAGAATTGTTAATAGATATATTAATCATATTATTATAATTATTATTATATTATATAATACCCAGAATTCAAGGCTGTAGTTAGACTGCAGTTTAACTCGAGTAACTCGTGCAAACTGCAGTTACACCAGTTTAACTGCAGTTTTAAAACTAAAGAATAACTGCAGTTATTCTAGTGACATAAAACTGCAGTTTAACTACAGTTAAACTGATCACATATAAACTGTAGTTTTAAAACTGCAGTTTAACTGCAGTTATTCTAGTGACATAAAACTGCAGTTAAACTGATCACATATAAACTGTAGTTTTAAAACTGCAGTTTAACTGCAGTTATTCTTGTGACATAAAACTGCAGTTTTATAACTGCAGTTTAACTGCAGTTAAACTGATCACATATTAACTGAGTTTTTAAAACTCTAATTTAACTGTAGTTATTCTTATGACGTATGACTGCAGTTATATAACTGAAGTTTATCTGCAGTTAAAAGGATCGCATATAAACTGCATTTTTATAACTGCAGTTAAACTGATCACATATAAACTGCAGTTTTAAAACTGCAGTTATTCTTGTGACATAAAACTGCATTTTTATAACAGGAGTTTAACTGAAGTTGAACTTATAACAAATAAACTGAGTTTTTGAATATAAACTAACAATTTAATAAATTATTTTTTTTTAAATTCGCTTACATTTCAAATTATAAATATATACGATATATATTATAGAATATATATAAACAATTATTTAAATTAAAAATGATATAAAGGATTAGCATTTTTGCAAAGAGGAACATCACACAAGTTATAGTAAACACTTGTATGGTTTTCATACCTAAACGTTTGCATCATTCATATTTTATTTTCAAGACAATTTTGTTGTAATAATACACTTCATTATTACTTTGAATTACTTTACACGAAATTTGCAAACTATTTGAAAATAAGTTACGAAAATAATACGAAAATGATTTGCCAATAAAACACAAAGTTTTTAATTTTTTTGAAAATAAAATACGATTTATGCAAATTTTATAATAATATATGTTAATTAATATATTAAGATTATTAATAGATTTAATTAAATTTTAAAATATAAATTTCATTACAGATAAATTGTTTTTTAACCTTTAACCTTTTACCTATCCCATAGCATTTGGATGCCATAGGGGCGCCGTTGAATTCCATATAACTTTTCTCCATCCTTCTCTGCTCATCGTCGCTCTCATTGCTTTTACAATATCCATGCCAGTCCACTCGACAACATTGTCTTGCCATTGTAATTTCGGTCGTCCTCTTCTTCTTATACCGTCAACAGTTCCTTGCAGAATTGTTTTTGATTTTGTGTCAGACCTAATAACGTGACCGAACCATTTGAGTTTCTTTTCAATAACCTTTGCTAATAGTTCTGAGTGTGGGCCGATTTGACATGTTACCCGTCTTCTAACTTCCACGTTCGTGACTCTATCTTTATAGTTAATATTTAGTAATCTCCGAAGGCATCTCATCTCTAGAGCACGTATTCGTTTTTGCAGATCTTTACTTAGTGTCCAAGTTTCGCATGCATATAAGAATATTGAATTCACAAGAGATTTCATTAATTGAATTTTGGCTTTAAGATGTAGCGAAGTGTCATACCATATTACATTTAAATTTGATAAGGCTGCGATTGTTTGACCAATTATAGATAGAATTTCAGCTTTAGAACCTTTGTCATCAATAATCGCTCCTAGATATTTAAATGAATCAACTACTTTTAATGGTGTGTTATTTATACTAATATTAGATAGCTACCTTCAGAATTCGTCATTAATTGCGTTTTTGTACCATTTATTTCCATACCATAAGAACGTGAAGTATTATCGATTAATGTTATCAAATTATGTAATTCTTTTTCCGATCCGGCTAAGGCATCAATATCATCCGCGAATCTTAGGTTAGTTATAATCTTTCCACCAATATTTACTGTTCCATCATGTTTATCTAGAGCGTCATTCATAATTTGTTCAAGCATTATATTGAATAGCGTCGGCGAAAGTAAACATCCTTGTCTCACTCCTGTTGTTGTCCGGAACCATTCTCCAACTTTTCCCTCAATATATACAGCACTTTCTGCCTTACTATATAGGTTTTCTATAGTTTCAATTAATTTTAAGTTGATATTGAATCTTTTCATTGTAGACCATAATGCACTATGCCAAACACGATCGAAAGCTTTTTTAAAGTCGATAAAAACGTGGTATAGTGGCTTATTATGTTGCGAGTACTTCTCTGAAATTACTCTGAGATTAAAAATCTGTTCACTTGTGCTTCTTCCTTTGCGAAAACCAGCCTGCTCTTCTGATAAAAATTCTTCTGTGAAGTGCTGTAGTCTGCGTAGGATTATTTTCAACATAATTTTACTTGAGTGTGAAATAAGACTAATTGTTCTATAGTTTTCGCATTTCTGGAAACTTCCTTTCTTATGCAGACTTATTATCAAAGATTTTGTCCAGCAAGAAGGCCATATTCCTGTTTCCCATATGTAATTACATATATTTGTAAATATTTTTGTTAGTATATGTCCTCCAGCTTTCAATAGTTCAGCTGGGATGTTATCAACACCCGGTGATTTTCCAATTTTTAAGGATTGTATAGCCGCTTCAACTTCAGATTCCAGAATTGAAAAGTTTTCTTGATTTGTTGGCTCTTTTACATTAAGTAGTGACTTGTCTCCATTGGCTTGATGTTTATATAATTCTGAACAATACTCTGTCCATCTTTTCAAAACATCTTCCTTATCAGTGATACATTTTCCGTCTTTGTCTTGTATGTTTACAGCGATTTTATTCTTCCTTTTTGTTAGGTCTTTAACGATTTGGTATGCTTTCTTTGAATTGTTCCTGTTTAGACAGTTTCCTAAGTCTGCGCATTTTTGTTTTATCCAGTTTTCTTTTGCCTTTTTCATGTCTCTTTTTATTTGAGTATTGATAGTCTTGTATTTACTTCCTGGTTCATGTTTCGTCTTTTTTAATTGTCTTCTCAGATCACACATGTCTAGCAATTCATTTGTTATCCAACTTTTCTTTTTCTCTCTGTACTTTCCTAGAACTTCATCTGCTGTATCAATAATAAGTTTGTTTAGTTTCTGTATACTCTTTTCAATATTATCGTTAACATTTAATTTTTGTTCAGTTACTTTATTTTCAATCTGCTGCTTAAATATTTCTTTTATTCCTGCATCTTTTAGTTTGTCAAGATTGAATTTATTTCTAGCAAATTTATTTTTCTTTGGACTTCTTAGTCGAAGAGTGAACGTCATTAATACCATGTCATGATCGCTACCGATATCTGCTCCTGGGAATGATCTTGTTTTGTTTACATTTACACTCGTGGAGAAACGTTTACTCACAAATATGTAATCAATTTGGTTGTGATATAAACCTCCAGGACTATGCCATGTTTGAATTCTAGAGTTTTTGTGTGAACCAAATGTGTTTGCTGCTATTAAATCATTTGTTTTAGCAAATTCCAGAAGACGATGACCTCTTTCGTTAGTTGTATTATTGCATGATTTTCCAGAAATTTGTCCCCATATCTGATTGTATCTTTACCAATCTTAGCATTCCAATCTCCTTGAATTACTAGTATATCTTTCTTCGATACTGTTTTAATGACATTTTGTAAATTATTATAAAATACTTCTATTTCTTCGTCAGAATGGTCAGTTGTTGGCGCATATACCTGGATTATTGAAATATTGAATGGTGTTGCTTGTAGTCTAATGATAGCTATTCTGTCACTGATCGCATTAAAACACATAACCGTATTTGTTATCTGTTTATTGACAATGAAGCCTACACCATTTATATGTTTTGATTCATTTCCGACATAATAGAGTTTGTGCCCCTCCAGCGTTTGTATTTCATTTATACCTTTTTTACGGATTTCACTGAGACCTAATATGTTCCATCTATATCGATCTAATTCATGAATTAATTCCTCAAGCTTCCCATCAACTCGTAAAGTACGTACATTCCAAGTACCAATATACGTGTTGTGTCGTGTCTTAATTTTCTTTATTGTTTTTTCATCAGTAGCTAATTTTACATCTTTATCCTGATAAGCGATAAATGACGTGGACCTTGTTAACCCGGTCGACGTCCGAGCCGGTATGGAGTTGTTATATTGTTGTGAATTCATTTGCGTATCTTGGGCAAGTAGTTCAGCGGAGCCCATCTCTCTCCGAACTCCCCCACAGCATTTGCCTACTAGCTGAGTAGTTTCCAGGGTGTGGCACTTGGAGCCTGCTGTTATAGTTGAGTGTTGTCTATAGGTAGTTACTTGCCGGATACTCGATAATTTATATTCAAGCACAGCTATCAGCCCGTAACCATGAGCCCATACACAACACCCCAACACCCCTAAAATTGTTTAAATTTTTTTAAATATCTATTTTATATTATTTATTTATGATTAACGAAATAAATATTAAATAGATAAAATGTTTTATTTTAAAATTAATTTTTTTTTATATTGATATACATATTTTTTATTTAAAATCATTATTAATGATTATTCGATTACAAATAATGGAGGATAGATCTACAAATACCAATTAATAAACCAACTGTTTATTCAGTTAAACTAATTTCTGATTCATTCAATGATGTACACAATATTTATTTTATTAATTAATATATTTATTCTAGTTATTCTAGTTATATACCCAGTATTCAAGGCTGCAGTTTAAGGGGAGGCCGCACACCGCCGCCATTTTGTTTGATTTACATGTGTTAGATAGGAAATTCACAGTGTTATTCAAAATACTACTACTCAATGGATATTATAAATATATAAGAAATTTTTAAATTATACTAAGGGTATATATAGCTACAATACAATATTAATTTTTTCTAATATATGTTATAAATTATTTATATATATGTATTTATATATTATTTATATATATTTTTTCATATAATGGCATAAAAAATAAATGTATAAAAAAAATACTATTATTGAGTTATTACTATATTCTTATAAATGTCATTTATATATATCAATTAAAATTAGATAGATTGTATTCATATTCAGAGAGTGGTAGGCAATTGAAGTCTATAGGTATTGATAAAAAATTATTCTGAGTAAATTGCATACAAAGTTTTTCAATTATAAATTCAATAATTCAATATATAAAACACATTATTTTATATAAATATATTATAATTCAATACACAAAACACATTATTTTATATTTATTACATTTATATACATATTATGAATTCAATAGTTATTGTATATATATATAATATATACATATATTATATATATACATATATTATATTTTATATATAAAAACACAATATTTTACAATTATATGGAAATTAATGGGTAGATTTCAATATATAAAAACACACTATATTACATTTATATATGCATATAATATGTAAATAAATTATTATATATATGCTATATTTTATATATATATATATATAAATTAAAAATAATAATAAATAATATTTACATAAATAAGTAATTATATAAATAAAATCTCATATATATAAATAAATAAATATAAATAATATAAATAAATACATAGATAGATGAATACAATAAAATATATAAAAATATGTTACATTTATATATATATATATATATATCAAATGGAAATAAATTATTATAAAATAATAAATTTGTATATTTCTATATATAAAAACACAATATTTTACAATTATATGGAAATAAATGATATCATAATAATAACATTTATATTATATAGTGGTCCACAAAAGTTACTTTTTATAGTAGTTCTAACACTATTTCGTTATTAATTTTTTGATAGGTACTAAATAACATTCTATAAATGTATATTTTATAATAATTTTTTTTTTTTTTTTTTTTTAATTTTATCAAATTTCAGCTATGCGGCCTCCCCTTAAACTGCAGTTATTCTCACATTTTTGTCAACTTTTTAGTGCAGTTAAACTGCAGATAAAACTACAGTTTAACTACAGTTTTATCTACAGTTTAACTAAAGTTTTATTGCAGTTTAACTACAGTTTTATCTACAGTTTAACTGCAGTTTTATTGCAGTTTAACTACAGTTTTATCTACAGTTTAACTGCAGTTTTTATCTGCAGTTTAACTGCGGATAAAACTGTAGTTAAACTGAAGTTTTATCTGCAGTTTAACTGCACTAAAAAGTTGACAAAAAACTGAGAATAACTGCAGCCTTGAATACTGGGTACATATGTATATATATATATATTTATATATATATATATATATTATAATGTACATATATATTGTATATGATCATTTAGTTATAATATCCAAATTTATAAATTATAGGAAAAATATTAATTATTTAATATGTTATTGAACACTCATATATATATTAAAATTATAAGTCCTATACTATAAAGTATAATAACAATATATAATATAAACTTATAATAATAAGTTATCTTAATATTATACTATATTATATATTATAAAGTAGATATATGCTTAGTATAATAATTATAATAACATTAATAACATTATTTTAAATATGATGTTATTTATATTATTAAAATTGTAATAACTACATTCCATCTACTTTGTTATAATTATAATGTCATATAATTAATAAAAATAATAATTATAAATATGATATGATGATGATAAGTCTGTAACTAACCAGTTATATTCTATAACGAATGATTAATTTACAATACCGATGGATTATTTAAATTTTCACGTGTTTTATTATTGGTAATTGGTAGTTTAAACTATAATAATTATTATTTTAATCATAGATTTGAATTTTTAACCTATTATAATAATGTTCAGTAATATATATACATGATAATATATTCACCTAGTTAATACTATATCCATAAATGATAAATGTAAGTAATTTAATTTGTATTATTATTTATTTTAAAAATAATTTGTCTGCTAATAATCATAATACGATCTTATTATTACGTAACGATCACATGTTATTTAGTTATTTCGATTTTTATATATATATGTATATATATATTATATATATGCCAAAATATCAATTTTAAACTCATATTTTCAATAAAATATATATTTATTTTATATTTTTTTAACTATACAAATATTATTAATTAAGTAATATTAAATATAATATGATACATCTATTTTAATGAATATTATGCTTTAATTTACACTATTTACTATTTTTAATATAATTATTCGTAATATTTCAAGAAAACCTCTGATAACATTCTGTATATCTATCACTTTGCATAATTTAATTCAGTTGAATTATATTTAGTATGTAAATACTTTACAATAATACTAATTATATTATAATGTGTATACTACACTAAATACAAAAATAATAATTATACAAGCATTAATATTGTATAATATTCATAACAATATAAAGTATATATATATATATATATATATATATATATATATATATATATATATATATCTGTATCATATTCCTGATTATAAATACAACAACAAAAATATCTAATTTATCATAACAAAATCACCATGTATCTACTTTATGATTTATATCACACATTATATTTTGGTATTAATTTTATTATAAATATCATCTACTTATAGAGTTGTATTTATTTAATATATTTATTAACTATTTGAGTGATAATTTGAAGTATAGAATTAATTTCTTATTATTTATTTGTACGCTTCATTGCTTTCACAAATAAACAATACATTATATTCTAAATTCACATGCATACCATTTGTATTCATCTAGTAATGTTCAATATCTAGAACATTTAAATACACATTTATATTTTCATTCTTAAAATTAATTTATAGTGTACTATAATATAATATAGTATTTATACACAGTATTTATTTTATTTTCAATAGATTATACACTTAAGTTGAAATTTATAACTTAACCGAACTATAATTGTATTGAAAATACTCTCGGAGATATTCTATGGGACTCTATGCTTGGGTAGTTGGACTACCTATAATTATCCTACGGTGAGATATTATATATTTTTTATATTGTACGTTTTCATGCCTCCTATTTCTATATAGACATACTCTGGTATATTTTATCAGATCTCCGCCGTGCTGATACCTCCTTCCTGAGTTGATCGTCTACATCTAAGTTGTTCCGCTGCATCTGAGTCAGAGTAAATATTCAAGTAGGTCCTCGTCATCGTCGCTACCTCGGAACTCATCTCGTGATCTCGAATACCCTCTACTCAACATGGTGCCCCTCTTCTCTATCGACATTTCTACCAAAACTAGTTGTTGTATATTAACTCTAATATTATATTATATTTTATTATATTATACTATTATTAAACATGAATTCACATTGTACCCACTGCACTCTTCATACTATAGAGTATTATTTCACCTGTAAAACATGACCCTCTAGTTATCATTATAGATTTCTCCATCCTTCATCTATTATATCTATATCATGGACTCATTTAAATAACCCCCCTCTTGCTTATGCAATTGCTATTTTTAATTCGGCTAATTTCTCCTCCTCCGCCCTAATTGTCTTTCAATCAAACCCCTCAATAGCCCTTACAAACTACCTACTTCCAATACAAAAACTAAGCATGCCTCCGTTATATCCGAATGCAATACCAAACATGAATCCCATACTACCTCCCCTCAACATTAGCACTGCTAGGTTCTACCTCCCTTACTCCCAAACTACTCAATATTAAAATCTCCCCCCTAGCATATCCGTAAATCCTACAATATATCTTATTTTACCCCCTACTATTACTCACCATCAACTATCTTTCAACTCCAAATCAATCAATTTATCTCAACATATTACTTATACTTATAAACCATCATACTCACGTCCTACCTTTCCCTCATATAATCCTTATCATAATAATTATTCATCTACCCTTACTTATTCACGCGTGTCACAACTGAATAACTACACAATGAAAACTCCCTTATAATCTACTTAATTAAATACTGAGTTTATAAATACCCTGATTAAACATATTGATATACCAGCTAAATATATAAATAAGGCAACATTACCAACCATTTTACCCAAATCTATCTTTCTAAATGGAAGCTATCTTATGAAACTTACTTATCTTCTAAACCCAATACCTCGACTCGATTGAATCCTTCCCAAATCACAACCGACCGCTTACTCTCCCAATTTATTACTGACCCCGTATTATCCCAAAACGCTACTGACCCCTTACCCTCATAAACCACTACTGATCCCTTACCCTCCCTAACTACTACTGACCTTTTACCCTCTGAATCTATAATTGACCCATTACCCTCCCAAGATGCTGCTGACCCCTTACTCCCACAAGACACTACTGATCACTTATCCTCACTCTTACAATCTAAGAATAGTGCATAACTCTTAGTTAGCTTTTCACTATTTAATATTAGGTCCCTTAGATCTAATTCACAATTACTATTATCCTACCTGAAATATTCTAAAAACGTCTATAAAATTATACGCTATCCCCCCTATATTCTTGATATTATAATTATTTCCCTAAATGATAGTATTTGTCCAACTTCCTTTAAGCATGATATAATTACACCTATACTCAAAAAACCTTTACTTGATCCTAATATGATTGCTAACTATTTTCACAACTGCCGTTTCTCAGCAAATTTCTGGAACGAATAGATGCTATACAATTGAATAGATTTATAGCTGAAAATAAATTATATGATACATTTCAGAGTGCATTTAAACGAGGACACTCAACTGAAACCGCACTACAACAAATACTTAACAATGTATACACTACTGTATCTCCATCTATCTCCTGACAACTTATACTATTATACCTCTCATGTGCCTTCGATTCCTTTGCCATTCCGTTCTTATCTCAAGATTAGAAATTACTGGTATATTCGGAACCGTACTTAAATGGTTTTCCTCCTATATATTAAATCTATCATCTATTAAATCGATTTGCAATTTCTCTACAAAATCTCGTTCTCTTCATTATTGTGTTCCCCAGGGATCTGTTCTTGACCCCCTCCTCTTCTCAATATACTTCCTCCATATACATGATATTATTGGTCAATTTCCAGATATCCACTATCACATTTACACTGATGATATTCAACTATATTCCTTCCTACCAACTCCTCCAATCTACTAACAGATAACTCACAATTATGTTAATGTGCAACAAATATCAGATCATGGCTTCTATCTAACAATCTTCTACTTAACTCTTCAAAATCTGAACTCCTAAATATTCCATCTAACTATCATAATGTTCCTCCTGATATCATCGACGGTCTCCCCATCATCCCTTCATCATCGGTTATATATCTTATAGTTAATTTGGATGCTAATCTATCCCTAAATTCCCATATAGCTAATATATCTAAATCAGCTAACTATCACCTCTTCAAAATTCGTCGTATAAGAAAATACTTAACTCGCCCTCTTACAACTGTCTTCATAAACGCACTCGTCCTCTCTCATATCGAATACTGATCCTCACTACTATATCATCTCCCTAATACTTCAATACCCCCTTTAAATCGTATAATTCGTGCAACTATACTAACCATTTTCTCCATAAATAGATTTGATCATTCCATTATCAACTCCCACCAACTCATACCCAACTGGTTCCCTCAAAAAAATGTTCCCTCCTAAACCTTCTATCACTCGCTCATAATGCAATATATTATACTTATCCTCCTTATTTGACTTCCCTACTAACAATAAGACGCCCACTGACTTCCTTACCATCAAATGCCGAAATTTCTCTAATTTTCCCTCGTGTCTTATATCTGAAATACCATAAACGCGCCTTCAGTTATATGGTTCCAACCTTATGGAATTCCCTCCATGCCTCTATTAGATCAATCCATTCACACCCGTCCTTTATTACACACTTAAAAGCTTACATATCATCGATGTAATATATTCACTTATTTAATAATACATTATTACTATTTTTATAAATTATATTATTTTATCGTTTTGTTTATTTATTTATCTAATTTATTTATCTATTTATTGTTTTCTTTCTATATTGTTATATGCACCTACGAGGAGTGGCCACACTTATGATAAGTGACAATACATCTTATTATCATCATCATATATATATATATATATAGTGTGGAAGAAGAAGACATTTTATTTAGACATCGTTTAAGCAATTAAGTTAACAATAATGTATAATGAAATAAGAAAGTTATAGTGTAAATAAATATATTTTTAAATTCTTTTTGAACTTTACTGAGTTTATTTCAGCACGGATGTTGCAGGTAGTGAGTTCCAAGCTATCGGTGCTTGTGACGAGAAGGCGCGTGAACGGGCAGAAGTAGAATGTATTGTCGATCTAGGTCGTATACGAATAACATGACACGGCCTGAGACTTATTGTCTAGTCGATTCTCTCTATCAATTCATATAAATATGAATGCGTTTCAAAGTGGAGTGCATTATGAGTCATAAGACATATTTTATAGATGATTCTTTCTTTTATGGGTAGCCAGTGTAATTCCTTCATTAATTGTGTGATGCTGATATGGTTATTTTCTTCTCGATGAGGTAGCTTGAGAATTATACGTACAGCATATCGTTGAAGGGAGGTAAGTTTAGACAATGTGATAGCTGGTAGACCTATAAGCAGCACATTACAATAATCGAAAACTCCTAATACTAAACTAGTCACTAAAATTGTGCAAGTAAAACAATTTAAAGGAGTGTATATAGTGTATATGTATGGTCGAATGTATGTCTTATTTCAAGCACGCGCGTATTCAGTATAAGTGGGAGTATGAATATTACGTAATACACAATAGTATAATGAGTATGGCGATTGTGATATTTCCGAATTATTTCTTACAGTTTATATATATATAATTATAATTACCTTATATCTCCGACCCTTTAAATCCCGATAATTTCCCTTAACTAACATTTATATTACGATAATCACCCTATATATCCTACCCTATATATCACGATAATTTCTCTATAGTTATATCCCTTACCGTGTAATATCACTGTAATTGCCCCATAAAATGTTAATTAGTTTAACGGATGTTTTTATAAACAATCTTAAATAATAATATAGAAATTAAAAAACTAAATTATACAAATATAAAATACAAAATCATAATGTAAATATTACTCAATATGCAGACCTGTATTTATTTTTACTATATGGTTAGTAACTAATTATTACTATTATAAATTCAAAATATTTAAATTTATAAATCATATGTAATAATTTATATATATATATATATATATCATCAATCATGTAATAAATTATATGATGATTATGATAATAGGTATATATTTAGACACCCAAATACTATTATATTCATGAGAGTATGATAACGGAAAAAAAACGAGGTAAAACAAAGAATGTTGATGTTACAGAAGTGGGGGTTTAAATAATGGGTTTATCAATGATATATTTCTTCATTATTTTGTGAATATTGTGAAGGTTATATCTGTCTTCACTAAATTTCTCGGTATCTTGTTCGAGAGAGTCTAAGCCTTCCTATGAAATGTTTTTTTTTCAAATTTGGTAAATTTGTAAGGTAGTTCTTCTAAGAGGGGTGACACCCCTGAGATATGGAGGAGGATCGCAGTAGACAGGTGTTATTAATATATGTGAAATCGTCAAATATTGGAGAGGGTTATGTGGTAATCAGTATTTTATGGAGAAGAGTCAGTGTTTTGTAGTTAATTTGTTAAGTTGTAGTAAGCCAGTTAAGTTATAATCGTAGATTGGTCACATGTATATAGTATAGTCAATAGTTTTGGTAGAAATGTATTGCAATAATATATTGCAATAATTTAGTCTAGAGAGAACAAGTGAGTGCGTGAGAAGTTAGGCCATAGTAAGTCAATAAATGTTAATAGAATGTTTATAATATTTTATTGTAAGTCGAGGTCATCTTTATTAGGTGATATAATCATCGGATTATAATATAGATAATACCAATATATTTAACAGTAGAATACTAAGTGAGTGGTGAGGAGTCGATGTAGAGTATAGGAAATATATCTAAGTTTGAGTTAGCGTTATTGTCGAGTAGTTCGGTTTTAGTAGCGTTAAGTTGCAAGTAATTAGATTTTAGCCAGTTATGTATAGTATCTATGCAGATTTGTAATTCAGTAGAGTTTATGGTTTCGGAGTGTAATTCAATGTCGTCGGTGTTTACTAAACACAGTTTAGTGAAAATTGTGGAAGGTATTTAGTATACTTGAAAGGGGTAGTATGTATATCGTGAAGATGATGGCCGTGAGGATAGAACCTTAAGGAACCCATAATACAGTTTGCGTGATGACAATTTTTCATGAATTATGAACGAAAAGTAGCGATCAAGAATAAAGTTAGAGATCAATTTTAGCACATTTCCGGTAATTCCTATTTTTTCTAGTCGGATTAAAAGGATATAATGATCAAAAGTATCGAATGACTAGGATGGGTTAAGTAGATTGCTTAAGTTGGTAATTTATTAACAGTTGATATTAGAAGATTACCCAGGAGCTATATTATAGCAGTTTCCGTACTATGATTGGGTGATAAAATACTTAAAATCCAGTTATCAAGGATCAAGGATCTTGAAACGGTTTAAGAAGTGTATGAGTTGGTAGTAAATAATTGTTTCAATTAGTTTGGCGATTAGAGGTAGTTGTGAAATTGTTCGATAGTTGGAAAGTATGGATTTGTCAGCTGTGGGGTTTTCAATATCAGGGTTATAGTTGAGTGTTTAAGTTGGGGTGAAATAACATCCGTGGAGAGCGATAGATTAATAATATCTTTAAATTTGATACATAGTTGGTCAGATAAACTCTTCGTAACAACTAGAGGTAGTATGTTATTTGGGGATCTAGATTTAGCTGTTAGTATAATATGTTAAATATCGATTGAATAAGATATATGAAATAAGTTTGCATATACGCTAGTGGCTAGTTAGGTAGACAGTTATAGTTGGATGTCGAGGCAGTGTTAATAATGTTTTATGAATGGTTTCTTTTTTATTAATAAATAAGTCGGAAAAGTATTGCAGAGAAGTTAATCGGGCATGTCAGGGAGTTGGGTTTGTTTAAATCGTCCGAGAATACTGTACTAGAGTTTTAATGTTAGTTCCAGCAGCAGTGATTCTATTTATATTAGTTGAATTCAGAATTTGTCAAGAATAAAGTTATAGTGGTTTTGATGGGTAGCGGTTTTTCTGTAGAGTCTATCAAGTTTTCGGGTATCTTTTTTGAGGGAACAGCTATCAGAGTTAAACCATTGAGAGTTAGTATGTATAGATAATTTGGAGTAGATGAGTGCCGCATGTTTATCAAATAAAGCAGACAATGGTGTGGTTAGAGACAATAGGTAATGTTTTGTAATTAGTGTTGAGTTATATAGATCAATCTAGAGATCTATGAGTTATACTTTTATTAGACTATATATTAAAATTTCAGATACACACAAACACACATATATATATATATATATATATATATATATATATATATATATATATATATATATATATATATATATATATATATCGATCAATACATTAATAAAAATGTATGTATAGTAATATAAATAATTAATTATATATTTAGTATATATATATATATATATATATATATATATAAATAAAACATTACATTGACATAATGTATTTATATAAGTTGTTATTTATTTATTAAGTATTACAGTAAAACTTAAATATAATATTTTTCTTTATTTTGTAATCTGAGATTTTATAATAAAATAAATTTAGATTTTGTTCTTAATAATCAGATTAATTATACCAATTATATTTTATTAATTTAAAAATATATATATTTCCATATTGTACTAATAATATAATAATATTAAATATGATATACATTATGATCTAATCATTTCCATATGAAACGTAGCTAGTAATTAATTATAAAGTATATTATTATAATATATATATATATATATATATATATATATATATATATCACGATATTTTTCCTATCTATATATTATTAATATAGTATAATTGCAAAGATTTTGCGAAGCAAAGATATAACACTCCCTATGCATGCAACGTAATTTAGTAATAGCCACAACCGCTGCTAGCAGTAGTATCGAAATCACTGAAATAGATTTAGGTTCGGCTCTGTTTGCATACAACAATGTTTTCATTGCTCTATTAAATTACATGCAATATAAATTAGCATTAACTCATTAAATATATACTTATAGCATTTAAAACATACATATCATATTTGTTTGTTATATATTAGTAATGAACACTTAGTTTTCATCATATAAATATTAATTTAAAGCATATTATTTAACATTTTAAAAGTGTATAGTTAAATACGAATTTACATTATAAACAACGCATAGTTCCTAAAAGTAACCCGCTATAGGTGGCACCAGGGTATTTTGTATACAAATTCGAATTACACGATTTCGCGTAAGTGTTATATCTTTCCTTCGGAAAATCTTTGATAATTGTATATACATAGTATTTTTAGATATATATATATATATATATATATATATATATATATATATATATATCTATATGATGTATGGTTTATTAGGTACCGTTACAAAGTTATGACATTCCACGTAAGTACACGTAAAAAAAATAATAAAAAATAAATACAACGACAATAACATAAAACGTAAAAACCAACGGAAAAAATGGGAGTAATAAAAACTAAATATAAAAGATAATAATAATATAATTAAATTAGATAGATAATTAACATTATATTATTATAATAGATATGAATTGAAATGAGTATTCAAGTATATATTAGATTGTATGCATCTTATAGAATATATAATATAGATGAAAGTAGTACATTCTAGATAGACGGGATAATGTAGGATAATGAGAATGTCTGGAATTTAAAAGGGCATGGTTGTAGTATAACGAGATATATGTATATATAATGGAATTTTAATGTGTATTGTAGGTTGTAGAAATAATTAATGGTAAATACAAAATATTTATAAAGGAGTGACGAAATATTAAGATTTATGATTAATTGAAAGGATTCTAATTATAATAGAACTAATTTGGAAGAAATCAAAGGTGTCAGTGTGGAATAATCAGTCTAATATTGAAAATGGGTGATATGCATGATCTGATGATTCTATGTAATGATAGAGATAGTAGGAGTTCCTTAACATAACCTTATAAGGTTATCGTATACGGTTATATAATAAATAAGAATAATAATCAATACGATAACTTATAAGTGAATTCATAAGCTCAGCACACATGGGACGAGTAATATATTTACGGATAAATCGGATTCCAAATAAATAATAATTAGCAGCTTTATAAATATTAGCAATATGGCATGGCACATATAGATAATAGTCGAAAACCACAACGATTGAGGACTGACTTGGAAGGTGAAATAAGAATGTTGTTTAGATAAAAGGAAAGGAATTATTATAGGTTCGTAGTCATATTAATAAGCACAGTTTGTAAGGTATTTAATAGAAGATTATTGGAGGGAAGCTATAATTTAATAGATAAGGTATGCGTTTTTAGTTTAGAATTATCTGGAGTGGATATAGGAAGGAAGGTGTAGAGTTGAATGTTGTCAGAATATATATATATATATATATATATATATATATAGATAACATATTAGGATATGATAGACTTTAATACTTGGGATGCTATATATATATATATATATATGGAGAATAGAAGTGGTACTATGACGGAAACTTAAGGGATACCGTATAGTATAGGTCGTGGATTAGACAAGAAAACACATACTTTAACAGAGGATTATTAGTTTAGGATGTACGTGTTAAGCTTTTAAGCACTGCTATTAATACCAATATCCTAAAGTATTTATATAAATATATCGTGGTTAAGATAGTTAATTGTGCAATAGATATCAATAAGAATAATTTGATAGCATTGTAAGTGAGAAATGTTGGCATATATATTATTTAAATTTTGAACAAGGGCAGTATCAGTTGAATGATCTCAATGAAATGTATTTTGTACGACATCATAGGAGGAGTTTATTATCATAAACCTATTTATTTGATGGACATTTCTTACATTTCCTATAGATTTCTACTAATACTACGAATTTGGGAGATATATATATCTTACCATCATATTATGGTAATTACATAATAACGTAAGGTAGAGAAGAATTTTTTTTAAATAAGGTAGTGATGATAGTATGTTTAAAAGGTAGTAAACATCCATTTGAGATAGAATATAGAAATATGATATAAAATAAGGGGAATAGGGTCCTAGCGAGTCTTTTAAAATTATAAATATCAATAGGATCATATGTAGAGGAGGATGTGGATTTTAAAATTAGGTCATAAATGTCAGATATTAAGGTAGTGGTAAAGGTAGATACTTATCAAATGGTTTACTGATTCATATACAAATGATTCTGGGATTTTGATGAAAAGAAGTAATGATTAAGCAGGTAGAAAATTTTTTAAGAGATGAGAAAAAGTTTTAAGTAAAAAAAATATTAGTCGTATATTTGAGAAATATACGAATTTAAGTTTGAGTAAGAGGATATGAAATAAGAAAGGTATTTAAAAAGTAAATAGTTCGATATAAATGGACGTGAGTTGGTTAGTAATACCTATGGAGATTAATTAAGATACAGTCAGATTATATAAATACATGATATGGTATAGGGTTGATAACAATATATTATATTGATAATATAAAATATACGAAAGGTATTCAATATTAAAGAGGACTACTGAATAGTTAATATAACAGTAGGTGTAATAATAATGGGTTCATAAATTTGATAAATTTAAAAAAGTTGAAAATAGAATTATATAAGATATCAACATAAATACAAAACAATACAAAACAATACAAAATATATATAAATCAAAATGTATGACAGAATATAGGGAATTATAATGTGACCATTACTAATAATATGAAGAAAAGAGAACGTGTTAAATTTAATATTGAAATAATAGTATTTCGAGAAATTAATGAAATCATTATAAATAATTCATTTTTAATCACAGATGTTCAAGAATATATTATTAACTATCTAATGAGACAAAAGTATTTTCTTAAATAAAGGAATTCAGATATATGTCACCAGCATGTATATGCTATATAACATCCGGAAAATATCTATACTATCATTTATGGGGAAGATATACATATATAATTGTAGATGGCGAAGTACGGTTAATTTAGTCACGTATCCTATTATTTACTAAAGTATATAGAGGTAAGACTGGGATCAGTAATTATGAAATAATACCTACGCAACCCTATTATGGATATATACTTAACTAACTGAAAAACTTATAGATTAACTATTTAAGTATATGTCTACGTAATACAGTGATTTCAAGTATACAAATATAAGTAGAGCTGATCGATAGATCACAATCGTGGTATAAATCAAAAGGATATGTTGGTGCAATATTCATTGTGGACTTATAATCTCTTCATTATGTATTTTCAGAATCAAATTTTTTATAAAACTGCCAATATACTTTATAGAGTATTTAATACATTTCGACCATTTGTTAAACAAATATATATATATATGAATGCATGAATGAATGAAACCAGTTTATAGATACATTATAAGGAGTATCAGTGAAATTGATAAGCTTTATTGATTAGATACCTCCTGGCAGTATATTCAGTGTAATATATCATCATATTAATTCGGATAAAAATAATACATAATAAAATAATAATTCAGTTTTATTTAAAAAATAAAAATTCAATAAATTAAACTAACATACAAAGTAGGGGTACCCCCTCCCCCTCCATAAAAAATATATAATTAAGAACAAATACATTCTTTATACAGATTTGAATTAATTTGAAAATAAAATAGTATACATTTACTAAACTTAATTAGCAACAATGATATATAGAATCTTTTATTAATAGAAGTGAAAAATGATACGTAGGCATGGGGACTATGCATACCCGTAGGCGCACATATGATGAGACATCAAAAATAAAAAAGCACTCAATCTATATTGAGACATATAATGTCGCCATATTCCAGCCAAATATAAACATACATATAAATTGAGCCAAAATCAATCCAGTACCATATAACTACAGTATATTTGTCACATTTCATATATTTTATATTCATATATAAGATAATATGTATGTTATGTATGCATAGTAAATTTTAAAAGTAAAATAGAAAAAAAATAAAAATAATGGGTAAGAATACAAACTATAAATAAACAAATTTTATATGTACATTTTAATAAATAATACTGTTTTATTAAATATATATTTTTTAAAGTAATTGTTTGAATATATTAAAATCTAAATGTTTTTTTCAAGATTATTTATATTGTATATGGATTTTTTTTTTAATATTACCAAACATTATATTATTACACTTTTTTTTACATCTAAAAAATATAGTATTTTGAAATTGGGTTCTCATGAGTGGTAAAATAAATTTGCTTTTATCTTAATTAATAATAAAATATGATTTAAAATCAATATTATAATTATATAAGATTATATAAGATTATAGAGAAATAATATATTTCTACTTATTAATAGGTAGTCAAATTTTATAATACAATTTTATTTGAATAGTTTAGTTGTATGTGACATACGTATTAAAGTCAGAAGTTTGCGATCATCAATATTGTAGTTTATTATACATATTAATTTTTTTATATTAAAATTAATGAATTTAGTATATTGTTATAGTTATGACCTCATATTTCAATACCATAAGAAATGTTAGATACAAAATAAGAATTATATAACAAAATTAAGTTTTTTGTGTTGATTTTTTAAAAAGATATATAATTTTCTATTTAATACATAATAAATCAATATGAAAGGAATAGTTAAGTTTACTATCAAGAGTAATAGCTAAAACTTTATAATAGTTTACTAATTAAATATCCACATTATCTATTTTATACTATTCGTAATAATTGTATTGAAATATTGCAATATGTTTTCTCTATGTTCAATTTTAGGTTATTAAGAGTAACCAATGAAAGTTTACCAATATATAACTTCATCTTTTAACTTATTTCATAATCAGAATTATCATATATAGATAATGAAGTGTCATCTTCATATACATTTAAATTTATGTTATCAGTATCATTGAACATATTAGATATTTCATTTATAAAAATAATAAAAATAAAGGGACTAAAACTGATCCATGAAGAATACCATATCTTATTTAACTTACGGATTATAAAATATTATTAATTTTTGTTATTATTTTTCTATCTAGTAAATTACTTTTTAGAAAATCATTGAATTGACCCCTAAATCTACAGTATTCCAATTTTTTTAGCAATATTGAATGATCTACTAAATCAAAGCCTTCTTTAGATCAAAAATATAGTAGCTATTTTTTTATTTGCATTATGTTTGGTCAAAATAAAAAATTTTAAAATTATATGAGATACAGAGGTCTTAGATTTTTCTATGAAACCAAATTAATTACTATTTATAATTTTATTTTCAATTATAAAATCTCGCATTCTATTATAAATATTTTTTCAAATATTTTTCCTATTTATGGTAATAACAAAATAGGTCTATAATTTAATATTTTATTTCCTATACTTACCTATACTTCCTATACTTACCTATAGGTTTTATAAGGATTAATTTTGTTAAGGAAATATGAGTGAACCAAACATAAATTAAAAAGATAACACAAAGGAATTAATATATTGTATATTTTATATTTTAGTAAAGCCATATACTAATTATTTATATCTTTTGATTTCATTTTCAATGTAATATTGATAATATCATCAATTGGAATAGGAAAAAAATAAAAATATTTATCAATGGAAGGAACGTTTTTAAAAAAATCATTCTAATCATAATTTATAATAGAATCAATAATTGACCTATGTCTCAAAAATAATTATTAAACTCCTCACATTGGTTATAAAATCATATATTAATCTTCCATCATATTCTACTACAGTTGGAAGATTATCTTGTGATTTATATATTAATTTGTATATAATTCTCTAATTTTCAATTTGATTATTTCTAGTGAAAATAGTTGAATATAATTTATTTTTTCCCTAATATATATTTTTATTAATTCGATTTTTGTATATTTAATACATTTAATTAGAAAATTGCTTTTTTTAAATAAATTTAATAAAAAATTTATTTTTCTTTCTAATTACATTTTTTAATTTGGATGTTAGCCATGGATTAATATGATATTTTTGTATCTGTTTTTTATAAGTCAAATGACAAAATGTATTGATTATTGTATCAACTTCCAAAATAAATATATCATAGTTTAAAGAAGGATCAGATATATTAAATGCATTTTCCCTTTATTATTGGACAGATCAATATTAAATAAGTTAATTTTATTTTAATTGGTATTTATAATATAACTATATTCACTATTTACAGTAGGTACCCTTTCGATGCTAAGTATATTAAATAGTATACAATGATCTGATATATCTGTATTAATAACACCATTTAATAAATCTATATTGCTATTTGTTAATGTTAATGTATTATCAATCAATGTTTATGTTACCTGTTACCTGTTACCTAATTGGTTTAGTCACTTCCATCAACTTCTTTATTGAAGTTTTCGGACGTGCTTTCAATATATTATTGGGCAAAAAGGTATGTTTTGAGCTTTGATTTGAATGTTACAGTTGAGTCAATTGATCGGATATGGTGAGGTAGATCATTCCAGATTTTTGGAGCATGGATGGAGAAAGATTTATGTTGGGAAGATGTTAGATGTAATAGAACTGGAGTTTTTAATTTGAATTTGTTTATGTGTCTTTGTTCGTACATAGTTGTGTTTGGAGTTAGTAAGTTAGCAAGATAGTCTGGTGTGTTATGATGTGTAGCTAAATGTATGGTCAGTGCAATTTTGTAAATTATACGGGATTTTATTGGCAGCCAATGTAATTTGGTTCTCAAAGGGGATATATGTTGTCTGGAATATTTAGTTATGTTGAATATGAATCTGATGGCTGAGTTCTGAAGACGTTGGAGTTTATTTATTATAGATTGTGAGGAGGTATAGAGACATGAATTACAGTAATCAAGGCGGGGGAGAATGAGGGATGTAGCGAGGAGTTTTGCAGTATTAAAATTAATGAAGGGTCTTATTGTTCGTAAGTTGTGTAGTATGTAGTTAATTGACTGTGATAGTGATTTAGTCTGGATGTTGAATTGTAGTGTTGGGTCGATTAATATACCAAGATTTTTTATTTTATTAGCATAAGAAATACTCAGATTGTTAATGGTAATTTGTGGTGGAATGAATATGGTGGTAGATGTTTTAATATGCATTGATTCAGTTTTAAGACAGTTTAGTGATTATGTCGTTGTTGTCGATCGAGTGGGTATATTAATTGTACTAAGTAAACCTAGTTGTGATAAAATATGATTAAAACTAGAACCAGGAGAATTAAAAATATCTAAAAAGTCAATAATAAATTCACCACAAATAAAAATATCTAAATATAAACACAAATTATAAAATAAATCATTAAACAAGTTTGCATCGGAATTAGGTGCTCTATATAATCCAATAAATAGGAGTGATTTAGTTTTTTTAAATTCTAATTTTAATATATGCACTATTAAATTAACTTATAAATATTAATGTTATTAATTATTTTATATAAAATATATAATAGTATATTTAATTAAATATAAATAAACATTTTTGTGATACTATTATTTAAAAATAATAATTATTTGTATACATTTATATTTATATTTTATATAACTTTATTTAATTCATATATAGGATCATGTGCTACGCTACAGATACGATGTTAATGACATTATACATATATACATATATATATATATATATATATATATATATATATATATATATATATATATATTCATGAATTTTGTTAATGTCACTCAACTGAGACTGCCATTCAAAATTTAAACAATATATATGCCAACGTTTCTCACTTACAATGCTGTAAAGTATTCTTATTTATAAATATTATCTTGCACAATTGACCTCATCTTATCGATATACTTATATATATATTTAGATTATAGGCATTAATATCAGTGCTCTTAAATAACTTATCATTTACAGCCTAAACTGATCATCCTTTGTTAAATTATATCATTTCTTATCTGACCCGCCCTCTATTATATGGTATCCCATAAGGTTCTGTAATAGTCCCACTTCTATTCTCCATATATATAGCACCATAAGTATTTATTGTCCTTTTTAACTTTTCTTATATTTATATTTGTTATTATTGTAATGATGTTATCAAGTTGAGTGTGAAAATAACTAGTCAAGCTTCCTTTTGTGGTTTGTGAGTGATTACATTATATATAATTAGTTATTACTAATTACTATTTATATATATATATAAATAAATTTATATATAGATTATAAATATTATTGAATACATATATAATTAAATCATAAAGAATAAAACAATATACGTGGATAACTGGTCATGTATCGTCGGAATCCATATGGTCATATATATATATATATATATATATATATATATATATATATATATATATATATATATTTATAATTATATATAAATATATATATATATATATATTTATATAATCCTACATAAATATAATATTATTATATATTTACTGATGTTATTATATATATATATACGTACATTAATAAATAACGTAAATAATTATAAATATCTTGGTATAATTATTGATAGCAAACTTGATTTTAAAAATCATATTATTAAATTAAATAACAAACTCTCCCAAATTCAATTTTTAATCTCAAAATTGAGCAAATTCATTGATAATTATATATAATAGTATTTTCCTACCATACTTAAACTATGGAAATATACTTTGGGGAAATACATTCTCAAATAATACCCTAAATACAACAATTATTCAAAAAAAAACCTTAAGAATAATAAATAAAAGAAAATTTCGATATCATACAAAAGAATTATTCACATCAAATAAAATACTTAGATTAGATAAGCTAACATATTATAATACACTAATATATATGCATGAACAATATTATAATCAATTACCAACAAATTTAACTAAAATACACAACAAAAATAATAATAAATATACTCTACGAACAAATAAAACGTATATAGTATAGTACCAATTTCAAAATCAACAAGAACAATAAATAGTTTACTAATAAAAGGTCCAAAACTTTGGAACTTAATTCCAACAAATATACAAAATATAAAAAATGAAAATGTGTTCAAGAAAAGAGTAAAAAATATGTTAATCAATGATGAATTATATTATAGATAAATTAAAAAAATTAATGAATTTAAAATTAATTTAATAAAATTAACATATTAAAAAAAACTAAAAAAAAAAATAAAATAAAAAATCTATATCAAATATATATGTATGTATGAATTATTTTTGTTATTATTATTTTGATTTTGATTTTTGTTAATGTCAAATTTTGTCTATCTACTGTATTTTATTTATTTATTATTATCTTTTATGTAAATACGAAATATATAGCTAACTATTATGATTAAACAATCACTGTTCCTGTCCCATGTATGAATAAATCACTGGCAACAACCCGAAAAGATCAAGCTCTTATTTTGAAGCCATTTGGAAACGAAGAAAGAAACGAAAAAGAATAATAAATGAAAAAAAAAGAACGACATTAATGAATCCAATAAAATATATCGATCTATCTATCTATCTATATATATATATATTCCAATAATTAAAAACTCCTCATAATGTCATTCATCATATAATCATAAAATGTAAAGAAGAAAAATAAATTAATATAAAAATCTAGGAATATAGATATAAAATAATTATAAAATTAAAAATTAAAAGACAAATCCTATTGAATAAAACAATTAAACATAACTAAAAATAACTAAAAAAATAAATAAAAATAAATAAATAGCTATATTATATACAAAAAGTTAAAAAGAAAATTAAGTAAATTTATAGTAAGTCGAACAATGTAAACACATTTTTTTTTAAATATTATAATAAGTCAAGAAAAAGTCAAGAAAAAAAAACAGACAAATAATATTTTGTAATTTTATATTATGTCAAAATTATATTAATAATAAAAAAAATTATATAAATAATAAAAATAAAAATAAAAATTTTAATTTTAAAATTATAAAAAACATCAAAAATGTTTGTTAAATTTATATTATGTCAGAAATAAAAATTAAAATAAATAATATATATATATATATATATATATAATAGCATATATGCTTGTGATATACCCTTTACTATTTTCTACCAACTTCTTCTTATAAAAACTCCTACATTATTGAATGTGACTCGTGAATTAGAATATGTATATATCCAATAAGATTCTTTTAAATAATCAACATCATCTCTTACATACACATATGTATACACATTAATTGTTATTTCCTATATTTTTAATATTCTCATCAACTTTAAAACAAGATTAATATTTCGACCATCGTCCTATGATCCTATAACTATCCTTATAAATATTTATATTTCTAAAGTTACACAAACAGAAAAATATCCTCCTTTTATTTCCTAATATAAAAAATGAAATCGCCTGTAACACCACTTTAATAGTAAATTCTCTCTATTCTATCACTTCTATATTTCATCAAATTCTACTATAGATATAATCATACGTTATAGTATTCGTTTATTGTTTAATATACTTATTGGTTGATATTACTCTACTTATATATATGCTCACAAATTATTTCTTCTTTAATAAATTATATATTTTAATATTTCTATACACAAAATATATCTAGGTATATTACATCTTATCTATTAATTTTAATCCCTATCTTACTCATTTAGGAATAACTCTTATATTCAATATAATTCCAGAAATTTCATTATTATATATTTTTCAACTATTATGAATTTCACTCCCAATACTCATACTCTATAAAACTCTTACCCTTAATTTACTATATGTATACACAAATCAAATCAAAATTGCATACTTAAATATATAATGTGTTTCTATTTATTCATTATTTTTCTTTTTATTATTATTATAATATTTGTCGGTTATATGTTATTATTATTTGTATTATTTGTTATTGTTATTGTTATTTATTTTCATTTTCAGTCAGAAAGAGGAATGTTGTTATTCCTAATAAATTTATATCATCATATTAACATATATAAAATTATATTTTAGGTACACTATTCTATTGACCAATATCTGAAAAAATACTATATGGTTATTTAATTTTTATATATATATTATAAATAAGATATTATTATAATATTGTTATATTATAATATATGTTATGTTATATATATAATATATATTATAATATCAGTATATTACTTATAAAAAGGAAAATTAAATCTATAAACTATGTATATATTTACATATCGGTAATTATGTATACTTACACATATACATATAAGTTTCTTATGTTATGAAAACTAATTAGTTATTTTAATTTATTAATTTGTAATGAATAATCGTATATATACATTGATATATTTAATTTTGAAGATTAATTGAGGGGGTACGCTGGTTGTGAGAATGCAATGTAGTAAGATATTTTAATTCTGTAAACTGTATATTGTTGTGTGACATGTTGTTTATAAGAAACTATAGAATCATTAGAAATATTATGTATTTTCAGAAAAATAAGTCATCTAATAATTGTAAACATTTATTTTATTTTATTTTTATTTAAAATAATTTTTCTGAGAAAATCAAGTTTAAAAATAGTACTAAAATTATAATTTATATTTTATTATATTTTCATATATTATATTTTATTTTAAAAAGTAGGTTGAGTTTTAAATATTAGATTATAATGTTTAATATGTGGTTTTGAGTTATAATATTCGGATGTTATATCTTATACATATAAAAGAAAGTCTATTTAAATATTTATTTATTTATTTATTTATTTATTTATTTATTTATATATAATTGTTCTATGTTTAAGAAAACGGCTCGACGGATTTACAAAATTTAAATGGCTACAAATTCTCCAGGACAATAGTATTGTGGTTGTTCGGATGCATTTTTTATATAAACCTCTACACCGATCATATTTACGTAAAACTGTTATTTTATAGCTATTTTCGACGTATCAGTAAATCTTTTGATTATAGAAGAAAATGTTTCACAAATAAAATGTAGTTCGCCTTCGCTTCTCCAGCAATGTCCTGTAAATCGTAATCGTTGTTCGCGTATAGCTACTGATATTTTGTGTATATTTCCGTATAGTTCCTTGTTTGTCAGATGTTCTCTCCATGACTTATTTAGAGCTGCTTGGAGCATTCTAGTATAGGCTCCATCTATTTTGTATTATGCAATTCTTAGCTGAATATCTTTTTCTGTTGACCCGATGCAGCTCCCAAGATAGTTGACATTTTTCTCTTTTGCAATAATGTTATGCTGTTTATTGTTATATCCTCGGAGTCAGAATTTTGATTTAATTTCATGTATTGATTTTTTCAGTATTTATACTTAGTACGATTTCATTTGATGTTACTTCTATTTGATGTAGCAGAGTATTTGCACTTTTCATATCATTTTTTGTGATTGCTATATCGTCAGCATAATCAATATCAGTTATGTGTGAGGCCCGATAACGTCTACTTCGTCGTTCAGTTAGTGTGAAACCTAATTCTGCGTTGATATCTACAGAAGTCTTAAGAATATAGTGGAGACATAATATAAACAGGAAGGGAGCAAGAGTATCTCCTTTCAGTACCCCAGTGGTAATCTCGAAAAAGGTAGTATTACTATCGGGAGATCTAACCATAGAACGAGTATTTCTATACAGCATCATTATAGCTTCTATAGTTTCTGTTGGAATTCCATATATTTGCAGAATTTGCTCCATCTTATTTCGTTTGATAGAATCGAATGATTTTGAGAAATCTATGAATAAAAGTGTTAATGGTAGGTTTTTTGATTTAACACCTTCTAATATACGACGAATTGTTAAAATTTGTCCTAATGTAGATCTATTTTTCCTGAAACCATTTTGATTCTTCCGTAGAATAGGATCCATTTCTGGTATAATTCGGTTTAAGATCATTAGGTTAAATATGTTGGCCTCAATTGATGTGAGTGTTATTCCCCTATAGTTTTTTGTTATAGATATATTTCCTTTTTTAGGGAAAGGCAATATACATCCTTCTTTCCATCTTCCTCAGTTTCTTGTGAATATAATCTATTGCAGGATTCTAGTAAGAAATTTTGAAATTCTTCTAGTTTCCATACTTCTGCTGGTATTTAATCTAGCCCTACCGCATTTCCGCTTTGAATATTTTTATAGCTTTAGTTAGTTCATAAGCTGTGAATAATCCTGTCTTAATATCTAGTTTAGTAATTTCTTGGTCTGATATTTCATTTTTTTCATCGTTTGTTGAAATTGATGTTGGTTTTAAAAATGTTTTAAAAAGTTTTAAAAGTTTGCCAATTAATTCTTTAAAGTGATCATGCCATAGCTTTATACGTTCTTTTTCGGAATTGGCTTTAAGTTTGGCTTTGTTGGACTTCTTCTTACCACTAACTTCATTCACTGTTTTCCATGCGAGTGCAGACTTTTTAAAACTGATTGTATCTTCAATCTCTTCGATCTATCGTGTAATATATTCCTCTTGTTCTCTTTGATACATACTTGTAAGTATATTTTGAGCGTCTACGAAGTTTTTTATGTTTCTTGGTGAAGGATCTATGTTTTTAAGTTCTGATGCCTGATGAAGAAGTTCACGTTTCTGACAGATAAGCAGAATTTCCTATGGTAGACTCTTTATAAGTTTCGATTTTAACGGGATTATATTTTCAGTAGCTTCTTTGCATGCTATCTCAAAATAGTTATATCTTATATTTGCACTTACATCTGTTGGTTTACATTCTTGGAGGGTTTTAAATCTATATTTAACCTCAGTTACGAACTTATTTCGGATATTAATATATTGCTTCAGTTTATTCCAATCATATGGTTTATTATTACATAATTTCTTTTTGTTTGCTCTCAGACAGAGTAGTATTTCGGCTGAAATTATACGATAATCAGATGCTAAACTTATGAAAGAATTGTAAGCTCTGCAGTTTTTTGCACAGTTTTTCCATTTTTTATTGATGATTATAAAATCAATTTATGATTTAAAATTATTTGGAGAGGTATGTGTCCATAGTTGACCTGATCTTTTCTGAAAGTGTGTATTCAAACATAGAAGATTATTTTCATGAATGACATTTTTAAGCATATTTCCATTTCGATTTGTAGTTATGTGAAAAGAATATTTGTATCCATTTTCTTTGTCGAGGTATGCATTGAAGTCTCCTCCGATTACTAGTACATTATGTTTTGGAATATGCCTTGTGTAAGACGTTAGATCAACATAGAATCTCTCTGTTTCCTCTTGGTCACTCACATTTGTTGGGCTATAGCATGATATTACTGTTGTCAATGGGTTTCACATGAAATGTATTGCCACTATTCTGTTTGATATCATATCGATACTTTTTATTGCATTAAAAGCTCTTAAGTTAATTAATATTCCAACTCCACCGATGGCAACATTTATACTATTTCTCCATGCAGAGCAGGTTAGCAATATCCATTTTCCGAATGTATGTTCTTTGATATCAACATCTGGTGTACAAATCTATGTTCTTGTATACATATAACCTCTTGTCCAGCTTTTTTCAGCAGCGGCTATCAGTTCTGGTATTTTCCATACTTTTTGTAGCGTTTGCGTGTTTATGGTCCCGATTTTAAATGTTTTCTTAGATTTCAGCAATGTTGGTGAATTTTTATTTTTATTTTTCTCAGTAGCTAATTTTCGACTACAGTCTGATGTGGTTCTGTAGGACGCAATCCTTGTTCCGCGCGACGATCGATGCGGGATAAATGTTTTGGTTGTGTTATTTTTGCTTTCGATGGCTATATAAAATGTACGGTCGCCACTACATACACATTTGCGTAACCCTGCACGGGTGGCTGCAGAGGTCTTGACAAAGGACCACTCTTATTTGGGTTCGGTACTGCTTATTGAATAAAACATTCACATATTCGCAGCTAACCTTAATATCTGAAGGCCGTTTCCCTATCCACCACCTGGACACAGCTGGATTGGAGTTTAAATCTCCTAACCTATTTCTCCGTGAAAAAAAAGTATTCCAGAAACTATTTAGAAGCTGTAAATTTATTGTTTGGGATGAATACACAACTACTCACAAGCACGCATTAGAAGCCATCGATAGAATGGTAAGAGACATAATAAACAAAGATAAGCAATTGGGAGGACATACATTAATACTTAGCGGAGATTTCAGACAAATACTTCCAGTAGTTGAAAGAGGTACAAAGACAGACCACATCAATTCGTGTTTGAAAACTTCAGTAATGTGGATAAATATAAGATTAATGCAATTAACTAAAAACATGAGAGTATTCTTATCAAACAATCAAGATACAGCCACATTCGAAAATTATCTCTTATATATAGGTAATGGAATGACGCAGAAAAATAATGGTATGGATATTATCACGTTAGGAAATATAATGGAAAATAAGAATGAACTCATCTCGACAATTTATAAAAATGTAGAAGATAATTATTTGGATGACAATTGGCTTTGCGAAAGATGTATATTAACACCTAAAAATTACAATGTATATATAATAAATCATAATTTACTATATAAATTTCCAATAGAGATGAAAGTATATAGGTCCATAGATAGAGTACAAAAGAAAAAAAGTTGTAGATTATCCCATAGAATTTTTGAATTTCATTAAACTTTCTGGATTACCAGACCATAAACTAGCACTAAAGTAGGAGCGCCAATCATGCTACTAAGAAATTTAAATCCCCCAAAATTATGTAATGGATCCAGATTGATCATAACTAATTTACAAAATAATTTGATAGAAGTCAAAATACTAACGGGTAAATATAAGGATGAAGAAGTCATGTTTCCCAAAATACCACTAATACCATCAGATTATCCCTTTAATTTTAGAAGACACCAATTTCCAATAAAACTTTATTTTTCCATGACAATAAACAAATCTCAAGGATAATCGTTTAAAGTCGTGGGCTTAGATCTTGAAACCGAATGCTTAGCCTACGGTCATTTATATGTAGGCTGTTCAAGAGCACGCAAAGAAAATAAATTATATATACTGGCCAAATATTTTCATATATATATATGAAAATCTTATATGAAAAACATATATATTTTATAAATAAGGAAATATAAATAAAATTCGTAATAATTATAATTTCATTCAAATTTGGATATATTTATGTAAATAGGTAGGGCAACATTTCAGACATTATCATTTCCCACTACAAGTATAATACCCAGGCAACGCCGGGCCGTAGCCAGCTAGTCTACACATATAAAAGAAAGTTAATTTAAATATTTATTTATTTATTTATTTATTTATATGCGTTCTATGTTTAAGAAAACGGCTGGACGGATTTACAAAATTTAAATTGCTATTAATTCTCTAGGACAATATTATTGTGGTTGTTCGGATGAATTTTTTATTTAAACCTCTACACCGATCATAATTACGTAAAACTGTCCTTTATCGACCTATTTCCCTCTATAGGGAAATCTTTTAATTTTCGAAGAAAATGTTTCACACATAAAATCTATGCGAATGTGAGGCGTTTTGTAAAAATGTAGTTATATTCACTTTACTTTAATTAATGCATTCGTAAATGGCAATAAACGGTGATAACGTTTACGTTTTCGCTATATTTAACGAAGTAATTTTACATTTTTCAATAAACACTTAAATGTAAGTGCTTTTGTTATAAATAAATAAATTGTTTTCTAGAATTAAATCTTTGTTTACATCTACGTTGATAACGATTATTTACTATAATACCCGGGCAACGCCGGGGCGTATCCAGCTAGTATGTTATATATAACAAACTATATTTGATATTTTTCTAATATTTGTTTTTACATTTTTTAAATATATAAATATTTCCACAACAAACATACCCTTATAATATATAATTAATATTGCATACATAAGTATCAAGTTATACCAAAGTAAATAGCCAATATTTTATTGATTAATACTTAAATGACTTATATTATATTACAAACGTATATTATATATGTTATGTAGTGTATATGAGTGTATAAGTGTGTGCGAATGAATTATCTTTAGATCAGCGCGCGGTAATGAATATGCGGTATAAGTATGGGTATGCATCGTATATATGTACAATATTATATATCGTGCGGCGCGTAGTATTCGGCGAGTTGTTATATGTTATATAATGTCGATTATGTGGTCACGCGCCATAAAGGATCGAAACTGCAAAAAACTAATTTTATAGACACGCCCCTAAAATATCGTGGGCGTGTCGAGCCAACACGAATCTTGGCAGTTTTAGCGTTTGGATCGTGGTGCGTACACGTCGACGAGATTTTGATTTTAATATAGGAATAAAACAATTTGTCTTATTTAAAGTAATGAATATTATAAAGTAGTTGATTACGTATATAATATAGACTACACTACATGAACTCTAGAACTCAAGGAGAACTACGCCTTATTATTACCAGATAAGCGAAAGAGAGATGATAGTATATTGAAGCAGCGACTGTGCGAGGCACTACGAGATGTAGTAGTGAGGGTTGAGGCTGAGAGAATAAAGAGGGAAGCGGGGGATATTACGTTTGGGGAATTTATGAAACGTGTAAGGGCGTACAAGGGCAAAAGTAGTGAGTTAAGGGCAAGCGTAAGAATGGTTAAGGGAGAGGAGGGAAGCTATGAGGGTAAATGGCGCGAGTCATACGGGAATGAGGCTGATAAGGTGAAGAGACTGGAGGCCAAGATAGAAGAATTAACAGATCAGTTTCATAAATTTCGTACGTTGCACAGAGAAATGGCAATTTCTACTCAGCCCGTACAGCGAAAATCGCAGAGTGTGATGCGTTGCATGAGGTGTAACGGGTATGGGCATTGGGCCAGGGAGTGTAGGGAGTTTAGGTGCCGAATGTGTAATGCTTTTGGGCATAGAGAACGAGAGTATTCGGGAAACGGACGACCTCAGTGAATCGCCATCAGCTGACTGAGGTTCGCAACAAGGGGAAAGCGAGTGATGGGAATATGAAGGGAACGAACGGGAGATTAAAGGGAAATTGTCCTTTTAGGGAATTACGAGTGGGCGGTACGTGGACGAAATGTCTGATAGACACCGGTGCAGAGGTCTCATGCATACTTTCCATATGTTATCACTCCAACAATTTTCTAATTTACTCCGACCCAAAACTCTCTTCCTTATTCTTACTAGATCCTTTATCTCTAACCTATCTTTACTACCTTCCCGTTGTTTTCTATCCACCAACTTATTTATCCTATCACCCTTGGTACCCCTTGATTCTCAAAAATTAAAAATAGAACAATTATTTATTATCATAATATTACTCTACATACAATATTTCAAATAAATATATAGAATATTTAATAAGTATTACAAATATTCATTTAGGAGTCGGTAATCGAAGACTTTATCCTACATGTATATGTATATGTGTTAGATATTTCATTTATAATTCATATAATATAAAATTACGGTCTCCTAAAGGAGAATATATTCTCAATTATAACTTTATTTATATTAGTCTATATTTTAAATAATTGTATTAATATCTTGCTTATTTTATATTTTATCAATATTAATAAATTATATATAATTTTATGTTACATAATTAAGGTTACATTTTGTAAAAAAAAATATAAATTATTACTAATTTTTTATATAATTATGACTATTTATAAATCTTCTTTTTCAAATGATACGTACACGCTAAGGATATTTATTTTTGTTTAATGTACGATGGATAATGCGTGTATTATGGAAATTATTAGATTATATTATAAAAATTCAAATTGTTATTTACATTTTTGACAACCATGTTAATAGAAATAGTTATTCCAAAATTTAACATTGACATTTAAAATAATATTAAATAAGGATTTTTGACCAATTTTATTTTGGTTGTTTAACGAAATTTAAAATCATAAAGAATAAGTCATTTCATCATTAAAACAAATTTAACATTTTTGGTAATAGTTTTCCTAGAACTTACTTGAAATTTAAACTTTTTATATAATTGTTCTTTGAAATTAATGTCAAAAGACATAATATTGATAATATTTATTAGTGTATCTATACATTTTTTATAACAATTCAAATTGAATATCAAAATAGTATTTCCATAGTATATATATTAACATAAAAATAAAAATTTGCAACGTTCTAAAAAACATGTATAATTACAAATATATAATTGTATAATATATTCATAAAATGGATATAATAAATATTAATAAATATTATATGTAATATATTTGAATTATCGTCAACTTTTTTTTATAATTTTGAAAAATTTTCCTAAAAAAATTATTGAAATTTCATATTAATTATATTATTTAGGATACAAACAATCAAATTAAGTATTCATTATGCATTTTTGTATAATATAATATATTATATTAATATGATAATTAATAAATATAATATACAAAGATACGAATCAACTTAAATCTCATAACCTATGTATTGAAATACAATTTTAAATGATAATAATTATAATATAATATCACATAGAATGTATTCATTAAAGTTATATAATATAAAAATAACATTCTCTATATCTAATGGTTCTCCAAATGTTCTTAGTGTCATTTAATATAAGAATTTTATTTTCGCATAATAGTTATTATAATAGTTCCTATAGTTTATTTCCAACTACAATAAATAAATAATATAATATTTATGTTTATAATCTATATATTTTATCTTATATTGCATTAATAGATAATATTGTTAAATAAATATAAATTTTATAATCTCACAATTATATATAATCATGAATAATATATATATATATACAAATATATGTATATAATGGAAAATTATCCTTTTCTGATACATTTATTCCATAAAATAAATCCTATAAATGTATTATATTTATTTCTAATGTAAATTATGATTAATGCCTCATTCAAGAATAGATTTATTAATTTAATTCACATTATATACTAATCTATTTCATAGATATCTTCAGTAAGTAATATTTCATATTCACTGTGCTCAAAATACGTATATCCTATCTATCGGAACTATAATAGCTCCTAGAATAATAGAATAATATAATATTTATAAAGTCATATTCCTTTTATGATAATCTATGTCATCCCCTTCTAGACTAGGCCATAACGTCGACTTAAACCATACAACATATGTCTTGATGTTATCCATCCTCTACATTTTCCACCACTATTATGTGTTGCATTCGTAATTGTGTGACTTATAATTATTAGGTTACCTACATGACCATGAAAATTCCTCAGTATCTACAGTTGCATAGTTATTACATTTTATTACTATTTTATCATTACAAATAATAAGTGGCTAAACTGAGCATACTTTTAGTTTTATTATTAAATTCCTCTCCTCCTCATCAGAATCATCATCAGCATAACTATTCGCGTGTATATAATAATTATTGTATACGCTTATAGATGAAAGCAGTAATAATAATAATATGTATTCATTAAAATCATGTATATATATTGAATATGATACAAATATATATAAAATATATATGTGTGTGTGTATATAGTCATATTATAACCATTTGGTTATAAATGCAAAATATAATTATTTGGTAGCCATATATATGTATATATAATGTATATATTATGAAATTATACTTAACATGTATTATAAATATGTATATGCTAATATAATTATAATAAATATACATTTATAAATAATTAAAATAAGGATTTTTATTACATTATAGAAAATAGATAATATTTAATTCTAGTAATATATATATATATATGTATTATAATAACTTATTATATTATTAGGATACTACTATAGAACTGGATTATCGTAAACAGGAACCATTTGAAGTTAATAAAAATACATTATATATATATATATATATATATATATATGATTATATGATTATATAATTAGGAAATATTATACATTAATTATAATATAATATTAATTATTACCAACTCGGAATATTTATAAGTATCTTCTATTGATAATTATAAAGTATATATATATATATATATATATATCTCTTTACCTCTGTGTCTATTTTGCCATACAACATACTATTCATCCTATTCTCCGGAATTCGTATCACTGAAATACTTTATATCCCCAGTTACGATGTATGTATAGTGCAAATTAAAACATACTTAATCTAAAATCTAAATTAATGCTTATTATTACTGTTATAATTTGTATTACTGTAAATACAGTTATTATTATTATTATTATTATTATTATTATTATTATTATTATTATTGATTGATTGATAATTTATTTAAGCAAATACATAGCCGAAAATATAATCGAAAGTATAAAGTATAGATATTTGCTAACGATAACATACGTTATAGAAATAAACAAAGAATAATATGAAATTAAAAAATTAAAGAAATTAAAACGTTTTACAGTTACCGTAAAAATAAACGAAAAACAATCGAAAGTAGAAATAAATAATATAGTAAAAATAAACGAAAAATGATCAAAATAGAAATAAAAGATAGCGTAAAAATAATCGAAAATACAAATAAATACATTATTTTGTAAGTGGCATCGAAATATTCAATTTCTACTTTAACTTTGTAGAAATCTTCTTATCTTTGTACCCTGTTTTAGTAATAAATTATTAGTTATATAGTTTAATATTTAAATGTTAAATTTTAAATACATTATAAACAGAACATGTTTAAAATCAATTAAACCAATACTAGAATGAAAAAAATACTTGAATGAAACAAACAAATAATGTAATACTTACCAAAATCTGTAATAATAATAATAATAGGTAGTACTTTATTAATTTTATATTTTAATTGTATAATACATTTGAAACATATATATATATATATATACAAACAGAACAAGTTACAAATAAAATAAACCGATATACCTATAAAAAAACAGTTAGGAATATACTAATAAGAAAACATACCAATAATATTATGAAACAAACAATATAATACTTATCATTATAATCTGAAATAATAGAAAATTATTAATATTGTAGTTTAGTAATATAATACATTTGAATCATATTTACAAAATATATATAAAACAAACATATAATACCGAACAAACAAAAATAAAATAATACTTCCCACTTTATCTATAATAATAATGAATTATTAATTTTATATTATAGTGTATTTGAAATATAGATATAAAAACCCGAATAAATATAATTAAAAATGCAATAATTACAATACAAAATGAAACATAAATCAATATAAAATTATAAATTTCTGTTAAAAAAAAGTTGTTTGTCAAAACAGATTTTGTTTATTTTATTTTTAAAAGATGAAACAGATACAGATTTTATTATATCATTATTTAATGAATTCCATATATTAACTGATCTATTATTAATTATATTTTTAATTGAATTATTAGAATTATGTATTACATTTAATTTTTTACAATTACCTCTAATTCTATAATTATTCGAAATGTTAAGAATATCAGATATATTTATATCTGTATAATTATTTGAAATTTTAAAAATTGTAGTTAGATCTATTTTTAATCTTCTAAGTTCAAGTGATTATAATTTAAAATATACCAATCTCTCTATATATGTTTTATAATTAATATTTGATGACTTTGTATATCCTACGCATCTTGTAATTAATCGTCTAGTAAATAATCTTTGCACCCTTTAAATTTGGTCTATGAGACTACGCAATTTACTAACCTTTGAAAAAGGTGACCAAATTATGGATTCATATTCTAAAATTGGTCTGCAATAAATTGTATATGCATTTAATAATGCTCTAGGGGATTTTGTAATAATGCATCTAAAAATTGAATTCAGAGAAAAATAAGCTTTTTTACAAATATAATTAATATGTTTATTAAATAAAAAGGTTATTTACAAATATTATTCCTAAATCTTTAAAAAAAGTAACGTTTTCTAATTGAATATTATTTATAAAATATTTTGATGGAGTTACCTTCCCTAAAGTCATAACTGCACATTTTGATAATAAAATATTTAATTGCCATTTATTTGCCCATTGTGAAAATAAATTTAAATTATTTTGTAAAAGAAATATTTCACTCTCAGATGCGTAAGAAAAATATAATTTTGTATCATCGGCAAATAAATCAATATGAATTTTTGAAGATAATATACTAGGAAGATCATTAATATATAATACAAATAAAATTGGACCTACAACCGATCCTTGTGGTACTCCAGATTTTACAATAGAACCATTTGAAAAAGAATTTTCAACCCGTGTAATTTGAGATCTATTCGATAAAAAATTATAAAACCATTTTATTATTTTATTAGATATACCGTATGATTTTAATTTAAATAATAGTTTTTCATGAGAAACAACATCAAAAGCTTTTGCAAAATCAATATATATTATATCTACACATTTTTTATTATTCAATTCATTATACCAACATTTTAAACATTTTGTTAATTGTAATTCTGTGGATTTTCCACTTATAAAACCATATTGATATTTTGTTAATAAATTATTAGATTTTAAATAAAAAATTAATTGTTTAGAAATAATACGTTCTAATACTCTACACATTACACATGTTATTGAAATAGGCATATAGTTATTTGAATTTGATGGTTCACCCTTTTTAAAAATTGGTGTGATTATAGATTTTTTCCAAATTTTCGGTATATTACCCGATAATAAAGATGAATTAAAAATAATATATAAGGGCCTACATAATTCATTAGATGATAATTTTAACATAGAAGATGGTATCCCATCAGTTCCGAAAGTATGTGTAATTTGTAGGTCCTAATCTAATTAAAAATATTTTAATTATTTCAAGATTTAAATCAATATTATCAAACTTTTGTTTAGTTAAATTATAAAATTCGGGTAAATTTCCATTGTCATTTTGTTGAATTGAACTAAAATATGAATTTAACGTATTTGTCGAGATCTTAAAATAAAATATTATTATTTGATATATCAATTAGAGGAGATACTCCAGATTTTAAATTTTTTCTTTTTTTCATAAATTTATAAAACTTTAATTTATTTTTTGAATTAATTGCATTAATCTCTCTCTTAAAACTTAAAGATTCTAATTCTTTGGATAATTTTTTTTTTGTTGAATTGAACTAACTTATGAATTTAACGTATTTGCTTTGTCGAGATCTGAAAATAAAATATTATTATTTGATATATCAATTAGAGGAGATACTCCAGATTTTAAATTTTGTCTTTTTTTCATAAATTTATAAAACTCTAATTTATTTTTTGAATTAATTGCATTAATCTCTCTCTTAAAATTTAAAGATTCTAATTCTTTGGATAATTTTTTTTTTGCTTCTATCCAATTATATTTATATTGTAAATTAGTTTTAGATTTTCTAAATAATTTTTTTACTTGCTTCTTCAATTTCAATACATTCTTCGGAAGTACCTGTTTTATTGTATTATTTATATTAGGAATATGTGATATAAATAATTTATTTAGAACATTATTAAAATATTCTACTTTTTGATCGATATTATAATCATTTGAATTTAGATATTCCCAATTAAATCTAGAAAGATGATATTTAATAAATTTTATATTATCATTATTGAAATCAAAATTGTTTGATTTTAAAATCTGTTTACATGGGTATTTTTCAATATTTACATTAAATGAAACAGAATAGTGGTCACTTATATTTTTGTATAATCCGAAATAGTCTCCAATATTTATATTACATAGTCATTGTTTTTCATTAGTAAAAAGTAAATAAATTATATTATTATTACGATTTGGCTTATTTATTAATTGTGAAAATGAATTTTTAATAATCGAATCGTAAAGTAATGCATAACTTTTTGGGTAACTAGGAAATGTATATTTCCAATTACAATTTGGTAAATTAAAATCTCCTATAATTATAGATGAATTATAATTGTGTTGGGTTATATCAAATAATTTACATATCTGTTCATGAGATACTTCATTACAATTTGGAGGTCTATAAACACATATAATATTAAATGGAATTTTTGAATTAATTTTTAAATGTATATATTGAACATCTATGTGTGAAATAAAATTTCTTACAGGACATAAACTAGATTTTCAAAATATCGCAACACCTCCTCTATAAATTAATTTATCGTATCTAAATAGTATACAATTTTGTCCACCGATTAAATATAGAGAATCTCTATCATCTACAATCAATAATGTTTCAACTAAACATATAATGTCATATTTATTAGATGAAAATAAAAATTCCAAAAAATTCATTTTATTTCTAATACTACGAGCATAAACAATTTCCATACACTAAAATTATCCTCACCAATTGACATATTCCAGTCAATTTTATTATTTATAATATATCTTATAAAAATATTATTTATATATATATTATAATCTATACTATAAGAGCGAAGTTGTCTGTGTGTGTGTCTGTGTGTGTGTGTAAGTATTAAGATCTCGCGAACGCGAGATCCGTTTTCCGTAAGGAAAACCTCAGGTGATAAAGTGGGGCAGCGGGGTTTTAATAGATGATTTACTTTTTTGAATATGTATTCACTCGATACCAAATATCGTTAAATAGTGTCATTTTTTAGTCGATTTACGTAATCGAAAAATTTAAATTCGACGCAAATTTTTAATAACAAACTTTATCGTGGAGAATTTGATGGTAAATAATTTCGTAAAAATGAATTTCTTTAATTTCGAATACATTACGTAGATTTACGAAATGGTACTTCCGGTTTGTATATCGAAATAACAATTGGTACATCGGAATTAATTTACCCGTATTATTGAGGTGAAATTCAAGAATATGTAAAATCGAGTTAATATTAATTATTTCCTATCTACGCCATGTAAACATACATTATTAAACATAGGTGATACAAAAAAATCAAAATCTACAATATTTATTCGATTTCAATAATTTTAACTTTATTAATAGATAATTAAAATAGAATATAATTTTATAAATTGGGACTTATTATGTTTAATATTCTTCGAGTTACGGCTGAAATAGTGAAAAATACATGATTTGAGAGTAGTCTATTTGACCGACTTCCGGTCATATTTTCATATAAATTATGTATTCATCAGATTAGGAGTACGAAAATACATGTAATAAAATCAGAAAAATCATGAAAATATGAATAATAAGGTTTCCATCTCGGTTTTAATATTTCGCCAAATGTCATCATATATATGGTCAAAGAAAAAAATATAGATTTATAAAAAAATATTTTTTCTAAAATCTATTCTATAATTATATATGCATTACATACCGAGTGAGCCTATACAAGCATATATATATGTCTATGTGGTCATTGATATTTTTAGTTTTAGTTATTGTCACTGTTGTATGTAGGTTGGGTTAAGTTTTAATATTGGTAGATATTTTGTAGCTGCATTACTTCCCGAGTGAGCCTATACAAGAATATTTTCACAGTTGTGGTTAGGTTGGGTTAAGTTTTAATTTGTGTAGGTTTTTTTTAGCTGCATTCATTCTCGAGTGAGCCTATAAAAGTATATTTTCACTGTTATGGTTAGGTTGGGTTAAGTTTTAATTTGTGGAGGTTTTTAGCTGCATTACTTCCCGAGTTAGCCTATAAAAGCATATTTATTTATATTTTTATTTTCACAGTTGTGGTTAGGTTGGGTTAAGTTTTAATTTGTGTAGGTTTTTTTTAACTGCAATACTTCCAGAGTGAGCCTATAAAAGCATTTTTATTTATATTGTTATTTTCACAGTTGTGGTTAGGTTGGGTTAATTTTTAATTTGTGTAGGTTTTTTTAGCTGCATTACTTACCGAGTGAGCCTATAAAAGCATATTGATATATTTGTTTGTGTGATCATTGATATTTGGAGTATTAGTTATTTTCACAGTTGTGGTTAGGTTGGGTTAAGATTTAATTTGTGTATGTTTTTTTTAGCTGCATTACTTCCCATGTGAGCCTATACAATTATATTTTCACAGTTGTGGTTAGGTTGGGTTAAGTTTTAATTTATGGAGGTTTTTTTTAGCTGCATTACTTCCCATGTGAGCCTATAAAATTATATTTTCACTGTTGGGGTTAGGTTGGGTTAAGTTTTCATTTGTGGAGGTTTTTTTTAGCTGCATTACTTTCCGAGTGAGCCTATACAAGGATATTTTCACAGTTGTGGTTAGGTTGGGTTAATTTTTAATTTGTGTAGGTTTTTTTTAGCTGCATTACTTCCCGAGTGAGCCTATAAAAGCATATTTATTTATATTGTTATTTTCACAGTTGTGGTTAGGTTGAGTTAAGTATTACTTTTTGTAGGTTTTTTAATCTGCATTACTTCCCGAGTGAACCTATAAAAGCATATTTATTTATATTTTTATTTTCACTGTTGTTGTTAGATTGGATTAAGTTTTAATATTGCAATATATACATATATACAATATATACACCATGGTGGTATTTTTAGATGCATTACTTCCCGAGTGAACCTATAAAAGCATTATTTATATTGTTATTTTCACAGTTGTGGTTAGGTTGGGTTAAGTTTTAATTTTGGTAGGTTTTTTTTAGCTGCTTAACTTCCCGAGTGAACCTATACAATTATGTTTTTACGGTTGGGGTTAGATTGGTTTAAGTTTTAATTTTGGTAGGTTTTTTTTTAACTGCAAAACTTCCCGAGTGAGCCTATAAAAGTAGCTTTTCACGGTTGTGGTTAGGTTGGGTTAAGTTTTAATTTTGGTAGGTTTTTTTTAGCTGCATTACTTCCCGAGTGAGCCTATACAAGCATGTTTATTTATATTGTTATTTTCACAGTTGTGGTTAGATTGGATTAAGTTTTAATATTAGTGATTTTTTTTAGCTGCATCACTTCCCGAGTGAGCCTATACAAGTATATTTTCACTATTGTGGTTAGGTTGGGTTAATTTTTAATTTGTGTAGGTTTTTTTAGCTTCATTACTTCCCGAGTGAGCCTATAAAAGTATATTGATATATTTCTTTAGGTGGTCATTGATTTTAGAGTATTAGTAATTGTTCACAGTTGTGGTTAGGTTGGGTTAAGTTTTAATTTGTGTAGGTTTGTTTAGCTACATTACTTCCCGAGTTAGCCTATACAAGTATATTTATTTAAATTGTTATTTTCATAGTTGTGGTTAGGTTGGGTTAAGTTTTAATTTGTGGAGGTTTTTTTTAGCGGCATTACTTCCCGAGTGAGCCTATAAAAGTATATTGTCACGGTTGTGGTTAGGTTGGGTTAAGTTTTAATTTACCTATATAAACATATTAATATAAATTCCCAAGTATATCATTAAGTGAACGTTACGCGCGAACACGGGCGAAGCCGGGCCCCGACCGCCTAGTTCATATATGCCTAGTTCATATATCCTAGTTCATAGGAACTACTTCTAGAATTATAAATAATTTTTTTACTTTTAATTAATTTATTTTTAACTACATGGTATAATATCTGATGTCGTTCTAGTGATATTTCATCTAGAGATGTTCTAATGAATGAATTTTGTAGATCTCGTAATTTACATAATCGGTTAACATTTGATAAAATAATTTTTTTTGAGACCACATTATCTAAAATTAATTTTAATTTATTGAATGATAATTGAACTATTGATAATACACACGATTTATTAATATCTACTGTTTTACAAATAATATTTACTAAGTTTTTAAAGAAATTAGTTTTATCATTATTAGGAATATTTATATTGTGAATAATTATTTCATTATTGCTATCTATATTATTTTTAATAATATTTACTGATTTTACTAAATTGTCAGTATAGGTATCATAAGTAGTTACAGTGGAGGTTATATTAGAGGTTACATTAGCGTATGATTTTTTTAACAACAATCATATCACTTATTTCAGTGATTTTTGATAATAACATATTTAATTTTGTTTCTGTGCTATTTATTAAAGTATTAATATTACTATTATCAATAATAGTAGACAATGGTAATGAGTTATTTAAACTAGGTAGATTTATTGGTGTATCATTATTATTATTTATACATGAATTACATTTAAATGTAAAATTGTGTGATCTAAATAACTGAATAGCATATTTTGGGGTAATTTATTAGACCAATTTTTTTTCATAATTTTTGCTTTATATAAGCATTTATAATGGTATTTATTAACAACATGAACATAATATATAATTGTCGTTATTATTTTCTAAATTACATGTAATACAATCCATTTTTAATGTAATAAATATATTACAATTATATAGTTTTAGAAATTATATATATATTTAACAAACTGTTTCCCTATGATTTTATGAATGAATGAATACATTTTATTTACAGAATATTTGCTATAATAATCGGAGGGATACTCAGAAGCTATGTTTAGCTTATACTAAGGATACCCTTAATAACATAATAATAATAATAATAATAGTAGTAGTAATAGTATAATGGTAATAGTCGAAATATAATAATATATCTTATATCGATACTATAGTCACATAACGTAACATAATATGTAAAGTCTCTGTAAAGTTATATAGATACATGCACGCAGCCTTGCAAGTAACGGACCTTGAGGAATTGCCAAACAAAACCATGCGAGAAGTCTCGGGTTGGTCAGGCCCATATGGGTTGGTCAGGCCCTGGGTTGTTAAATCCATAAATTGTAATGTTTTATTGACATAATCGTCATATTATCAATTAGACAATATCCCCTGGCAATCACAAACAAGCTACATGCATATCTCTACGCACTATTCAAATACGTACATACCAACAAATAAAAATAAATCTTACTTATAAGTAATAATAATAATACAGTGAGCTAGAAAACTAAATTACTCACATAACTCAAATACTCAACATGTTAGTAAAATTACGAAAAAAAATTTGATATAATAAAATGTATATAAATAATTTTAATAAAATAATAAAGGGTAATAAAATAATAAAGGGTAATAAATGGAAAAATGATTTTTCCATTCCAAGCTGCATTGACTATGAGCTTGGATATTGAGATCTGGTGAATTGGTGTAGGATCTGATGAATAATATAATGTTAGAATATAAAACCTGTATAAATTAGATTCTTAATTTTAATACAAAATTGTTTTAATGTAATACTACTATAAATAAATTATAGAGACATTGGAAGATTGTTCCAGCATCTAGGTCCATTATTTGTTATATTAAATTGTTTACAATTATTTTTTGCAAAAGGGTTTATAAATCTATATGAATCTCGCATGTTATATTTTGAATAATATCTTATGAAATAATTAGTAAGTCTTTGAGGGAGCATACCTTTTATAACTCTGAACATGAATTTAGATGTATTAACAAATAGTATTTATTTAAAAGTTAAGATTCTCTGTTGTTTATAGATATAATCAACATTATTTCTACTATTTTTCCTGTATAATAATCGTATAGCTTTATTCTGAGCTATATATATATTTCTCGTAGTTATTTCATAATGTGAACCCCAAATATGGGTACAGTAGATAATATGACAATGAAATACAGAGTAGTATAATAATTTAAGAATGTGAATAGGTAATATTTTATTTAATTTTCTTAGAATTGAAATGCCATAGTATAATTTAGATTTAATCAAATTTGTATGCATTTTCCAGTTCATATTAGCATCAATTGTAACACCAAGAAACTTTATAGAATTTTTCTGAATAATGCTAGTATTATGTAATATAATAGCTAGTTTAATTTTATCATTATTAAATACTATAAAGTTTGTTTTGTTTAAATTAATTGTTAGTTTGTTAATAGAAAGCCATATATCTAGATATTTTAAAGTATTGTTCATATCAGTTTCAAGTTCAACAACATTATTTGCATTGAAAGTAATTGAGGTATCATCAGCAAATAGTACAAAATGATCTAGAGATTTAATATTTAATATATAATTAATAAATATTAAGAATAATAAGGGTCCAAGGACTGAACCTTGAGGTACACTATATTTAATATTATTTAGTTGTGATTTTGAACTATTATAAGATACATATTGATTTCTGTTACTAAGGAAATATACTAGCAATTTAAGAACCACTCCTCGAAAACCATACTTCTCTAACTTTACTATCAAACACAATTTTAAATTGAACAATTACCGAATTCTATTTTTCTTGTTTACTAAATCAATTAGCGTTGCGATGTTTCAATTTTCTTATTTTCGAAATCGATTTTAAAACCTTATTCTTTAATGTAATAACTACGTAAATTTATATAGTGGAGTGTTATATAATAATAAGATAATAATAATACAATAGAAATTTAATAATGATATACATTGAATATAACACGGACAAAAATAATAAGTTGGATGATTTAATGATTATGGGTATAGAGAAAAGAAGAAGTAAGATTTATAAATCTTTTGTGGGATCTAATAGAACGAATGGTATGAGGGAGGGAATTCCATGGGGTTGGACCGGAATTTGTAAAAGCTCTAGAATTTAGGGAAGTTTTACCAGAGTTCTGGCAGATAAGTAGAGGAGCATTTTGGTAACGAAGATAAGGTAATATAGTACGTTTTTTAATTAGTTCAGAGATATAGCTATATGTATATAAATCAATATATTCTTTCACCACTAGCTATATCTCTGAACTAATTAAAAACGTAGATATATATATATATATATATATATATATATATATATATATATTGAAATATATTCAACAATATCAATATTTTCAGCAAGTGGATATACATTATCATGTAACATTAAATACAGATGGTAAATATATTATAAATAATACACACACACTTATATATATATATATATATATATATATATATATATATATATATATATATATATATATGTGTGTGTATGTATGTACTATAGTAGACCTATATATGTATATGCTGCAAAGTTACTCGGTTTTGATTTTGTTATTTAATTATTTATTAAAAATGAAATAGGTCATATTTCATATAATTGGTGGTATTTATATATATAGTATACTTAACATATATACGTTGAGCTAGCCCTATCGACCATGTATAGTATTTGTTCTAAACTAATATGTACTAAGTATATTGTACAATGAACAGTATCGGCGTTGTTCGATTCAAAAATTGTCTACATTTTAAATATATAATGAATCTCAAAAAATGTAGAAATCTATTTCATAATAATTTGATATCGTGGTAAAAACTACAGTATTCATGAGAATTCCATAATTATGATGTAATTTATATTTTTTTAAATAATATTTATACGGCATTTATATTTATATTTAAATTTAATTTTAAATAAAAATTAATTAATTAAAAATTAATATATAATATTATATATAATTTATTGATTATTTACAAATTTTATATCTATAAATAATTTTTGTTAACACCATGCTAATGGAAAAACCAGTATCCTCGCATTCTAGCTATATATATATATATACCAATATGATATACATAATCGGAAAACATAGTCTAGTGTATAAATGCGCAACGCATGCACCCCCCTAAACTATTATATAAAATAATGTTTATTTGTTTATATATATATATATATATATAAATATATATATATATATATATATATATATATGTTTATATATACCGTAATAAATATAAGACACGAAATAGACCACTCTATAGATATTTATAACTTAGCCTGTGACATTCAATAATTTTTATTTCAGTTATAATTTTACAATAAATAAAAATAATTATATGATGTAATATTTATGATAATAACATTATTTTATTTAGATAAATAAATGTATTTAGTTATAAATAATTTAATAATAATAATGGGTTATTCTAAATGTATCTTGTAATCCCTCTATTAGTATATATGTATATTATATTAACTTTCGTTTATTTAATATAACAACTCTTTTAATAGGAAGTTATGGTCTTTCAAAACCACGTGGTTATATATTATAATTATATACACACATATATATATATATACAAACAAACTTTATATATATATATATATATATATATATATATATATATATATATATATATATATGTATAATAATAATAATTATTATTATTTATTGAAAGCACAATTATATATATATATATAAAGTACCGTATAGTAATTTTTCCTATTTTACAATTTTAAATCAAATATATATTTTTAACAATTTTATAAATAATATTCTAATTCTCTAAATTTACAATTCATCATAGAAAATTTTATTATATTATATAACTTTTAGAGTATTTTATGAATTTAATTTAAATGGATTTTTTTAATAATTTTTTTCAAATAAAAATAACATAATATCAAATAAATACACGCCTACTTTCGCCCAAAATAATATATTGATATGATATATATAATCATGAAATAATAGATGGATTATAAAAACCTATTGCTTACTACGCTTACTCACTTATCTACAAATTTAGCTGGCTTCTGTTTCAAACATAATATATACATCCTCTATGTTAAGTTTTAACATTAAATTTGCCAAATATGAGTTTATCGAAACTCCAAGCCACGGATTAATTAACCGATGAATTATAATGACTATATATATTATTTATGGAAATATCTTCATTTATTATAAGCTTAAATCTAAAAGTTTGCTATGCAACGTGTAATATATATTATACAAGGTAGTATTTGTACACTATAGGTATCTCTAAGGAGATTATTATTCAACAAACAATTATCTATTGTATTCCTAGTAGTATAATACTAGTATAAACATTATAAAATATGTTATAAAATTTATTTATAAGTGAATGCAATTCGTATATATTATATCAGACATTTGTGGTTATATCTTAATGTCGTCATGGTAGATACTATAATTAAATTTCACCTATATATTTAATATTTAAATTTATCCAATTTAATTTATTTCATATTATTAATAATCCGTAGACAATACATATTTATATGTGATGGTATGTGTATTATCGTGTATTATTTTTGTTATTTTGATCATTATAATAAGAGGAAATACATCTGTAAAGAAAATGGATTCATGTTAGTATTTCAAATTCTATAATATTAATTTTTAAATATGTTATCAATAATATACAATATAGTATATTATTAATACAATATTTATTATATAATAAATGTATATATATATATATATATATATATATACATTTATTTATAGTAATAACTGTTTCAATATATAAATGTATATATATATATTCATATCTATGCACTGGATTATTTATAAAAATAAATTAAAAATACCTAACAAATATAATATACAAATACAATATTAGTATTATATATAAATATAATAATAGTTATAAAATATAATTTAGTATTTAAAATTTTAAATTAAAATTTAATTTACTCATCGTTGTAATTATATCAGAGGATTGATAATATCAGATTATGCATTAAGTATAAATTTAGTAATAGCTATATAAAAGCTAGCTTTCATGATGTTCGATACACATTAACTTTACAAAGATTAATATAACAATATCTATATATTGATATGTAATGACATACGTAATATTAATTATACATGCTACTTATACATAGTAATACCACTAATTAATAATAATCGTAATAATATTCCATACTAATCTGTATCGTGAAAATAAATAACTACTGATAAATAAATGTAAGATTATATGAAATCATCATATTTATAAATCTAATGAAATTGATTTGGAATATAATTTTGTTTATAAATATTATATACTAATTTTTACAAGATATATATATATATATATTTTCATAAATTATATACTAAATTTTACAAGATATATATATATATATATATATATTTATTTTAAATTATTTAATAATTTATATAATTATTTATATATTTATCACATTAATGATTATATTCTTTTAATTACATTTAGATTATATTGAAAATAGTTAGTCGACTAATAATATATTAAATTAATATACGAAATAAAATATATATTTACATATATAGATTTATTCGTTATATGTTATTATCAAATTTAAATAAATATTTTAAATATATATATATATATATATATATATATTAATAATTTTATAGATTTTATAGATAGATATAATATTTATATATATATATATATATATATATATAATTACTAATTAATAAAATAAGTACTTTTAATTTCATACGAAATTATAATATATATATATATATATATATATATATATATATATATATATTAGTTATAACTTATATTATTAAAACTTATAAAACTATATTACTTATAACTATGGATAATCATTAAAATCTTAATGTATTATGGACCAAGAATTTGGAATGAATTAAATATTGATAAGAGAACATTTATATATATTTCCTAGCAGCAATACTATTTGTAATTCATTTTTAACCTTGTGATTTTTTTGTTCTAATATTAGTTTCGTATACAATTTAATTTTTAATTTTTAATAATTTTAATAATTGAAATACATTTTATCTTTACTCTTATTATTTTTATATTGATTTGTTCTTTTTATTCATATTTACTTCTATAATTAGGCTAAGATTTATTTACATATAAAAAACTAATAGGTATATATATTATATTAAAAAAGTTATATAATTACATATATTACATAATTTATCTCTACATATTCCCTTTCAATTCTTAACTTGCAATCTTCTTATCTAAATATGTGTTACTTTAGATAGATAGATAGATATAGTTTATTGTTTAAAACAAACAAAATGACATAAAACAATAATAATAATAAAAAACAAATAACGAATATAAACGAATATATATAATGATTTATAAATGCCATATTACATATGGTTAAGATGTAAAATTAACAAATGATATAATACAAAAATAATAATAAAAAGGGAATTATTCAAATACAAGCACTTAATCACCGTATCAACTTAGGGAAAGGGGTCCTCAATCCCTGTGCCTTGGGGGTACAAAGTAATACCCGATAAATAATGATAAAGAGAATGCAACCGAATAAATTAACCCCATAAAACTAAAAATAAAATAATATAATAATTAAATAATAAAAATTAATAAAATAAAATAAAATTTAAATATTAATACAATGAATTATCAAGCCTTGTAATAAATTGATTGACCGAAGTTGCTGAACACGTATAATTAGATAGCAAATTCCAAGGAGTTGAAATACGATTACTAAAATAATTCAGAGTAACATTAGTCTTGCATTTGTCTTTGACTTTGTGTAGATAATTTATTTTTTAATATGTTCCAATATATATTTATATATATATATATAATTTATAAACTTACTTAGTCATGTGACGTCGCCATCATAGGGGGATCACATGATAGTGACGTTCGTTTTTTACAATACAAATTTATAAATAAATTTTTATTTTATTGAATAATTATATTATATTATTAATTATCTTTCATTTATAAAAAAAATCTTTTAGAAATTAGCAATATAACTCAAAATTCGATGTTTTATGACATATAATTGTCTGTAATTTTCTAAATAATTTGTAAATAAATAAAATAATAATTATTGTAATATATTAGTAATTATAAATTCATTCCATTTTATGAATATAACATCGATTTTAAAATTAATATGTTTAGCTTGTAAATATTAAAAAAATATTTTTTTATTTTTCAACATCATTTTATTTTTTTAATGATAAGTAATGTTACTAAAACATTAATATATTTTGTAATAGTTAATATTTTTTGATAACACCTTCTGCATTGGAAATATATTTATATATAGATTAAAAACAATAACGTGAAATTTATAAATTAAAAAAAATTAAATATATATATGACATTATTTAGAATAATATCTAATAATTTATAATTATTTTAAATAATGTCATATATATATTTCATATATATATATACTTATATTCATAAAATGAAATGAATTTATAATTCCTAATATTTTACAATCATTATTATTTTAATTATTTACAAATTATTTAGAAAATTACAGACTAGTAGGTGTCATAATTCATCGAATTTGATAGTTATATTGCAAATTTCTTAAGATTTTTTTTGTAAATGAAAGTTAATTAATAATATAATATAATTATTCAATAAAATACAAATTTATTTATCCATTTTTTTTTAGAAAAACCGAACGTCGCACTAAATGCCCGCTTAATCTACTTAACCTTTTATATATGTTTAAAGTTTTTTTGTAGTTTTAGTTTGATTAATGTTTATTTATTATTATTTTTTATATGTATATTATATGATGATTTTTGATAATTTTATCAAGATTTTACAAGTACAATTATTTTATCTTATTCGTAATTAGATTTAGTGTAAATATGAAGTAAAAATATTAAAAACTGTATGTTATATTAGTTTATTATTTTTATTTGGAATTAATTATTCAAATTATTATTGTCTTTTTAGGATTTGTTAGTATTATTAGGGTACTTGTCTCGGTAAGCTCTGCTTCTATTACCCGGTTGTTAAAACTAAATATGATAATATATATATATATATATATATATTAATTAATTTAAAATTATATTATCGAAATATTTAAATTCTTGATTATAAATATTTAAAATCTTAGAAAGTACAAAAATCTCAAATTTTTCAAACTTAAAAGGTTTGAATATTATAATATATATTATATTATGGATTTTAATTTTTTTAAATTCTTATGAATTGTATACTATATATTATATATATGTATATATATATATATATATATATATATATATATATATATATATATATATATATATATATACATATATATATATATATATATATATATATATATATATATATATATATATATATATATATATGAATGAATGAATGAATTCAGTTCATAGACAATAAGTAAGGAGAATGAGATAAAGCGATGAGCTTTTTTAATTCTATATCACCTAACAGTAGTGTAACGTCATATTTCATCATCTTCGTTCGGATATAATACAATAAAATTACATAAAAATAGATATTAAAATAAACAATAAAAACAAATATAAAAGAAAGAATAAAACAAAACTAAAACAAATATTTGATTCCAATGTTAACATCCAAAACAAAGTATAAAATATAATTAATACATTTTTCATAATTATAATATAATATTTATAAAGAATCTAAATATTTGTATCACATAGTTTATGTCAATTTTAATAATATTGATATATATTTGTAGGTTACTATATGTTATTAATCTGTTTATAATTATTTTAATTCAAATACTGTTTTTTATTATTTTAATACTTTTAATTTGTAACACTGTTTAGTTTTTTTTTATTATTTATGTAAAGTTAAATATATAAAACGTAAAATTTATAAAATAAATATAAAATAGTTTTGATAAATAGTAATTTTTTTAATTTAAAAAAATGTAATACTGTTTTTTTTTTGTATAGTTATATAATTTAAGCTATATAAAAATGTAAAATATGTAAAAATGTAAAATTTATATGGAGAAATATCTAATTTAAACCTAATTTAATACTGATTTTTTAATAAAGTTTTATAATATAAAATATATGTTTGATTTACAATATAATATTAGAGAAAATAATGTATTTTTAATATTATTAAACATATCACTATACAAATATATATCAGTATTATATTTAATATTGGTTAATGAAAAAGAATTTTTAAACTTTTTCCAATTGATTTATATTTTTTATTTTATTTTTTTTAAGAATATTACCAAATATTATATAAATTAATATAATATTTCTAAACATCACTTTAATTTTAGAATACATTACTAATAAATAATTCAGATGTATTTGATAATATGAATAAAGGTAATTGATTTAAATTTAAGATTTTTTTGTTAATAATATTTTCAGTACCTAAAACGAAACTTTTTTCATAAAATATATTATAGATGATAATTTTTTAGCTAGATAATCTATATGTTTTTTAAAAGTTAAATGTTGATCTAAAATTAATCCGAGAAATTTGTAGCTACCTACAATTTCAATTTTAGAATTTCCAATATATATATATATCTTTTAATATTCTAGCATTCATAAAAGGTAACATTTTTGTTTTTTAAATATTCAGTTTCAGTTTATAGATCCAATATACTAATTTATCGATATAAAATTGTAGGTATTTAGTTAATAATTCATTATTGTCTGCATATATTGTAAGTGATGTATCATCTGCATATAAGTTTAGATTAATATAGACTGCATATTTCAAGATAGTTGGCATATTATTAAGAAATAATATAAAAAAGAGACCCAAGAATTGATCCTAGGGGTATTCCATATTCTATACAATCTTTCAATGATAATGAATTATTTATTCTTGTAACAATAGATCTTTTATATAAATAACTTATTAACAATTCTTTCATTTTACCTCTGAATCCATACTATTCTAATTAATCAAATAATATATTATGATCTACGACATCAAAAGCTTTTTTTAATATCTAAAAATATTGTTGCTACTTTTTTATTATTATAAGTATTTTTAAAAATAAAATGTATATTTATTAATGATAAAGTTGTATTGGAATTTGGTATGAAGCCATATTGATTATTATTAATTATGTAATTTGTATGTATAAAATGTGATAGTCTATAATATAAATATATAATATATAAAAATCATATATGATTTTCGAATATTTTACTTATTTATGGTAGTAAAGGAATAGATATATAATTTGTTATTAATTGGATTTTATTATTTATATATATTGGTTTAATTACTGCATCTTTCATATTATCCGGATATATAGATTTATCAATGAATAAATTAAATAAATGATTAAGTGGAGTCAATATTTCATAAATAATTTCTTTTATTAAATACATATAATAATTATTTATCTCTTTTGAGTTTTTTGACTTCATAATAAATTAATGATTTCATTGTTTATTAATGGTTAAAGAATACAAAATTCAGAATATTTTTTTTTAAATTGTTTAAAATCATTTTTTAAATGTCAATAGAATTATTTATAGTTTGTCCTACTGTTGCAAAATACTTATTAAAGCAATTGCATTGATATATTTCATCATATATTTCAATATCCTTATAAATAAATATAGATGGATACTCATTTTCTTTTCTTTTTATTAATTTATTAATTATTTTAAAATATTATTCTTGTTTATTATGTGAAAAAAAGTTGCCTATAGTAATTATTGTTATCGTTTTTTATATTTTTCTTGATTTTATTCATTAATTTTATATATCTATTTAGTATATACATACAATTAGTAGATATATATAAGCTGAATAATTTATTTTTCTTTGTTATTGCATTCTTTAAGTTATTAGTTATCAAAGGATTATACTGGGTATTTATTTTTACTGTATATATTTATGTTGGCTTTTTTTTAATTAAAGGACAATTTTTGTTGACCATATCATTTAAAATATTAATAAAATTATTATAACATATAGAAGGATCTGTCATTTCTGATAATACAATTTGCGAGTTTATATTTATAAAATAATTTTTTAAATATTCAATATTTTGTTGATAATAATTTATAATATACATCAGTTTATTATTACATTTTTTAACCTGAGAAAATGATATAGATATACAAAATAAAATACAATGATCTGTTATATCAGTATCAATGGTTCCATTATTTGTTATATGATCACTATTATAATTTATATTATCAATTGTTAAGTTGGAATAATGAGTCGGTATTGTTATCATAGCTGTTAGTCCTAGTTGTGTAAGTATTTAAAATTATTAGAAATTAATGAACATTTTGATAAATCTATATTAAAATCAACACATATATATATTTCATTATTTAAAAATTTGGAATATATATTATAAAATAAATAATTAAAAAAATCGATATTACCATTAGGTGATATATAAATTGTTGAGATTATTTGTATATGTTTAGTTGTATTTTTTATCTGTATTGATAATATTTCAATATCATCTATAATATAAATAGTTAATTCATCTATTACACATACATCTAAAGATTTATTTGCAAGTACATCTTTTTTTAATTTTTAGTGTACGATTATTTAAAAATAAATTATAATCATTAAAATATATCGATGGATCATCAGTATTTATTAACCAAGTTTCAGTAAGAATTATTATATCTGATTTATTATATAAATTATCAAGTAATATTAAAAATGTATAAATATTTGTATTAATCCTTATATTAAATATAATGATTGATATATCTGTATTCAAATTATATATATAATTCTATTATAATTATGGAAAATCATTATTAGTTTCACTAATTATATTACATTTTATCATTTTGAAATTATTGTTAATAAATTTAACTTTATATACAATTATATCAGATGATTTATCTTTTGCTTCTAATAATAGTTTCATTTGTGTATTTAATTGATTTTTATCAAATTCATGTGATATTCCAATTGTATTATACATTTTATTTTTTAATCTAAAAGATTTAGTAAGTATTATTTTTAAAGGTCTGATTTTATATGCATGTACTGGTTTATCAGTATCGATTTTTCCTATTCTATGAATTTTTATAATTTTAATAGATGACATTTTTTTAAGTATATTATATACTGTTTTAAATTCTTCGTCATATTTAGTTTTTATGTCATCATGAATTATTTCTTTTACATTATGTAATATAATTGTTTTACTAAGAAAATTTATTTCATTCATTGATTTTAAATTATTTGATATTGTATCATTAATTGTTTTTATAGTGTTATTTTCTAATTCAGTATTTACAATATCAGCATATGATTTAACGTTACCCTTTATATTAATAGTATTACAATTAGAAATTGTTTCTTCAAGATTATTTACTATGTTTTTTATTCATTAATTATTTTATTAATTATTTTATATATATATATATATTTATATATATATATATATATATATATTTATATATATATATATATATATATATATATATATTTATATATATATATATATTTATATTTAGAGTACTCCTTAGACATATATTGAGCCTACCTCTCTATAGCATATCTCGTACATGTACAGCTTACAACAAAGCACTACTTGATATTTATGGAGACCATATTATGATATGTGGAGCTTGGAGCGAACGAACTAATAGGGATAATTATGTACGAGATACTCTATACCATATAATGAATTCAGCAAGTTTATCCCCATCTTTAGAAACAGCTAATTTGATCCCAGGTACTATTCGAAGACCTGGAGATGTTTCAGTAACTAACTGGTCTTTAGGAAAATAAGCCGCCATCGATGTATCAATCACCTCTGCAGAACACTACTATTTTAAGTGCGGCAATTGAGGCTGGTTTTGCAGCTGGTGAGCGTGAAAAATCTAAAGATGAGAAAATGTTTAATAATTGTCATGATGCAGGTATTATTTTTCTCCCTTTCGTTGCTGAAACATTTGGTACTTGGGGTCAAATTGCTAAAGATATAATTAGCTCTATTTCTAAACGATGGGCTGATAAGCATATGGAAAATATAGATACATCGCTAAACTGGATTTATCAAAAGCTTTCTGTAGCCATGCACCGAGGAAATGTCAATATGATTATTTCAAGAAGCCCGATAGTTGATTTTTATAGTTAATTTATTTTATTGTTTTTATTAGTTTTATTTTAATATTTTAATATTTTAATATTTTATTCATTTTTTTAATATTATTTTGCGTTTATTATATTTTATTCAGTTTTATTTTAATATTGTATTCATATATTTATTATTAGTTTGCGTTTATTATATTTTATTTAGTTTGGCTCAATACGATGATAAAGAGGTCGACAAATTCATTTTTAATATTCCATATATTTTTTTATTTGTACACCCTTCTGAGTTATATATATATATATATATATATATATGATAAAAGATATAATATAAATCTTATCACGGCCTATCAATATTTCATTTAAATCCACGAAGTTTCGTATACAATTTTGATGATATTATTATGTTATTAGATTCAATAGAAATTAATTTCAACATAATTGTGTAATACATATAATAACAATGCAGGTGGTGGCGTTTCTATCTTTATATAAAACCATTTAAACTATAATACTATTGATAATGTATGCATATCAAAACATGAATTTGTGGATATTCTTACGATTTATTTAAATATTAATAATAAAATTTTTTTAATTAGTGGTATATACAAATCGCCTAAAGCTGATATAATAAATTTTAGTGGTTTTATTTATACACATTTTAATTACTTTTCGGCTAAGAGGGACCTTTTTTTGGTGGGAGATTTTAATATTAATATTTTAATAAATAACAATAAAATTAAATATTTTTTAGATAACATTTATAGTTTAGGTTGTTATCCATTAATAACAAAATCAACAATATATGGAACACATATAAACTCATCAATTGATAGTATATACTACCTATACTCAACGATATTATAATCAGCGATGTAAGTGATCACCTTCATATATATGTTGTATATGAATGTGAAACAACAAATTATAAAAAAAAACAAATTGAACTATAAATATATTAGACAAATTAATGATACCACAATAAATAATTTAAAAGATAGTATAATCAAACATAACTGGAATTATATTTATACAGATAATACTATAGATTATATATTTAATAAATTTAATGTTGATTTAATGAGATTGTATAATGATAAATGTCCTATTATACAAATAAAAGAAAATTAAAAAATTAAAAAACCATGGATTTATTCTAGTCTAATAAAATGCATAAATAAAAAAAATAAATTGTATATAAATATTTAAAAAAACAAATTACAGACAAATTTATTTATTATAAAAAATATATTGACAACTTTATTACGAAAATCTGAATATTTGTTTTATTCTTCAAAATTAACAAATAATCATAATAACATAAACAATACATGGGCTATTATAAATAAAGTTATAAATACAAAAAAAAAGAAATTAATTCTTTACATAATCCAACTTCCATAGAATTTAACGACTATTTTAGTAGTATTGGACTGAATTTGGCAAAACAAATAATTAATGAACCTAGTAATGAATCTATATATTCAACAATGAATGAAAATACTAAAGATCATTGTTTTTATTACCTACGACTTTAACTGAAATACAAAAAGAAATATCAAACACAAAAATAAAATATAGTACTGATTTCAATGACATTAATATATTTATTATAAAAAATATAAGTACAGAAATTTGTCCTATTATTTCTCATTTATTTAACCGATCTTTATCAGATGGATATTTTCCGAATATATTAAAAAAATCTAAAATAATACCTCTATATAAATCAGGAGATAGAAAAAAACCAGAAAACTATAGAACTATATCGTTACTCCCACAATTATCTAAGATATTATAAAGATTGATAAAAAATCGAATTTTGAATTTCATAAATAAACACAACATAATTAATGAGTGCCAATATGGTTTCAGAAATAATATTTCAACCGCAAATGCTATTTCTGAAATAATTGAGATCATAAGTGATACATTGGAATCATTACAAAAATGTGCAATTATTTCAATCGATCTACGAAAAGCATTCGATACACTAGATCATACTATATTGTTAAATAAAATTTTTATATATGGAATTAGAGGTACAGCTTTTAATTTAATAAAAAGTTATTTATCTGAAAGGGAACAATATGTATCCAATTTGGTCATAATTCAAATTATAATAATATTACATGTGTAGTTCCACAAGGATCTGTTCTTGGACCACTTTTATTTATTTTATATATTAATGACTTACCGAAAATTTCAAATAATTGTAAACCTATTTTATTCGCAGATGATACTAACTTAATATTTTATGATAAAACAATTTTAAATCTTAAAGATAAAATGCAAACAGATATAAATAAATTATTTAAATGGCTTAATATAAATAAATTATCTATAAATATCAATAAAACTAATGTCTTACTTTTTAATATCAGAAATATAAATGAAAATATAAACTTAAATTTATATATTAATAATATTAAATTAAAACAAGTAACTGATTTAAAATGTTTAGGTGTATATATTGACGATAAGCTTAATTTGAAAAAACAAATAAATTATGTAGCAACAAAACTTTGTAGAGCAATCGCTATTTTAAATAAAGTAAAACATTAATTCGATATAAAAACATTAATTTTACTATATAATTCTTTTTTTTATTCACACCTAAATTATTGTGTTCATATATGGGGAAATACTTTTGTGTTTAGTTTATTAAAAATAACTATTATAAAAACGAGCGTTAAAATGCATATTAGGTACACAGTATAATAGTTCTAATTATAATAAATTGCATTCAACATTCAACATTTTAAAATTTAGTGATATTGTGAAATATAATACAGCTAAATTTATGAACAGGACAAATAATAAAATGTTGCCTATAAATTTACAGAAATTATATACTATAAAAACGTATAATAAAAATCTATTTTATAGAATAAAAGTCAGAACAGATCGAAAATCTTTTTGTTTGACTAATGTTGGACCAAAATTATGGAATAACTTAAACATAAATCTAAATTACAATAATAATCCAAATAAATTTAATAAAAACTATACAAAATATTTAATAAGTTTATATAAAGACTAATGATATACTTTTATTAACAATTTTATTTTATTGACTAATGTTAAATTTTACAAATTAAAAAATTATTATATTATATTTTGTATATACACTTACTTTTATTCTACTTTATTATCATTTTCATATACTTGATAATGATATATATTTTATATAATTACAAATACATTTTTACATTACATATTATGTACTTTTACTTTTACTTTTACTTTTATACAACTATAACTAAAGATATCATTTTATTTATAACATTTTAATATTTCTTTTTAATTAAATTTTTATAATTAAATAATATTCGCTTTTTTATATGGCATGCATTATAATATTTCTACTGAAAAACATATATAATCTATTTTTTTTGATATAAAAAAAATTTTTCTTTTATTATTTTTTTTGTTATGGTAATATTTGTCTTGATTTATTCTATATATTATATGTTTTCTATATATCTATGATTTATTTTTATTCCATGTATATTATATATTAATTTATATAATATTATATATATATATATGTAGGATATATTACATTTATGCATTATGTTACTTACTATTTGTTATTATAAGTTATCTAGTATTTTACAATTTATATTTATGTTGTATACATGATGAGAGAGATTACGAGAAATATTATTTAATATTATTTTAAAATTATTGTAGTGTACTATTAGTTATTTTCTTTTTTTTAATTTCTAATTTAATTTATATACTTTTTATATTTATCATTATAATGTATAATTTTTTTGTTTCGTCATATATTAGTATATAGTAGTATATATGGGTATGTTTAGGTACATGATTGGATATGCTTGAGTCATTGGGTGTATTAGGGATGTATAGTATGCATCGGTGAATAAGGATATCAGCGTTTACACCTCTGGCAATGGTGTAATCCGAAATGATATAGGATTTGGAGCACCCTTACTTGAAAGTTGATGTTCTACGTATCCTGGGTATAATCGGTGGCAATGGTATTATCCTTTGTTGTACTTAATAGCTGCCTTATATCTAGTATTGTTTTAAATGTTTTTAAATTTGTGATTATTTAAAAAAAAATTATGTTTATTTCATTTATATTTAATTTAATAGTATCATAGATAGATTGTTTGTAATATTTTATATTATATACACTTTATATAATACTTTTTAATTTTTAATACAATATTATATTTTTATATATTTTTATATATATATTTTATTTATATAATATAGTTTACTAATATACTTCTCGTAATTTCGTAAATAGGTGAATGACCAGACAAGCTTTTGCTTTTTCATTCATCTAGGCTTTTAAGCCAACTCTGATTATTATTATTATATATATATATATATATATATATATATTATTGATTTGGTTAAACCATTTAACAAAATATATATATTAATAAATAAACTATCATAATATTTAATTAAATCCATAGATTATACACTTTAATTTTGAAAAATCTCTACTATATTAATTAGTGTGTTAAGATTATTTTTGATTTCATATTGTAAATCAATAATAATATTAAAATTATTAGAAAAATTAAAAATGTTTATTTTATGAACATTGTATTTTTTTAATTTTTAATGCATTTTATTTTAGGATTTATAATGTAATTTAATATATAATTTAATATCCTATTCAATGTATAGTTACTATATTTTACTGATAAATTTATAATAATATGTTATTATTACTTATATACCAATATAATAATATATATATATATATATATATTAGTATTATTAAATCTATTAATTTGCAATATAAAATAAAGAGAAGAAGATATTTGATACTAAATGTGAACTTTAAGTGTAACTATATATAATAAATATAATATCATTTTAAATATATATATATATATATATATATATATATATATATATATATATATATATATATGAATGAATTCAACTATAGTGATTACTATAGAGTTACTATTACATTACTATAATACATATATAATTATATATATGATATTACAATAATCATAATATTATAACTTATCGAGAACTAATTACTTATATATCAAACTATTCGAACACCTAATTTTAAAAATGTAACTTCTCGACTACCTAGTTTTCAATATAACATATCAACCATCTAATTTTCAATATTATAAGATCTCAACTACCTAATTTTCAATATTAAGACATATCGACAACATAATTTTGAATATTATGAGATCTCGACAACATAATTTTCAATATTATAACATATCGACAACATAATTTTCAATATTATAAGATCTCGACTACCTAATTTTCAATATTATAACATATCGACAACATAATTTTCAATATTATAAGATCTCGACTACCTAATTTTCAATATTATAACATATCGACAACATAATTTTCAATATTATAAGATATCGACAACATAATTTTCAATATTATAAATGCTCGAAGATCACATTTTTAATATCTGAATATCTCATGAATCAAATGTTGAGAGATTGAATATAAAAAGAATCATTTGATATCAATGTATTAGAATTACAATTTGTAAATCATTTAATTGTAAACGAATAATATGTAATCGAATCGAATACTTATTTGCTATTTATTTACATCTCTAATTCAAAAAGCCTCCTAAGTAGCTTTTGTAAATAACAATTGTTACAGGTTTAAATTTCCTCATGGTATAAGTTTCCATCTAATATATTATTTATCATAAATGAATTTATAAATAGATGGCGAAATTACCCATATATGTCATCCTACATTTTACTTAGTAAAATATATTTAAATGCCCTATAATAATTTTTTTTTGGTAGCTGCCCTGAAACCTAGAATGAACACTGATATATATATATATATATATATATATATATATATATGAATGAATGAATGAATTCAGTTTATAGATAATATCTAAGGAGAATCAGTGAAAGCGATGAGCTTTTTTAATTCTATATCACCTAACAGTAGTATAACGTCATATTTCATCATCTTCGTTCGGATAAAATACAATAAAATTACATAAAAATAGATATTAAAATAAACAATAAAAACAAATATAAAAGAGAGAATAAAACATACTAAAACAAATATTTGATTCCGATGTTAGCATCCAAAAAAAAGTATAAAATATAATTAATACATTTTTCATAATTGTAATATAATATTTACAAATAATCTAAATATTTGTATCATATAGTTTATGTCAATTTTAATAATGTTGATATATATTTGTAGGTTATTATATGTAATTAATACTGTTTATAATTATTTTAATTCAAATACTGTTTTTTTATAATTTTAATACTTTTAATTTTTAATACTGTTTAGTTTTTTTTTATTAGTTATGTAAAGTTAAATATATAAAACGTAAAATTTGTAAAATAAATATAAGATAGTTTTGATAAATAGTTATTTTTTTAATTTAAAAAAATGTAATAATGTTTTTTTTTTATGTTTTTAATACTTCTAATTTGTAATACTGTTTTGTTTTATTTTGTTGTATAGTTATATAATTTAAAATATATAAAAATGTAAAATATGTAAAAATGTAAAATTTATATGGATTTAATTTATATGGAGTTGCAATCTAATTTAAACCTAATATATAATACTTATTTTTTAATAAAGTTTTATAATATAAAATATATGTTTAATTTACAATATAATATTAGAGATAATAATGTATTTTTAATATTATCAAACACATCACTATAAAAATATATATCAGTATTATATTTAATATTGGTTAATGAAAAACAATTTTTAAACTTTTTTCGATTGATTTATATTTTATATTTTATTTTTTTTTAAGAATATTACCAAATATTATATAAATTAATATAATATTTCTAAACATCACTATATCATTTAATTTTAGAATACATTACTAATAAATAATGCAGACGTATTTGATAATATGAATAAAGGTAATTGATTTAAATTTAAGATTTTTTTGTTAATAATATTTTCAGTACTTAAAAACGAAACTTTTATCATAAAATATATTATAGATGATAATTTTTTAGCTAGGTAATCTATATGTTTTTTAAAAGTTAAATGTTGATCTAAAATTAATCCGAGAAATATGTAGCTACCTAAAATTTCAATTTTAGAATTTACAATATATATATCTTTTAATATTCTAGCATTCATAAAAGGTAAAATTTTTGTTTTTTCAATATTCAGTTTCAGTTTATTGATCCAATATAATAATTTATCGATATACAATTGTAGGTATTTAGTTAATAGTTCATAGTTGTCTGCATATATTGTAAGTGATTTATCATCTGCATATAAGTTTAGATAAATATAGACTGCATCATGACTTTTGAATAATATAAAAAGTTGAATAATTAGAATCATTATTTATAATTTTCAAAGCTCTTTTTTTGTAATATACATATTTTATTTAAATTCGAAAAAAATGTATTACCCCAAATATGACAACAGTATGTAAGGTGAGAATAAAAAAATGAATTATATACTAATACTAAAGATTTCAAATTCATTTTAAATTTCACTTTATTTAAAATACAATAGCTATAGATAATTTCGTAGATACATAATTAATTTGTGATTTCCAATCTAATTTGTCATCAATTATTATTCCTAAAAATTTTAAATTTGTTTGATTTTAATATCATTAATATTGACATTCAATTTAATATTATTATTTTTATTTCGAATATTAAACAGTAATAAACTAGATTTACTAACATTAAGGGACAATTTATTAATATTCAACCAATCAAAGAGCTTACTTAAGGTACGTTGTATATTAGTTTTTAGAGCAGTAATTAATTTATCAGAAAAAATCAAATTAGTGTCATCAGCAAATAATACAGGCTTAAATGAATTAAATATGTTTGGAAGATCATTGATGTAAAATACAAATAAAAGTGGCCCCAAAACCGAACCATATGGTACACCACATAACATATTATTAATATTTGAGGTAATATTCATTTAACTAACATACTGTTTCCTATCTTTTAAATAGTTTTCTAATAATTTGAGAGCTATACCTCTTATACCATATATACTAAGTTTTATAATTAAAATATCATGATCTAAAGTGTCGAAAGCCTCACCTATGTCAATGGATACAATAGCGAATTTATTTAAATGTTCCAAATTTAAATTAACTGTTTCAATTATATCGGAAAATGCATCAGAAGTTGATACATTATTTCCTATCCCATATTGCGAATCACTGATATTATACTTGTTTAAAAATGTCATTACAAAATTTTATTAATTTTTCCAATCATTTTGAGAATTGGGGTAATAATGAAATGGATCTATATTTTTTTTGGTTTAGATCTATCATCATCTTTAAAAAATGGAATAACTTTTTCTTTTTTTTAATCGATTGGAAATATTACCTCAGATTAAGATCTATTAAATAAATTAAATAATATTAGAGTAATGTCAACCATGATTTATTTAATTATGGACATATTTAAATTATAGGTATCATTACTGTATTTAACTTTGGTTTCATAATGGTTTCTATTTCAAAAATTGAAATAGGCGAGAGGAATAATGAATGTTTATTAGTTGGAGGCATCGTATGGTATATTTTATTATCAGATGTAGCTTTGATATTTTCTGATAATTTTAAACATATCATTAAAGTTATCATCAAAGTTATTAGGGTTAGGAGTGTTAATCCTATTTAGAACTGATTTATTTCTATTACTTTTTTATGATTAATTATATAATTATATATATATAATATTATTCAGAATTTAATACCAATTGTTATAAGATATAGAAGCAACGCTATATTAATTATCCGTTGATAAAAAATTAATAAGTATAGTAAAAAAATGTAAATTGTAATGGTAAATAAGTAAATATATATTATAAAATAAAAAAAATTAAATTAAAAAAAAAATAATTTGTAACAAAGACTTCGGGATGGGTAATATAATATAAATTGTTCAAGTCTCAAACAATATAAGATGAGCATGACCCAATAAACAATATACTACAATCATAGCTACACTTGCCACAATAATAACATATTTTCAATGTTAATACCCATGAAAACTAAAAAAAAAACCGAGTTATATCCATTAAGTCAAAACCTCTTGTCGAATGAATACAAGAATGAATAATATTCATATCATTAATCTAAATTTAAAATCAATAACATAAATAAATAACACAATATAAAATTTAAATAACCATATTTAGTATAATTAAATAAACTCACAATTTCATCATTATTAAATTGCATATAAAAATAGTAATTGATAGAAATAATAATATAAAATAGTATAAATATAAAATATAATAGAAATATAAAAATATAAATATAGTCAATCAATTAATAAATAATAATATAACAAAATTATAATTTGTCACTAGAGTAAAACTTTAAAAACATTTTGTTGACGTATTTTTTAAAATTGATAATATTTTTTATAACTGAATTAATTAAAATATATATATATTCGTAATATCATATACGATGCTACGAAGTATTGTATACTATTCGTTATCATATACCTTAATATATATTATATGTATATATATATATACATATATACATATATTATTATATTTCTAAAACTCTGGTTTATTACATGCATGAATTTATTATTGTCTATATAACTACCTCTATATAAATGTATACGGACATCGATGTAATTAAATGTCATTAATTTAACCATTACTTTAACCATTAATCATCAATGTAAATAAATACTTTCTTTATATCAATTCCATTGTAAGAATTACAGCCTTAAGGCCGCTATTTTAATATTAACCTTACTCGATGTAACTCCACACAATTGGTAATATTATTTTGTTGGCGTGCGTTAGTTTCTCGCTATAAAATCAATCGGGTCACTACACTCGTGAGTGATTACAACAGAACCCTTGACATATTTGATCATACTATTTTACTTTCCGTTATTTTAATAACCTAAATAAACATTACACATGTATCCCAACATGTATATAATGGTGTTATTCTTATATTTAAATACAACCTGACGAGAACTATCATTCTCCGTGGATAACATATTTTCACTCGAGATAACATATATATATATATATAATTTAAAATTAAATAAATATATAACAATATACAATAAGATTCATTATATAAAATTAATAAGAAATATTTTTCAGATTCGGTTCTTGAAAAATGAAATTAAAATATAAATTATTGAATTCAATAATAAAAAATTCAATGATATTATGTATATTATATTTATTTTTATTTATTTATTTATTTAAATCAGACATGAAATACAGAGGTCCATAGAATATAAACGAAAATTAAAAAGAATAAACTAAAAAAAAAACAATTAATCTAAGAAACGAAATTTAAAATACTATACAAACAATGAGTTATATCACATGGTAAACAGTGGAGATGGGAATATAATATTATATTCATATAATTGAACAATTAGTGAATTACACGATAAATGTATTCGTTTATATACCGAATAATATGACTTGCGTAATTTAACAATTAAATTATTAACATAATCGTTAAAAAACATTAAAGAGGCACTATTTCTACGTCTGTAGTTCATAACAATACGATAAGCATTATTATAAGCTATATTAAGTTTAGCCATGCAATATCTATTTGGTATCCATATGCTACTAAGGTATATATTAGAAACAAATGTTTTAAATAGAATAATTTTGTATCCTTAGAGCAATGATTAAAGTTATATGATATTGCATAGCTTTGTTTATATAACTATTTAATATTACTATATATATATATATATCAATATATCAGATAAGTCCTCTGAAATCCAATGTCCAAGATATCTATATGATTTGACAACTTTTTGAAGTTTATTATCTATATACAATTTCACAGGATTATGATATGATTTATCAAAATAAATTGGTAAAATAACCGATTTATCAACATTAAACGTTATGTGGTTATGATTAGCAAACTCTTCACAACAACTTATCAAAAACTGCAAACCCCTTAGTGATGGTGAAAATAATGCTGTATCATCTGCATAACAGAGATTATTTATGATATTTCCATTTAAGCAATAACCTGAATGTATTTCATTTAATTTCTTAATCATAGGATTAGTATATTAAATAACAATGGTGAGAGAATGCCACCTTGACGAACACCCCTTGTAACAGGAAAGCTATCCGATGAATTATTACACCATTTAATATATATTCGTTGGTTTCTATACCAGTAATTAAACAAATTAATTATGTATAAAGGAATATTATTATCTTTTAATATTTGAAATAAAATGTTATGATTAATTTTATCAAAAGCTTTGGAAGCATCTAAAAATGCTACGAACATATTAGTGTTATTATTATTATAATCTGTTAAATATTGCTTAAGGGCAAACACACACATTTCAGTACCAAGATTTTTTTTAAAGCCAAATTTATTATCCATAATAATTAATAATGAAGATATTCTATTATGTATCACCTTTTCAATTATTTTACAGATAATATTAGATATACATATAGGCCGATAATTAGAGGAATCATTCGACCTTTTATTTTTATTTTTAACTAATAGGTAAAATATAAGATAACATTAGCTTCTTCGGGAAATACAAATGCCGCAACATATTATTAATTAGTAGCATTATTAATTCAATTACAAAACTATTCGCGTGAGAAATATGTTCTATAGATATTCCATCAGGGCCTATAGCTTTACTCCCTTTAATTGGTTTAATTATAGATGAAATTTCAGCATAGTTTGTATATTCAATGTCATTAACATTAATAGTATTGTAAGGATAAGGTATATCAGTATTACTGTTAAATAAATTATTAAAATAATTATACCAGAATTTAGTAATATTAACTATACCATATTCATTTTCAATGTTATTTGGTGTGGAAGAGTTTTTTTTCTTCAGATTGTTTGAAATCTCCTTCCAAAAATTATTACGATTTTTAATTAATTTTAAGGCAATCTTATTAGATTCTGATTGATTAGATATAAATTTACTACGTCGCAATTCGTATTTGAAATTTTTTCTCGAATTAACCATATTATCATAGCATATTCAAGCCAAGGGTTTGTTATTATATTTCTAAGTTAAATAGTTAGATCTGGCAATAACATGTTTCTCATGTACATTATTATTCCACTCCATACGTGCATATTTACATTTATTAGTTACTGAATATATATCGTTAGAACAATATACAAGAATACTCAATAAAGAATTACATAAGTAATCCGAATAATTAATATTACTATCAAAAGAATATATATCATTAATTAATTTTCCTAAGTTAATCTTAGTATCAATATTATATTTCAAAATTTGTTTCTTATCAAGTCTATTCCATTGAATTTTGTTATGAATAATACAATTATTATAGCTAATTGAGCTAGGAATAGTATTCTTATTTATGATAAAAACTAATGGATGATGATCTGATAATATAAAGGAGTAATCAATTTTAATATCTAAAATGGATGAATGCATATCAAAAGTCGATAATAAGTGATCTAACAATGAACATGTTTTCCACGCCGAACTAACACAAGTATAGCTCTCAGAATATAGTAGTGATTTATCTGACATAATATTATTGTTATCCTCACAATATTTAATTAAAGTATTACTAAAGTATGAATCAGGATTAGAAATATTAGCATTAAAATCTCCTACTATACAATAATTAGATGTATTTAAGAATTCACAATATAATAACAGTTGAACGAGATGACTTTCAAATAAACTAATATTATTAGGACTCTCATATGGTAGATATATATTAATAATGTAGAAATCGAATACTTTAATACATATAAGCCAATTATATTCAGATTGCATAATACTTATATATCTATCTATTCCCTTTTTCCACATAAAACCAACACCACCAAAAGGTTTGCCGGTTCTCAATTTTGTGTTATCAAAAGAAGCATTACCATAACCACTATAACTATTATTATTGGTATTGAACATAGAACATTCCTCAGAGGAAAGCCAGTGTTCCTGAAAACAAAATAAATCAATATTAGGATAAGTATCTAAAAATAATATTAGCCTTGTTCTTGAAACCATTGCAGTTTAAGGACAATAAATTTAATTTATTGTGTAAATCCATTATTATAGATTACTCTTAACATTAACATTATTGTCATGATTAGCTTTATTAAAAAAAAGTTTAATCAAAATACCACTAGGCCATCTTTCAAAGTTATATACATCTTGGACATTGTTAATCATCAGAATTACCTTAAATGAAGAGACAAAGTGGTGAGAAGTAATGATTTTCTCCACTGAACATTCTTTAGATGTAACATCAAATTCTTTACATATATACGATGTAATATAGTCAGCGGTAACATCATTATTTAACCTAGATAGGAATAAATGATATCGTCTTGGAGGAGTTTATATATATATATATATATATATTAGTTAATATACAATATTTTAATTCACACATAATGATTCATTTACTTACGCGAATTAATAAGTTAACTAACATAGATAATACATTAAATAGCTCACTTTAACTATTTATTTAAATTATAAATATATATTTTTTTATAATTTTGTAAGCAAAATTGTTATTATATATAATGAAACAAATTCTGGAAAATCATATGAATTAAAATAAAATAATGTTGTTATGAATTTGATATTATTCATAGGAACTAGAGATATTCAAAATGACTTAAAAGAGGAGATAAAACTAATAATAAAGAATAAGTAAATGTATTAACAATATTGATTTACACATGCCATAGTTTGGCCCGTATATGCCCAATAAACCAAACGCGTTGCGCGTCAACGTTAAATATATAACAACGTTCCACCAGTGTATATATTATAGGTCAAATAAACACTTTGGATATAATTATTTTATTTATGCAATATATGTTCCAATTTGTATATTTTATAGGTCAAATAAACACTTTGGATATGATTATGTTATGTATTCAATGTATGTTCCGATTTTGTATATTTTATAGGTCAAATAAACACTTTGGATATGATTATTTTATGTATTCAATGTATGTTCCAATTTTGTATATTTTATAGGTCAAATAAATACTTTGGATATCATTAATTTATGTATTCAATATATATTCAAATTTGTATATTAATATATACAATTATATAAGTCAAATAAATACATTGGATATTACATTATAATTACAGATAATACAATACAATAAATACATTGATATATTTAATTTCTATTTTAAGTACACTGTTGGGACAATTAAGTGAACCTAGTAAGGTATGTCCCTCTATGAATGTTATCGCATAAATAATGTCTCCTGGGTGCTAATATATAATTATATACAACAGCTGAAGACGATACATTATGCATGTATGGTGCTCTACTAAATGTGATGATATATATGATCGGAGAATAGTTTCATAGAGTGCCCAAAAAGCTTGCCCTGGGGCTATAGTTACTTACCCAAGCAACCAGAAACTAGTTGCCGAAACGTAACATTATAGGTCAAATAATATGTTCCAATAGGTGGTATAATTATAGGTAGTTTGTGAGAAGATAAACGGTTTCCTTTTACATATAAAAATCAATATTTGAACGTCTAATTTTACCCATAAATAAACACCTAGTGGAACTTATATTTTAACCCATAAATAAACACTTAGTGGAACGTATATTTTTACCCATACACAGTAAAAAAGAAACGTAAAACAATTCATTCATTTATTACAGGAACAATACACATCATACGGATATGATATAACACGTGAATAATATATATGATAATAAACTAGGAATGCAAGGGTATATTTGTAATGATAATAATATAAGTATGTATACATATATGAACATATATGATTATAATATACATATATAGTATATAGTATGCGAATATAGAGATTTCTGTTCAATAAATATCACAGTGTATAATGCCATATATATATACGAAATTCACGAAGACGATACCGGATCCTAGAGATGATCTTTAATATACTCATGGAGATATTCACCATATCCAAGCAGGAAGATCATCTTGTTTATTCTGTTTATTCTGTTTATTATAAATTGTATATTAATATAAATCAATTATGATGACAAAATCATATATATATATATGTGTATACTGTAACTAGTTGTGTATAATGGATAATAGACTAGCTGGACCATACAAGTGCAAAACAGATGCAAGGTATCGCGTGGTAAAGTTATCCCTTAGCCAATCAGGGAGGGCTGTGTTCCCTAGTCACACACGCAGTTCGTGCGTCAACCTGATTCACGAAGTAAACATGTTACATAATGGGACGTCCGATATCTAGTTCGTTAGTCTGATATGGAACGTAAATTACATAATTACACACACGTACATGCACATACTATGTATAGTTATATAAGTATATATATATATATATATATATATATATATATATATATATATATATTCATGAAGATATTCATCTAAATAATTATTAATTAGTAAATTAGAATTATTAAAATAATATATAATAAATAATTAATAATATACAATTAAATATTATTAATTAATAATAATTATTGATATATAATTATTAATTAATAAATTAGAATTGAATAATTAATAATTATTAAAATAATATATAATTAATAATTATTAATATATAATTAATTATTATTATTTAATAATAATTATTAATAAATAATTATTAATTAGTAAATTAGAATTGAATAATTATTAATTATTAAAATAATATATAATTAATAATTAATAATTTTACGGCACTAATGTATATATACATATAATATATATATATATATATATATATATATATATATAATCATATTATTTATTGTTGTGTTATATCTATAGATATTATAATTATAACTTAAATACATATTCCCATATAATAATGTTTATATTATATATGTATCTATATTATAATATTTATTTGTATATAATATACTTAATTTAATATTTTGATTATTATCAATAAGTGATATTAAATGTTCCAAATAAAATGTATTTATTGTACAATTTTAGGTTTTAAAGATGGTTATTAATTTTTTTTTGTACAGTTGTAAACCAGTTGTAATTTTGGTCTATCCGGAGTGTCGCCCATCGATATAAATAAATTCTTTCTTTATATAGATGGTGTCGCCTCCTCGGAATAACGCCTCCTACTTTATTTAGCGGGTGTCGTGAATGCGCAGGTCAGCAAGGGATTATAATTATACAATGCTTGCTTGATTACTATACATTTATATTCACATATAAAAACATATGTACAGTGTACGTCGTACATATACAGATATGCGTGTAACCATATATTCATGCAAAGTATACTTGTATGTACTATGTGTATGTGTGTATGTGTATGTATGAGTGTGAGTGTGTGTATATATACATATATATCTTTATACAATTTTACTAGATAAATAACTATTATTATTAGATTTATTATTAGATTACTAATAATCTATATATATTTCATACACTACATTTATAATATGTGTATCTTGTACTTGTGTTATATTATATACTATAGTGTATACAATAGTATGATTGCACTGTGAAATGCATTGCAGTTTGCATTTCATATATCTAGTATATACTAGTATATACTATAACATATGTTATTTGATACATAATATGTAATACATACTATGTATACATTATATATTCAAAACATATATTTAGTTGTAATTAATATATTAATACATATTTACATATGTTTTACATAATTTGATAATTTGATACTATATATTAAATATATTATAATATGGTATAATATAAATATGATTATTTCATAAATTTCTAAAAAAAATGCCTTATAGTAAAAAAAATATGTTTAATATATTTTCTAAAATATGTTCACAAAATTGAGTAAACTTGGATTTTTTTCGGATATTATTAATCAAGTTGTAATTACTAATTATATATACGACTTGATATGTCCAGTTATAATATATATATATATATATATATATATATATATATATATATATATATATATATATAGATATATAATATACGGAATGAGAAGACAAAACGGGCATATAAATACGGAATACGCTGACACGAAGATTAGGCCGACAATTTTGTGTCAACCACCTATTTTAATTTATGAATTACTATATGTTAGAGAAATAATTGGTATCTAATTAAATAATATTTTAATAATCGTTATATTATAATGAATATATTTAATTATCATTTGGTTTTATAGAGAATAGACTATAAATAATTACATTTTTAGATTTCTGCGTGTATATACTTGGTTACACAAAAAAACGGAATCTGTTGACACACTGTTTTTACCGAAATACAGCAACTTAATGCGTATATGTCAAATGGCAATTTATGAATTAATATATTAAATGTACTTTAGAATAAATATATTGAATAAAAATATAAAAGATGTTATTAATTAAAAATATACATTTTGAATTAAATATTATTATTATTTTGTAAAAATATACATCAATTTCTATTTATAATCAAAGATTTGTATGACTCATAAAAACTTAGGAAATAGTAGTAATTATTTAAATTTCAATATTATTATTTCAGATTATTTCAAAATTTGAATAATAATAAATAATTTGTATATTATTAAATATAGTAGGTATTATATTTTAATAAATTATCTATGTATATATATAGTAAATAAATATATAAATGTATGTTATATATTATTGAATATAGAATCGTAAGTAAGATACTATAGTAACATTTTCGAAATATTTGTTTTTCAATAAGTTATTTATTTTTCATTATATTACATTATAATGATTATTAATTCATTTTAACCTTCCTATATAATATCTAATATTAGTAATATTACTATAATTTTTAATATTTCCAAACTAGTATAAAATGTAAATACTATACATTTATAGTCTACGAATAACCCAACTATAATGTATTTGTACGATATAAATAAAACCATAGGAATACGATTTTTTATATTGATGCTATTATAATAAATTTGATATCATTAGACATATTATTAAATTCTATAATAGAAGTATTTTAGTTTATTTTTATTTAAAAAAAAGTTATGCACAAAAAAAATAGTAAAAATAATACATGGTGTAGATAGGAATTATGCATGTTTTAATTAATTTATAATACTTATGCAATCATGATTCATTCAATAATTTATATTTTTTAATAGTATATATTCGATATTATTAACACATAGATTAATAATCATATTTGTATCCGCTTTTTGTATTGTATTCAATAAATATATATTATTATTATATAATTATTATAATATATACACACTTATATAATTATGTAAGCCTATTTATTTAGTATTAACAAAGATTTTGCGAAGCAAAGATATAACACTCCCTATACATGCAACATAATTTAGTAATATCCCCTGCTGCTGCTAGCAGTAGTATCGAAATCACTGAAATAGATTTAGGTTAGGCTCTATTTGCATACAAAAATTTTTTCATTGCTCTATTAAATTACATGCAATATAAATTAGCTTTTATTTACTAAATATATACTTATAGCATTTAAAACATACATATCATATTTGTTTATTATATATTAGTAATGAACACTTAGTTTTCATCATATAAATATTAATTTAAAGCATATTATTTAACATTTTAAAAGTGTTTAGTTAAATACGAATTTACATTATAGATAACACATAGTTCCTAAAAGTAACCCGCTATAGGTGGTACTGGGGTATTTTGTATACAAATTCGAAAAACACGATTTCGCGTAAGTGTTATATCTTTCCTTCGGAAAATCTTTGGTATTAATTCAATATAAATATAATGGGATATGTATATAGATATACAAAATGTTTAATCTGGTATATATATATACCTCAATCCAAAGTGGCGAGTATTAGAATCATTTAGAATTATATTTTAAAGTGATGCCACACATGAAAATATACGCACGAAACAACCTCACTTGCGAATATCAAACGTTTCTATAAAAACATAATTATTTTCAAAATGCATGCGAATATTCGTAGGTATTTACGTTTTACTTCTATTTATATACCTCACTTTAACTCTCCCTAATAAATTCAATATAATGTTAACATTTTAATTAATACATGTAAAAATGTATATAATTATACGAGGGATTTCCATATAGTTTAGGTGTGGAATAGACTTTATAGATATAATAGCCATACCCGAGCTAGCTTTGCTATGTTTTTTATTGTTTATCTATCTATTTTTTATTAATTATAGCGATTCCTGATTCTGCATTTCTGCCGTACACGACCCGTAACATTATTTATTATATATTAACTCATTGATAACAAAATTATTGTCTAATTAATTGATAACGAATTATATTGTTGATTTTATTTTATATTGTATAAAATACTTTTACTATAATTTTAAATAAGCATTTTTTATATTTTCGATAATGATAAGTTATTAGTATTTAAATCGTAATTGAACCAAAATCATATTTTGATACCCGAAACCTTCCATGTAGTCAATTACCCGAAACTACCCAACATCATTTACAACACTAATATGTATATTATATTTAAATATTTATAAAAATATATATATATATTAGTCATTAATATTTTCTTGTATAAAAGAATAATAAATTAATTATGGATTCTTACATGTCAATTTTATTTCAAATTAAAATACTAAATATATCAATTGTATCAATTATGTTATATTCATTTAAACAATAATCAATTAATTATTCTTGAAAACTTATATAAATCTTTATATTTGATCAACATTAATAATTTAATTTATATCAAAAACAGATTTTATGTATTTGTATCAAATAATCATAAATATATTTAATTGTATTTCATTTATTTATATTTGTTAGTGTAATTATATTAGAATAATACATTACATAAATATTATTATTTGATTCAAACATTAACATAATTATCAAAATCAAATTTAGTATATTTGTATATGAATCATTAATCAGAAATGTATTTATATTAAAGTATATTTGTATATACAAGTTGTTAAGTTATTAGAAAAAGAATCAATGCGTTAAATACATTATTTATTAACTTTGTACATTTATCACGGCTCTTATAGATAGGCGTCTAGCATTGCTTAATCATGTGAGACGGTGATGTATGGGAATATCCCTAGCACTCGGCGTGTGTTAGTATAATGCGAGATAATAATAATAATACACAAAGTAATAGTGATAATAACATAACATCACCTCTTCTAAGAAGAAGATATATTACAGGACAAATCGGTAGGGAGTGTGCCTGTTCCTGGAGCTTCGGCGTATAGTTTCCTAAGCTGCTTTTGTTCTATAATAGCTGTGTGTGAGAGGATGGTATTATTATCAGATGGTGGTGTTGGGTAATTAGATAAATGTAGTGTTTGAGTGGGGGTATTCTCTATGGTGGTGTAATTTTCTTGGGGTTAGTTGTAGGTGTTGATCGTATTTTATGTCTTGTACGTCATAGGATGTTTCCCGTATGGGTACACATGACATATGATTCTGGTTCGTTTCTTGACAATGGTAGCTGGGGATCATGTGAATTTTAAGGAGTCTCGAATTTGACAGATTTGAACGTTATGTACGATGTATGCAGTTTTCTTGCAAGTAATGTCATCTAGTTAATTTATGTCTGTTTGATGTGTTTGTAGTTTCGTGCGTTCTGATGTTTGGATTGATGTAAGAGTAGGTGTAGAGGGCTGGGGTCATCATATTTTGAGGGTTATTTCTCTAAGATAGTAGTGCTTTAGTTATCTTATTGATGTCTGTATTTTTTATAATGTTCTTTATGGTCTGAACGTGTCTTTCTATGAATTCATTTGATGCTAGGTAGTGAGGACTGGATGAAATGTGGGTGATGTCCTATTAGTGGAGGACATATATGGTATGCTTCTGATGTTTGGTGGTAGTTTCCAATTGCTTATTGGATGTGTCTGGAATCTTTCGCATTGGTTGGAATACCATATTACATATAATATCATGATGTCGCCTTACTTCTTTGGTGCATATGTTATGCTGGATACCTATGCTGTAGGCTTATTTACCGATATGATGATTCCTTTGGACATCATACGCTATAGTTCTATATATACTTTAAAGTTGATTTCGACACATTTATTCGCATGTAACAAGGGTCGTACTTATTTGTCGAGGCTTATTTGAAGTGTTACGGGGAATATTCTGGTATCATTTTTGGCGGGTGGTTTTGATATAGGTGGGATTATGTCTGTGCATAATATTTTTATGAGGCTTAGCCTTCTGCAGATGTGTCTATTAGTCATATTATAGGGGGTTGTGGGGATTCGACTATAGTGAAGTTTATATCGTATAATATGCCATTATAATTATAACATATTATTGTTATGCCGTAGGTCGCAATAGGTTTATTTTCATATGCTAAGAGTATGTATGGATAGGGGTTAGTTAAGTAGGCTTTCTAATGTTATTGTATACCTTAAAGGATAGTACATTACTTTAAGACCCTTTGTCAACTTTAAATAATATATATGTTCTATTTTTAAAGGGTATGAATAGTTTAACATAATTTAATAAAAACCTTGTATCTTATGTCCTGGTCTGCTACATGTAAGTTTGATGTAATTTAGTGGACTCCTGTTTCTTATAGTTCTTATAGTAATGTCTGCTCCTACAGAAGGATTTGAAGTTATTCATCTTGTTACAAGCATTGCATCTGAGTCCGAGAGCTGCTTCCTGTAATTTATTTCAACATAGTTTTTTTTGTAGTTTTAAACTATATAATTGAAACAAAATATTAATTAGTAAATAATTTAAAGTGTTATATATTACTAACGTTAATCAGTACATGATACCGTGTTGAAACTCATCAAATAAACTGGATTGCAGGTATCCAATTCTATATAATTTAAATATATTAATAAATATATATATACTTAATAGTTACTGATATTTTGAGTAACATATATGTATATATGAGTAATTTATATATATAAAAAATAGTTAGTAGATAATTAAGTATGATAATAAATATTATATACGATTAAATAGTGATATAAAATGAACCAAATAAAACATGCATATTGGAGTATATAAATTACCGGCAAAGATCTAAAAATTATTTAGCTGTAGTAAGTTTGGTGGTGGTAGGTGCGATATGTATTTTTGAGACGGCCATTTTGTTGAATTCATATATGTAGAGATAAGGAAGCATTTTCTCTTTTTTTTAAATGTTTCTAAAATACTATTTATTGATTTAAACTATTTTTTTTATTATATAAAAAAGAAAGAAAATCATATCTATTACATAAAAGTAACAAATATATATTTTACAAATAATAATTCTATTTTTGAATATGGGTTTTGTTATATTATTCATATATATGTTAATTATATATAGAAAAATAATTAGGTAGATAGCTTTGTACTTTTATCTAAACATTCATTTATATATGTAAACATAGCATATATTATTTCTAGTAAAATGCATTTGAAAAGTCAACAATAAATAAATTGTAAAGTAATTACATTATGCATTCAGCTAATATAAAATCAATATTATAAAATAATAGTTAATAGTTTATAAGTTAAAGTTAATAATTAATAAGTTTTTTTATCTATATATAAATGTAATTTTTATAGAATTTATATATTAGATATAAAATATTATATAACAATATATTTTAAATATCATGCTATAAAATATGCTTTTTATGTTATTTAAAAACTTATTTAATTGGTAATTTGTTCATAGTTACTAAATAACATATATGTTATATATGCTATATCATCAATTAATAGTACATATTGGTGATCTAAATTTTCAAATCTTTCAATTCAAGTTTCAAATCGAGTCACATCATTTTCAAACATTTATATAAATTATTATTTCAAATCTTAAATCTAATTTTCGAGTCAATTCGAGTCACACATATTTAATTTTCAAAAATTTGTATGGATTAAATTCACTATTTATCATAGTATTGTAGCCACATTATTATACGTAATATGTAATTTATATACTTATAAATTATATAAGTCATTATTTATATGTATATATATATATACAATAAATGCTCCTTTTTTTCGAGTTTATTCCAAATTATAGTACTAATCGAACTTATTAAATATATTCCTATTATATATAATAGGAATATATTTAATAAGTTCGATTAGTACTATAATTTGGAATAAACTCGAAAAAAAAGGAGCATTTATACGATCAGAGTGATAGATTATTAATATAGATGTAGGGAACTAAATTAGTGAACAAACGTATATTAATAGATAATAGATAAGGACAGGTAGCTAATTGCATATCCTAAATTATTATTATATAATACTCATGAATCGATTTTATATGATACATTGGATGGCATTTAGTGTATGATACACTCTCAATATATAACTCTATGTAGAGAAATATGTACACTTATTAACTATTTTAGTGTTTGTATATTATATATGTGTGTATATATGCATGTATGTAGGTAGGTGTTTATTTAGTTAGATAGGTATGCAGGTAGGTATATGTGTAGATGGATAGATAGTCAGGCAAATATGTAGGCAAGTATACAGGTGGGGAGGTAGGCAGTCAGGTATGTAGGACCTACATATATATATACATTGGGAAAGTAGATAGGTATGTATGTAGGTAGATAGGTGGGTAGTATAGTTAGGTAGGTTGTAGGGCAGGGAGGTATGTATGTAGGTAGATATATGGATGGGTGGGTAGATAGGAGGTAGGTAGGTGGGTGATAGGGTAGTTATATAGGCAAGTAGGTTGGTAGGTAGTCATGAAGGTAGAGATATGGGTGGGTAGTTAGGTGGGTGGGTGGAAAGGTAGATAGATAGTTAGGTGGGTGGTAGGGTAGTGTATGCATATAGGTAAGTAGGTACTCAGGAAGATATTTAGGTATATGAGTGGGTGGGTAGGTAAGTAGGTTGGTGGTAGGGTATGCATATAGGCAAGTAGGTGGATGGGTAGATAGTCAGGTAGATATATGTATGGGTGGGTAGTTAGGTGGGTGGATGGATAGGTAGATATGTGAGTAGGTAGATAGATAGGTAGGCGGGTTGTTGGGTAGGGTATGTATATGGGCATGTAGGTGGCTGGGTAGGTAGTCATGCATATACTTAGGTTGGTAAGTAGGTAGGTATATAGGTGGGTAAGTAGGTATTCATGTAGATATGTAGCTATAGTAGGTATGTAGGAAATCTGCAATGGAATTTGTTTATGTTTACTGTGCTCTCACATTATACTTTGTTTGTAGAAGTAAAGGGGATCAACTGTATATTAGATGATGGGAAGTTTTTACTATCAATAAATTCAATAATTTATGTGACAAACATTGTTTTATGATTTGAAAGTTTTCGAATACAGGAATTGGTAAAGATTTGATGTCTTCAAACATTTTTTTGGTGATTTGAATGTCTTCGAATACATGACATGGTAGAGATTTGATGTCTCCAAACATTTTTTTAATGATTTGAAAGTCTTCGAAGACAAGCAAAGATTTGAATTTTTAGATCACTAGTACATATTACAATTTGTTCTGATATTAACTAATTTATCCATTGAGATCCTCTTAATTAATAAATATATATATATATTTATATACACAAAATTAATTTACCTTACTATGGCAAGCTTTTTCGGCACTTTATGAATCGCATTCTCAGATCATTTATATCTCTCATCACATTTAGTAGAGCACCAGACATGCATACTATATCGTCCATCGATTGCTGTATATAGTTCTTTATAGGCACCCACGATACGTCATTTATGAGATGACATTCAGAGAGGAACATATCTCGCCAGGTTCACTTTATTGCCCCAACAGTGTCCTGAATATAGAAATTAGAAAAATATAGATAAGTATAAATATAGATAACTATATTTATTAATATATATATAAGTTAAATTTGTTTTATAAATAAAATTACTTATTGGCGGAATAAGTCTTAATAGATTACTAAATAAGTCGTCAGAGATTACTTTAATAAATTAATATGAGTAATTAAGAATTAAGTAATATCACTACTCATTAGTAACCTCGTACCACTTGTAAAGTTAAGTGTTTTCATAATTCTACAATTATTATTCTAATATTTATATTTATCATTAATTATTGATGGAAAATATAATATATACAAATATGTATATAAATAATAAATCTAGATTAGAAATTAAAATAATTTAAGATAACTATAATGTTAAATTCATAAATAATACTTTTAGAATAAACTAAATTTAATAAGACGTACTAGATTACATAGTCCGAAATGACCTCGTACAAGATTAATTTTAGATAAGTTTTTTTATAGATAAGTTAAATTGGTCTATAAATAAAATTACTTATTGACGAAATAAGTCAATAGATTACTCAAAAAGTCGTCAGAGATTACTTTAATAAATTTATATGAGTAATTAATAATTAAATTATTATGGCACGAGGTAATTAGAATGTACGTAATTTAAAAGTACGACTTATTACTAAGTTATTAAATAAGTTATTAGTACTCTCTTACGACTTGTAAAATTAAGTGTTTTCATAATTATAGAATTATTCTAATATTTATATTTAATTATTAATTACTGATGGAAAATATAATATATATATATGTATATAAATGATGACTATAGAGTCGAAATTAAAATAATCTAAGATAACTATAATATTAAATTCATAAATAATACTTTTAGAATAAATTTAATAAGACGTACTAGATTATATAGTCCGAAATGATCTCGTACAAGATTACTTTCTACCGTAATTAATACTAAACATGTTATTAAAATATAAGTTATAAATCATACTATAATTATGATGTATAAATATTAATTATTAAACACTATATGATTATACAGATAATAATATACTAAACATAATAATATAATTTTAACACTAAATGAATACGATTTTATTAATTTTATAGTTAATAAATTATCATATTTAAAATTATACTATAATAAATTATTATAAAATAATTATCAACAATTATGTATACATTACTAAACAAGTAATATTATAGTAAATATATTATGTGTATTAATAATACTATTATATTATGAATTTTTATTATATATAATGATTATCATTATGATAAGTAAATAAATATTAAGAATGTAAATTGAGCATTACTGTAATGATTACATCATTTATTTAATTAATATAAATTAATTTAATAAATGATTTATCTAGTTGACAATATTATAAATTTAACAATAATTTATGTTATACAATTATCAATAATCATTTTTATAATTATATTTCATATAATATTATACACAACATTTAAAATATGTCTAGTGAGCATGTTTTAGATTTAGAGTTTAAAATCGCGTTATTGTATTTGTATGGTGTTTATTAGTTATGTGTATTTGCACATAATATAATATATTATTAATATATTGATTAATTCAAATCTAATTTAATACTGTTACTCGAGTAATCAAAATAAAAAGTTTCCATATTTTATTCACAATACTATTATTATAACTTTAATATTCACAATTATTTATTATAAATTAAATTATTGTATTAATAATTATTACGAAAAATAAATTTAATAATATAAAGCAGATTTAAAAACACATGTTATATTCAATTATTGAATATTTGAAATGGTATTTTTTAAATAATTTAAAATATATAGATAATATTAAAAATGTTGTATATAATTAACTGTTAATTCAATTTACAATTTAATTTATAAATATATTATTTAAAAATATTATATTAATAAAAAACTAACATATAATTGTCTGTATAACTTGTTTAGATGAATATATTCAAATGAATTAAAATTATAGTTTATTTACATCAATGATTAAAATAACGCATGCGCATTGAATATTCTCATTATAATATGAAACTAGAGTATATGATTCATCATAAATAATGGATACCTAGTAGCGGATTATATGCAATCTTAATTGTAACCCCATTCGTGTTTATTATGCATGAATAAAATTGAATACCATTCCGGTATACTTTGCGTGGGTTTTTTTAGGTTGACAATTATTTTGTATATTTGTCATTAATGATTATTTTATAAAACCAAATATGGAACATTATATTATATATATTAATTAAGTATAATATAAAATTTCAAATTGATACCTATTGTTAAAAAAAGGTATGCCCATTAGGTATATTTTTGATTGTCAGCCGTTCCCGTAAAGAATGACTATATATATATATATATATATATGTATTACTACTAGTATACGTATATTATAACTATATTATAGCTATATTACTACTTATTAAATTACTACTGAAGTAAACACATTTATTTTGAATGTATTTAAATTAGTACTAGTATATATATGCAAGGTTATGCATTGTTATAAAAGTACAACTGAGTAACAAAATATTACTAACAATCTTTAAAATCTAAATTTGTACTATAAATACATTATTATTTTGAATATTTAATATCACTTATTGATTATAATATATAATATATTATATATATATATAGTATACAAATATTAAATTAAGTATATTATATACAAATAAATATTATACTATGTATACATATATAATATAAACATTATTATATGGGAATAATATATAAATTATAAAATATAATATATTATATATATAGTATCAAAGTATAACATTATATACAAATAAATATTATAAAATTACAACAGGATTACAACTGCGTTTTAGTGCATTGCAAAATATGACTAATTATAATTCTATATAAAGGGCATAGAACTAGAGAGCTTTTCTCTAGCTCTATGGTAAAGGATAACACCTATCAATTATATAAGTATATATGTTCATATTTAACAATAAGATTATTACATTACCTTATTAAATCAACTTGTAGTATATGATATACAATCTAAATATTGATAAATTGTTAATATAGGAAGTAATATCCAACAAAGTAAATAAACACTTCCGTTAATTTCAATTGTCGCGCCAAACACAATTAAATGCGCAGTGGGTGATGCAATGGGCGACGCCCTTTGGGCGTATCTTATATCAACGCTGCATTTCACACATTATAACGACTTGTTATATATATATAATCATATTATTAATAGTTGTTTTACCCAATTATATCTTATATACATATTTTAATATAATAATGTATATTTCCAAAATAATGAACTAATTAGTTCATTAGTGCATTAGTACTTTAATATGGGATGTGAAATAAATCACATAAATATTAAACAGAAATAAGTGTATACATTAACACTATTAGATAATATATATATATATATATATATATAGATATATATATATATATATATATATATATATATATATATATATATATATATATATATATTTATGTGTGTATGTATGTGTATGTGTGTATGTGTGTGTGCGTGCGTATGTATATATTATACAATTATATTGATATAGAATTCTATTAATTATAATTCTTATTGATAAGAGATATATTTTATAAAATATAATATTGCACAATAGATATCGCTGTTGTAATATCCAATGTGTTTATTTAACCTATACAGTATACAAATTTGAATATATATTGAATACATAAATTAATGATATCCAAAGTGATTATTTGACCTATAAAATATACAAATTGGAACCTATATTGCATAAATAAAATAATTATATCCAAAGTATTTATTTGACCTATAATATATACAATATTGGAACGTTGTTATATATTTTACGTTGACATGCAACGTGTTTGGTTGCTTGGGTATCAATTAAGGGGATATCTCAATAGATAAATTAATTAATATCGCAAAAAAATGTTAATATATACTATTATATTAATCAGTTTAGAAATAAAATAAAAAGCATCTTTTATAGCACGATATTTAAAATAAATTATATATTTTGAAATCTACATTCCTAAATAATTTAAATTGTTATATAATATGTTATATCTAATGTATAAATTCTATAAAAATTACATTTATATATATAGATGAGAAAATATAAAACTATTACTTTAAAATATTGATATTATATTATCTAAATTAATAATGTTATTACTTTACAATTTATTTATTGAATTAATTTATTGTTGACTTTTCATTTTATATCACTAGTTAATCGAATATAATCAAAACTCAAACTATCAGTAACTATATTATATATATATATATATATATATATATATATATATATATATATACATATATTTATATATATATATATACATTTTAAATGAATTAATAATTACTAATTTGTTTTAATTATATAGTTTCACTAAGATCACGAAAAAAACTATTTGTTGAAAAAACTACTGGACGCAGCTCTCGGACACATATACAATGCTTGCAATAGGATGAATCCGTCTGTAGGAACCGATATTACGATAAGAACTACAAGAAACAGGTAATCCACTACATTACGTCAAAATACATATAGCAGACCCGGACACATGAGACGAGGTTTTTATTAATGTATTCATACCCTTTAAAAAGAGAACATATATATATATATATATATAATTTAATGTTGTCACAGGGTCTTAAGGTAATGTAATATCCTTTGAGGTATACCATAACCTACTTAACTGACCAATAAGGGACTTATGGCAATTAACCCATTGCAATCTACTGCATATCAACAATATTTTGTAATTATAATGGCATAGTATACAATATAAACTTCACTATAGTCGAATCCCCTCAATTCTCTATAATAAGACTAATAGACCTACCTGCAGAAGGCTAAGCCTCATAACAATGTGGGCAGTATTACTTCAAGATTATTGCTCCATACAATTCGCATAAATATCTTTATCTGACACAGAGAGGAGGTATGCCAACATCGAGCGATAACTACTACCCATAATTTTAAGCTGTTAACACTTTTGAAACTACATCTACGGAACATAATTTACCGATGAGAGTGAGAATAAACCTTTCTACATGCTAATACTCGTGCACATATCTTCCACTCCCATATGATTACAACGCATGCTCCAAAGACTCTAATATTTCAACATCTACATTATCTACCGAATAGGAAATGACATGATTATGGCAGACGCCTTCTCAATGTTACCCATAAAAACCCTTGACTATATAATAGTAGACATCAGGTAACATATACACTACATGTTTCACCCCAAAGACAGAACACATCATACGAATCACAAGTCAAGCAGACGATATGTGACAATTCATAGTATAAATATGGCAATAAGATAGGTGCCATCTACAAATAGAACTAAGAGCATTTTAGAGACGAACTTGCCATATACAATGACATAATATACAAGGTTTTGACAACACTAATAACCAAATTATCAATACCCGGCATACTAAGAAAACTGCATGCAGAATATGTTGTAGAATACAAGTTAATGATCCTCGCCCGAAACACGTTTTCTGGCCCACGATACGATAAGATATAAGATCGTGTTCCAACAACTGCAAACTATGCCAGACACATGCAAGAAGCAATTGGAAATCACCCCTAAACAGCAGATACATATCATCAATGCAATACCTTTCAAATGTAATAGTCTATTTATCTTATAAAATCTATTTATTAATATTTCTTAAGATTATGTTTATTCAAATATTAATATGTATATATACATATATTATAATAACCTGAGTTAAACGTTATACGGATGAAAAAAATAGTTCAAGAAAGTTTAATAATAAAATTGTGTGTATATTCATAGTTTCCGGCATGATTATAAAATAAAACATGCACATTAGAATTTCCTTTGTATATAATATTTATTATAATATGTATCAATAATATTATGCATAATTTTTTGGAAAAGTTATTTTTATTTAAACAAAATATATATAATAATATGCATACATATAACATATATTTATAAATATATAATATATAATATATATATATATATATATATATAAACACAACAATAATGCATATAAAACAATTGTTTAATACATTTTTAATATAAACATATTGTTTTCTATTTTGTAGTGTTAACATATTAATTAATATAATAAATAGTCATGACTATTTGCAAAATATAATCTAAATATAAGCTAAATAGAGTATACATAAAGTATAAATAGAGTATAAATATAATCCAAATATAAGCTAAATAGAGTTAAATATAAGCTTAATTATAGTCATAATAGGTTCTAGAAACTAACATCCTTAGAGTCTAAAATTAGTGACAAATGTTTCTATTTAGACTCTGTGTGTTTGATGGGTATGCGCGCTAAAGATACGACATTCGAAAATACATATACACAATATACACTATATATATGGATATCTATATGGATATATATATATATATATATCCCAAATCTCCAAGTACAATACACAAATTAGATACCTGTGATATTATTGTATATTGTATGTAATTAATTATTCTACATAATTCATTGTTAACGATTATTTTTATTAGTTATTCATAATATTAATCAATTTCATATTAATATTCTATTATTGTCCTATACTTCTATTTATTTAATATATGATCGACGAAAAGATACAAACAATACATGTTATTAATATTTATGCATATTAACAAAATCACAATTTGTGATTCATCATCAAAAGTTGTATCATCATTTTCATTTGTAACTGTGAATTGTATATACGGTAATATATATATAGAGTATACTCATATTAAATTATCTATGAATATGTGTGTATGCGGTATCTAAATATATATTAATATTTATATACTCTATACATGCATATTAATTTATAATATATTATATATATAATTTATAATAATATATGATATATAATATATAATATATACATAAAAGTAACTCTGACAAATCACAAGTATAATGATATATTAGGTGCGTAACACACAATTGAATATAAATAAGTTTGACGTTCGCTACTTATATATTCTTTCCGTTGATCATTTGTGATAAATGAAATACAAATATTGGGGAGTCAGAGTTAGATATATAATATTTACTATTACTAAACGAATATATAAAATGTATACGCAATTTTAGAATACATATTTTTATTATTTGAGCACTCTTTCGATTATATATGTTAATATTTGCGATCATAACTTTTAATATAATATTAAATATGATTTATATTTTCAAGAAAATTATGTTTTAAATTTTATACTTTATTAATTACTATTTAAACAAATATTAAACATGATAACAATATATATATTAAACTATAACATATATATATTTACACTTGAAATGTATACGAAATTTCAAATTGAATTTTTGTATTTAGATTACTTATTTCATTATTTATAGGACTCATGATATATATATATATATATATATATTTATAAATAAAGTGTTTATTTATTGAATTATTGAATTTATAATTGAAAAACTTTGAATGCAATTTACTCAGAATAATTATTTATCACTACCTATAAACTTCAACAGTTATCTACTCTCTGAATATGAATAGAATCAACCTAATTTTTCTTGTTATATATAAATGTAGCAAATAAATAGTTCTTAATTAAATTCGTCAACTTATTCTAGTTCTCTGAATTCTTCTAATTATAGTGGAATACATAAATCTAATATAATAGATTATAATCTTGATACTAATATCATAGCTGTAATTGAAAATCTGCCGAATTCGATTGATTATTCTCTTTATTTAAAATTATAAGATTCGTAGGATATACAAATTCATCAAATATTAATTATAAATCATATAAAGAGATATTGGAATATTTAATTATAATTACTTGACCTTATAATATTAAAATTAGATATATATATTGTATTGTTTTGTTCACACTTCTTTAACAGCAATACACGACGTGCATTGCATATATACATTGCACGTATTTCTTTCGTGTATTGCATACCTCACCTTATATGACACACGAGTGATATATTACATGCCATTTACAGACCGACGTGCGCTGCACGTTAAGTGTGAGTATTTGCATTAGCATTTTTAATATTCATATTCTAACAAGTGTATTACTATAGAGTTATATAATACTTAAAAATTAGTATAATTAGACATATTTTGGAAAAGCTGGAGCATATTGAACATTTGCATGGGCTGCATAGGAAATTTAAATTAATGTACATTAAAAAAAAAGTAAAAAATATGTAATATCACTTAAATCTCTATTTATAAATATAAAATCCTAAAACGTCGTTTTATGTAGGTTGCATATTGTGTTGAACAAATAAATCGAAAAAAAATACATCCGGTAATTTATTTTACATTTTACAGTATGTTTTTAATTTTTTAATTTCAAAATGAGTTTACTTATGTTTATTGATTTTTTAATAAATGTATTTCATTTAACTAGTATTTAGTTTATCTAATACATAAAGAAGTTATACTTAAACAAAATATGTTATTTTGTGAAATATGGTCATTTTATTGGTTTTGTAAGATAATTCAACGACTAATTTTGAACTACAATGTACCTATTGAAAACAAAATGTTGTTTAAATATAGTGTTGAGTATACTTTAAATTACCCTTGGTTATCGTAACAATAATTTACATCGAAAAAATGTCATATTATTCTTTGTTGATTTCTATAACGTGTGTTATCGTTAGAAAATATGTATACTTTATTCTTTCGATTATATATTTCGACTATGTATTAGCTTAAATAAATTATCAATCAAATATTAGTTATGTTTCTTTTAAATATAAGAGAGCTATAAAATATCTTTCAAATATATATGCAAAGAATAAATTGTTGTCAACCAGATTCATGTTGAAATCATCTTAGTTTTTCATCTTTATTCTTCAGAAATCACATTAGTAATGAAGAATTTAAAAAAGGAAGGATTTTTTATCATGCGATTAAATCTAAACTCATTACTGGATTTAAATCAATTTTTAATGAAATTTAAGTATCTAAATAATACATTTTTTAGATTTAGCTTTATTGGTGGTATTAATATTATAATGCACGCAATTTTTATGAAAATCAGAATATTTCATACGATTGGTTATAGGATGTCCAATTAAGACATCTAGAGTGTCCTATGGACTAATATGACCTCTAGATATATACTTATAACTTAATGAATATTCGATAACAAATATAGAAATTATAAATATAATTTTTAGAATGCTTTATTTTTTCATAATATATTGTTATATTATATATCGATACATTTGTATATTCTTGAGAAGGTTTTAAGTTGGCATTTTTTTTCATAAATTTAAAAACATAATAACAAAATCAGTTTATTGGAAATATCAGCAATATTTTGAATAATTAAAAAATAAAAAATTCTTTTTTAGACTATTTATATAATTATGATTATTTTATTCATTAAATTTTTTTTGTAGGATTTATGGTTTCTGAGATACTGAGAGTGTCCGTATTCGTGCATTTCCGTATTCGGTTACTTTCCCCTACAGCTTATTTTATTTTATATTTCTTGGGCTTTTGATACTATTGACAATACTCTACTAATTAAACATATTTAAGATATTAGTAGGTTATTGTAGGTACTCTTGCTTAGATTAAATCTTACTTAAATGAAAGAATATTTTCTATAAAAATTGATAACTATTATAATCTACTTGTAAAATGTATTACGGAGTTCATCGAAGTTATGTGTTAGGTCCACTGCTATTTTCCTTTTATATTTACATAATAAATATATTATATCTAATTTTCACTCTGTAAAATATTATATTTTTTCTGGTGATATTAAATTATATATTGAGCCAATTCCAATAATAGCTAATGTATCTGATAATATAGATCTAATTTATTGTATTACAATTATATTTTATAATTATAAATCCATTTTTACAAATCCATTTTTATGTTGAGTATAAACAAAACAACTAATAAATATATTTAGAATATAATCAGTTTTTCCTTCTGTTATCATTGTTCCTTGCAATAATATTTTAAAAAAAATTTATTTTCTATGATAACTAAATTTTCTCTCATCTGATAATTTGTTTAAATAAACTAATTATCAATTATATAAAATACGATCGATAAGGAAATTCTTACTTTAGAATGTACATTCTTAAGGACGTCCTTAATGTTAATGGAATCACTAGTTATATCACGTATATATTATTGTTACTATCTATATCATGATCTTCCTGCTACATCTATAACATGTTTAGGTACAATTATTAGATCATCGATAACAGTTTTACATTGAGTACAATTATATGATAATGAATTTTAATTATCACTTATATAATTCTAAATTCTTAAATATTTATCAGAGATCTATATATATAGATAAGATAAGATAAGATACATTTTATTATTGTAATCATTATAAAAGAAAACAATAAATGGACAAATAAAATAGTCAGAAGACTTTCGAGGTATTTGACCTTAATAATGCCATATGCATAATATATTATATAACAATTTTTTAAAGATATTTAAACAATTTTTTTTTAAATAATAATATTAGCCATCACATCGAACAAGTGATCACCATAAGTAATTATGAGAATCAACAAATGAAGGAAGCCTCAGGGTTGCCCATGCCCCATATGGGTTGACCAGACCCTGAGTATATCAAACTCATTATTGTTAGCATTTAAAACATGCATATGTATCATCCTATATAACCACAGTACACACTTGAACGATGCATATAAACCAAGTAAATAAACGGAGTGTATAATCATAATAATACACATAATAAAATAATAATAGCATATAACAAATAAGTTATCATTGCAGCATTGATGATCCATTGAGAGCTTCATAAGTAGTATCCAGTATTCTCCATCCAGATTAACCAGGAAGAATATGAAAAGTGTATATATGTTAATAAAATTGAATATTGTTAGTAATAGTAAAATTAATAATTATCAATATAAGAAATTTTTAACTTTTTAATGAAAAACTTGATATTTTTTATCAATTTCATCTTTATATTTAGTTTATTCCATAGTTTAATACTAGCAAAATGTACTGCATGTACGCTAATATTTAATCTACATTTAGGAATAACAAATGCGTATCTAGGTCTAGTTAATGTATAAGTACTTTTGACAAATTTATGTAAGAGATTAGTGTTAGCATTATCAGTATAAGCAATATATGCATTTTTTAATAATGTTATATTAACTATATCACATAATTTTAAAATATGATGTATTTTATAGATAAAATCAATATTAGATCGTAATGGTAGTTTATATATACATTTCAATACTTTTTTTGGCAGAATAATTATCTTATTTAAAGTATGCTTATAATTTGACCCCCAAGAGGCAGCACAATATGTTAATCTTGAATGAAATAAAGAATTATACAGTAATAATAATGACTGTTTATCAATTTTATTTCTAAGTTTGTAAATTACTGCTAGTATTCTATATAACTGAGAAGCTAATATTGTAATATGAGGTTTCCAAGTAAGTCTATTGTCAATAGTGACACCAAGAAATTTGAATTCATTAGTACATTTAATAGGTAAGTTGTTTAATGAAATGTTAAATGTATGAGGCTTATAAAGGCCAAAAGTCGTATACGACGTTTTATATAAATTTAATGTTAGTTTATATATTTATATCTTCTGCTATTAAAACTAATTGTTAATATTTTAAAGAATCGTCTTCCGAGTAATTTTAATTACTTAATAAAGTGTAAAGTTTATAAGAAATATCTACGAAACTCTTCCATACGGATATTACAAAATTAAAATTACAAGCTATCATTATATAGTAAACGGTCATTCATTGTAGATTCAGCTGATCTATGGAATGTGTTGCATGTGCCCTTAATAACCAATTTAAATTATTTGTCGTTTAAATGTATTATTATTAATTCGTAAAAATTATTTTATTATTTTAAATTTATAATGTACAACTACTTTATTATTATTTGTATATATTTTATATTTTATTACATAATAGATAATGTGTAACGTTAGTTTTGTGTCTAACTAAATATTCAATCAATCAATCATGCGATTTTTTTTAAATATCTGAGGCTATAACTCTGATAAATCAAATTAATATTAATACAAATAATAAATATTTATATTTCATATTATTTAATATAAAATATTAATATATAAATTAGACACAAATTTATTAAATTTGAATTTTCCATATTTTTACAAATGTGATCTGATAAAAATCAAAAAAATTCAACGCTCGAAACATTAGAGTTACTGAATTAGATCACATTATCATAGCTATTATTTGCATTCGAGCTGGTGTGAAACCCCCTTTACACGTAATACTATTTTAAACACAATTATTTTATTGAATTAGCGTGCACTATAAGTATTTTATAACTTAAATGTTATCATCATTATCATCATCAGCATCATCATCATATATATCATCAGTTTTGCTTTATCCTTCCTACAGTACAATCGACTTTTGGTCAGCTAATTTTCTTTCTAATTCAATTTAATTTGATTATATTTAATATATATATATATATATATATATACTTCCTTATTTATTTAGCACGATTTTCATTTATACGAATCACATTTACAAATCAAATAACTTTAATAATATATACAATAGTAAATATATACAAAATTATATTTATAATTATATACAAAATTGAAATTTAAAAATAAGTTATTATCATTTTATAATTGTAATTTTATAATTTTCTTATATTTTTTCAAATCACATTAATAATATATACAATAGTATATATATACAAAATTATAGTTCTAATGATATACAAAATTGAAATTTTAAAATAAGTTATTTTATAATTTACTTATATTTTTTTATTTTTTTATTCTTGTAATGCTGTTATCAAGTTGAGTGGGAAAATACCTAGTCAAGCTTTGCTTTTGTGTTTTCCTGAGTGTTTACACTCTATCTGATTCTAATATATATACTAATTTATTTATAAAAGTATATATTGACCGCTATATAATTATTAATATATACATATTTTATATGGAAGTAATGTATATGTAAATATTTTTCATGTGTGACCTATTTTTCTATAAATTAATATATTGATTTATTTAGTTAATTAATTTCATTTTAATTAATACTATTCATATATTTATATTTATTTTTTATTTTTTATTTATGAAATTAAATTATTGTATATTTCATTAATTTATCATGCTTTTTATTTTAATTATTACATAATATATATTTAATTTCATTATTTCATACTATATATTTGATTTAATTCTAATAATTATTTGTTGCAGTAAAGTATATATGAATTTTATATTTATGCATTGATATATATATATATATATATATATATATATATATTTATATATATTTGTGTTTATATATAATATATATATATACATCATTCCTGCATAAATATACATTAAAATATATATATAATGTATTCATATTTATATATATATATATATATTTATATATAGTATTAACTTATACGAAATAATAATGCCGCCTAAAATAAAAAATAAAGAATTACAAGAAGAAGCAATTTTAAAACTAAATACTATAATAGAAAATCAAAATAAAATAATATTAAATTTATCAAATATTAACTTAGAAAATAACAATATTATAACAAATCTAAATCTGACGATATCAAATAATCTAATAGAAATTAAAAATCAAGTACAGTTAAATTAAATATCCATGCAGGATACCATTACAACCTTAGAAGAGAAAACTAATAATAATATTATTAAATACTCATATATTGTTAAATATAACTTACCCTCATCCTCATCTACTGAGACTCCTACTAATCATCCCATAACTTTATATTATTGCTCATCCAAACCTTATATTGTAATCGAACATGTTTTACTTACCAATAGAAACTTAACATATATTAAATACTATTTGTTCACATTTGTCTCTATCCCAATACTATTATGAACTACTCTTTTAGATATCACTTTGCTAATATGGTACTATCATCTTATTTTACGATTGATAGTTTATATCATTCGAGGTCATCTCTTAATTCATCAGACTTTAAGTCCCTATTTATACGACCATATATTGATCCTGAAACCATTAAGACTGGTCGTATTCTCTTTCATGCCACCAAAGTATATATCACTAATTTAAAGTGTGTATATAATAGAAGGAGTTTAACCTACCAACTTCGTTCTAACATCGATGATGTTCCTATTGACTGGAAATATAATCCTTATAATCATAGTACTGAAGAGTTCGAGACATGGTCCTAATCATATGATTCCTTATGTGAATCGCGTAAAAAAGATATAACTGTTGAATGACTACCTGTACACTCTCCCAGATAGTATTCTTTTCAAATCCTTAATGCTAGATTAGTACATAATAAAGTTTATTTGATTACTCAATCAATTATTCATACTAATTGTTCTCTATATGTTATTACTGAGACTTGGATAACTAATAATGATTCCGCACTAGCTTCCCAACTAACCCCTGATGCTTTTAAATGATTGCTTGCTAATATGTCTACATCACATTGTAGTGGCGGCCTAGATCTGCTATTCTCATCGGAACTTAAGCTTATTTCATCATCTAACTCATGTTTCTCTTCATGTGAAATTCTGATATGTAATATTCTGTTTCCTTCCTTAGTTACCATTATAATTATACTTATCTACTGTCCACCTTCATCTAGTCTACGGAGTTTCTTAACTGGCCTCTCCTCTATCATAGAATCTATCACATCGGTTAACACGGTTATTCTTGGTGATTTTAATATTCAAATTAATAATGATAATTATTCTTCCTTATCTCTGAATGAACTTATATTTTAGTAGTCCTTGACGTAACATATTCTTTTTCCTACTAACACCATTGGTAATACTATTAACTTAGTTTTATCTTTAGCTAATTCTAATTTAATTTCATATCCCACTCAAAGTTATCTAATATCTGATTACTTTGCCATTTTATTTGATTTGAACTTGCCAGTGTCACAAATTAATCGACCTTCTAGATCGTTTCAGAAAATCTCCTCTATTTATAAACCAATGTTTGTTAACTCTGTATTTCATCAACATAACAAAAGTATATCATCTGATTTTTCTACACTTTTTGATTTTTTTAATTTGGCATTATCTCATTCGCTTGATATGTGTAACCCTCCATTACTCTTATCAACCAAACTTATTCTAAGTCTCCCTGGTTTAATACTAAGCTTATTAAACTAAGGCAACTACTGCATAGACTACAACGTAAATATTAATTCTCTAAACTTGACGTTGATCTTATTGCATTTAAAGTTTGTCGATCGCTTTATAAGAATAAACTTCTCTCTACCAAATCATCATACTTCACTGATATGCTCGGTAGTATGGAATATCTTCTTAGTAAGCTTACAAATTATCTTTTACCTTAGTAGGTAAATCCCAGACCAACCTGATTCAGTTCTTTGTTCGTTGTTTGCCAATTTATTCCAACAAAAAATGTCTAGTATTATCAATGTACTTACAAGCATCAACTCGGTACGACTCAATCCCAATTTAACATCCAATCTGAATCATTGGTCATTTTTTACGTTTCCCACACATGACTTTGTATTATCTCTGATGACATCCTTGAAAATGAATTCCCCCACTTGATCCAATTCCACTCAATCTACTTCATTCATTATCAACATCTTGTAATGGACTTATCACTGAAATCATTCATAGATATCTCTTATATCATCTATTGTTCCACATTCCATGAAATATTCATATATTATTCTGATTTAAAAAAAAACTACTCTTTACCAATCTAATTTATCAAGTTATCATCCAATATCTCAGTTATCATCAATATCTAAGACTTTAGAACGAGTTGTGTCCACTCAACTTATTAATTATATTACGTAAAATGCTATTATTGATAAATATCTTCCTCATCGTAGTACCGAAACAGCCCTTACTTTAATCATTAATGATATTCTAATATCTCTTGATAATAAAGCCCCATGCTATCTCGTACTACTTGACTTATCGAGTGCCTTTGATACCCTAGATCACAATATTCTTTCCATTAGACTTAATGAAATTGGTATATATGGTCAAGTCCATAATTGGTTTATGTATTTTGTTTCATCTAGAATATTTTCGGTGAAGATTAACTCCTTATTGTCTCCTCCTTATATTAACATACATGGTGTTCCATAAGGCTCTGTTCTTGGGCCATTCAAATGACTATGATAAATTGTATTATTGATCTCACTGAATGGTTCTCTCATAACTATCTCTCTTCTTAAATATGACTAAAACTGATACTATCATATTTTATAGACCCAGTTATCCTCTATCAATCACTCATCCTTTTTCACTATCTCTACCAACTTCTGAATCTATAACTACCCTCGATTTCACTCTAACCTCTCACCTATATTACTCTCCACATATTAATAAAAATGATTCGCACTGCCAATTATTTTCTATATAATATTAGAAAATCTCGTTATAAGCTTACCTTCGCCATGATGAAATGTTTAATTCATTCGCTAGTATTCAGCAGACTTATATATTGTTGTTCATTATTATGTAATTTACCTATTGACATTATGAACAAACTTTAGCGTATTCAATGTCGTGCTATACGTGTATTATATAAACAAAGTTTTTGCCTCAATAGTTTATATATCTGATTTAATGAGATCATTAGGCTGGCTTAATTTTATATATATTTGTATACATAGGCTAATCTGTATTACACATAAGGCTATATACCGTGGATTTCCTGAATATTTAGCTCAATCCATTACTATTCAGAGTACGAACAGATCCAGTAGGAAGTGCAACATCATGAAGTTGGTGAAACGATATACATCGTTAGCATACTCTGAATCAGCTTTCTCGGTTCTTGCTCAGAAAATCTGGAATTCACTTCCTTATTTTCAAGGTGTAACATCACTTTCGTTGTTTAAACTTAAACTTTATGTCCATTTTAAGTCATTGAAATTCGTTCTATTTATTATTCGTTTTCTATTTATTTTTGTTTTTGTTTTTTATTATCTAACGACGCATATAACCACACAGTATTTTTGTAGTCAATAAAATATATAAATAAAATATATATATATATATATATATATTTGGTATTTTGATTTTTTTAAACATATTATTATAATATCCCTTCTAATAACTTTTTCGTGTTCAGGCATCAATGGTTCACGAGAGAAATGTATTTATTTAAATAAGATTATTTCTAAATATTATTTTAATTCTTGTTTTATTTGTCTGCACAAGGATTGAACCCACCTCCATGATGTATTACGTATTAGATAACTGAGCGGACCATGCAGATTTAAAGAGATATATAAATATATATATATAATACTATATTCTATATACATTACTATACTAACTTTTTGTAGTGCTTTCATATCTAGTCACATATTGATCTTTTATTGTATCTATATATTTAAAATACAATTCAAAATATTTTTTAACATATTAGTGCGTATATTGTATAATATTAAAATATTAATTAATGTACACTAATAATCATATATGGTATCAATATATGATATCAATATTATACTAAAACAGTATAATATATCTAACACTATAGTGTATAGCATTTTATATTATAATTAATCGCCACTTAAAAAATTATTTAAAAATTGAAAGTATACACAAAGATTTTCCAAAGGAAAGATATTGTACTTGTGTAAATTTGTGTAACCTAATAATTTGATATAGCCATCTAGTGTTAATAGTTTTATAATTATAAATTTCTATATTTATTGTAATTGTAAATAATAAATTATATACAATATACATGTATATTGTATTATAATATGTATTGACATGATTTTAAAATGATAATATAATTATATAACAATATAATACACTGATTAGTTATATTTAATATCAACAAATAAAATAAATGATAAATATATTGTTATAAATCATAATATCAAGAGAAAACATGTATTGTAATGTTATGAATTTAAACTTATGTATATAATTATAAAACAAGAACTTAAACTAATTAGTAATTATGTAATTTAATGTACAAAATAAATATATAATATAAATATATATTATTTATAAATTATAATATTAAAAAAAACTACATGTATTGTATTATAATTTGTATTATATTGTAATTATTTTAAATGTATGTATATAATTAGAAAACAAGAAATTTAAATACAAATATCACATGATTTAACATTTCATATACTATTTCGCCATCTAGTGTTAATGTTGTTTTTTCATTTTAAATTTACATTTTGAGGTACTAGAGATATATAGGGAGTGCTATTAATATATAGTATCTAAATAATATTTTTTAGAATTAGCTTTATTGATGGTATTAATATTATAACGCACGCGATTTGTATGTAAATCAGAATAGTTCATACGCTTCGCGCTGATTGTTTATAGGGTGTCCGACGGACACTGTCCATATTAAGACATTTAGAGTGTCCGTATTATAAACTTATATGACCTCTAGATATATGCTTATAACTTAATGAATATTTGATAAAAAATATAGAAATTAAAAATACAATTTTAAAAATACACTTTATTTTTTGATAATATAATGTTATATTTTATATCGATACATTTGTATAATCTTTGTTTTAAGGTTTTAAGTTGAAATTTGTTTTCATAAATTTAAAAACGTAACAAAGAAATCACTTTTTTTGATATATTAGCAATATTTTGTATAAAATAAAAAATACTTTTTTAGACTATTTTTATAATTATGAATATTTTATTCATTAAAATTTTTTTGTAGGATTTATGTGTTATGAGATACCGAGAGTGTCCGTATTCGTGCACTGTCCGTATTCGGTTACTTTCCCCTAATATCCCAGGTTCGAGATAGTTGTTCTCGTATATTCATCAATAACACAGAGAAAAATAACTAAGTCATCTGGATCACGTAAAGTATGTTAAGTAATAATGTGTATTATGTAGTAAAAAAACACAGTATATTTATTATGAATATCATATTTGAATCATGTGATTCATATATATACATATATATAGAGTAGGATATATAACTCAAGTTTATAGTAACATTGAGTTAAATAATTATGTAACCATAGCTATGATCAAAGTATAAGCAAATATGAGTAATATAACTCACCTTATAAAAACAATTACTAGGAGATCTTTTTAATTTATACTATATTGAAAATTGTAAATTCTTTTATAAACAGAGCAAAACCCATATGGTTATAAGTGAACAATTCATATATTCCTGGATGGGATGAAAGGACTACACCAAATAACAATAACAATAACAACAATACAATTATATCTAAACATACTATATCTCTTATTTTTAATTTGGTAAAATATACAAATTATTATCATAGGCTATATAAATAATAATAATATTTAGGGGAAAGTAACCGAATACGGACACTCTCGGTATCTCAGAAACCATAAATCCTACAAAAAAAATGTTAATGAATAAAACATTCATAATTATATAAATAGTCTAAAAAAGTATTTTTTTATTTTTTAATTATTTAAAATATTGCTGATATATCCAATAAACTGATTTTTTTATTACGTTTTTAAATTTATGAAAAAAAATGTCAACTTAAAACCTTCTCAAGAATATACAAATGTATCGATATAAAACATTACAATATATTATTAAAAATTAAAGCATTCAAAAAATTATATATATAATTTCTATATGTGTTATCAAATATTCATTAAGTTATAAGCATATATATAAAGGTCATATAAGTTCCTAATACGGACACTCTAAATGTCTTAATACGGACACCCTATAACCAATCAGCGCGCAGCGTATGAACAATTCTTATTTTCATAAAAATCGCGTGCGTTATAATATTATTACTACCAATAAAGCTAATTATAAAAATTGTATTATTTAGTTACTTAAATTGTATTATTAATTAAAAAAATAATTTAAAAAATAAATTATTAACTAATTAAATTACCATATATTTTTCATAAAATTAATTATAAATAATGTAATTGTAATTTGTCTGATTGATTCATCAATAATATATAGTTTATCTAATGGTATATATGTTGTTCGTATTATAACACAGGGTGTCCGTATTCGGGCATGGGTACCGAATACGGACACCCACGTTATCCATGGAATTAAAAGATTAAATAAAATTTTAAAATCACAATAATATCTATAATCAAATAATATTGATATATTGTAATTTTTGAATAAAAATGAGTCATAAAAAGTTAAGACCATTTATTGTTAAAGTGTCCGTATCAGGTTACTTTCCCCTATTAATAAATATTGTATATCATAAAGTAAAGTGAATGTATTCTATATAGTATACCTTTAGATAACAATATATTATAAAACACTTTCTAATATATGTAGCTATTGGTATAAAACTTTATATTATATAATGTATTATATAGATATAGTATTTTTTTTTTTTAACCTATTTTATATATACCAATATATATATATATATATATATATATATATATATATATATATTATATATAATGTTATATATAGTATACTTAAGTTTACTAAAAGTTATTAAAAGTAGTTAATAATGATTTATGTCAGTTTTCAAATAAATTTGAACATGGATAGATGAAAATTAATTAATTTTTTTTAAATTAATATGCTTAACCAATACACTTACTTTTATTATTAAAGTGTGTAACTTAATTTATAATTCTTAATATAATGTGATTTTTATAGCTAATTTTATTTTAATATCAATAGTCACATAACACACTTATTTAGAAAAATAAGTTTCATTACTCACTTTGAAAACTGACACTAATCATTATTAACTACTTTTAATAACTAACTCATAGATATTAAATAATCGGATGTTTAGGTTATTTTTCACTGTGAAGTTAATAAAATATCATATGTATAATGTACCTATACTATTTTTATCTATGTGCTCTACAGTTATGTAATATAAGTCTATTACTAATTGGGTAAATTTATATTCGCTAATTGTATTATATATTCAATATATAGTGATTCAATAAATAAGTAGTATTATATTACTATTAAATATTGTTTACACATATTCCTAATTTATCTTTTTAATTTGTAAGTAAATTAGAACATGAATTAAATTAATTAATTATAATTTAATAATAACAACAAATTATATATTTGTATCCAAGTAAATATTAGTATAATACATTATATATTTCTATTTAATTTGTAATTTATGTAATATCATAAATCTATATATTTCAAACGTATATTATATTATATAAGTATTTAAATATAAATTAAAAGATATATTACTAATACAGATTATAGGTTAACAAATATTAAATTAATTTAATTTAATTTAAATTAATTTAAATTTACGAATAATTTAACAAATATGTCTATATTATTATTTATTAAATAATATATTGTATGTATTATTCTTATATTTGTTGACTATTTTAATATATTTTTAATGATTAATGTTACTATTTTTATAATCTTTATTTTCTATATTTTATAATATTAATAGTTTAATTGAATAATAAATATTATCATATTTAGACTTAATGCTTTCAATTAAATACATGCTAAAATTAAAAAAATCATCTGCCATATAATATAATAACTCATTAAATATGATAACATGATTAATATAAAATAATGTTATTTACTTTTTAAAATATGTTAACATTTTATTATAAATGTATAATATTTAATTATACTTAGTGTTTTAAAATATGTTTTCAGTGTTTATTAACAAATATTATGAAAGTTGTATACCTACATTATTATATTATAAATATGTATAATTTGATAAATTGTGGAATGGGTTCATTTGAAATTAAATAGTATTAAATAGTTGTTTATTTAAATAACATTATTATATGATTTATTGTGAAATATTAGGTTTATAAGTTTTTCAGTAATATCATTTATACTAATATAACTAACATGGATGTTGTTGAGTATTCCCCATTTTAGATAATAAATCCTTTCTCATAGTATTTTGATCTTTATTATAATTGATTATGTATATATTTATATAATATATAAATATAATATATAATATATATATATATATATATATATATATATATATATAATATAAGATATAGATATACTATATAAGATGGGCCGAAGCCAGCTAGTAGTACCCAGTAAACAACATATTTAACTTTGCGTAATATTTGCGCATTTTTTGTTTCTATTTTATTGCAATATGAATAAAATAAAATAAAATAGTCTAGTGCGCAATACATACGCAAAGTAGAATGCAGTATTTAGTATGTAAGTTTGTTTGTGCAATAAATGCGCAAAGTAGAATGCAGTATTTAGTATGCAAGTTTGTTTGTGCAATAAATGCGCAAAGTATAATGCAATATTTAGTATGCAAGTTTGTTTGTGCAATAAATGCGCAAAATAGAATGCAGTATTTAGTATGCAATTTTGATTGTGCAATAAATACGCAATGTAAAATGCAGTATTTAGTATGCAAGTTTGTTTGTGCAATACATGCGCAAAGTAGAATGCAGTATTTAGTATGCAAGTTTGTTTGTGCAATAAATGCGCAAAGTATAATGCAGTATTTAGTATGCACTTTGGTTGTGCAATAAATGCGCAAAGTAGAATGCAATATTTAGTATGTAAGTTTGGTTGTGATAGAATAATATTATTCTATCCTAGCAAACAGTAATAGTCTCATAATAACAGCGTAACAGCATATTTAATAGCTTCAAATGTTTACATTATACTTGTCGCCATTAAATGTCTATTATGCTGCTATTAATTTGTCATGCTATTATGTTGCTGTTATGTTTCTATTTAAAGTATATTATGAGGCTATTATAATAATAGCAACATAATAGCAGTATAATAAACTTTTAAAATTAATAGCAGCATAATAATAGCATAATAGACTTTAAATAGCAACATAACAGCAGCATAATAGCATGGCAAATGAATAGCAGCATAATAGAAATTTAATGGCAACAAAATCTCTCTCCTTAATTCCACCATCTCAACCTCATACCTTGATCCTCTTCCCCTACTTATACCCACACCGTTGCTTCACCCCTCCACAAAATCACCTGCACTTCACTTTCATCCGGCTCCGTCCCTCCTGATTTCAAAGTAGATGCCATCTCCCCCATCCTTAAAAAGCCTAATCTTGACTCCTTGAATTCCTCTAACTACCGACCTATCTCCAACCTCTCAATCCATTCCAAAGTCCTCGAACGTGTTGTATCCTCCCAACTCATCACCTACCTTACAGCCAACAATATCCTTAACATATTCCAAAGCGCCTACCTCCCCCACAAATCTACTGAATCCGCCCTAACCCTCATAACCTCCGACCTACTCTCTGGCCTGAACAACAACCGTGGCACCATACTCGTCCTCCTTGATATGTCCTCACTTTCGACATCCTTGATCACAATGTCATCATACACAGACTCTCCGCCATCGGCAACAAAGGCATTGCCCTCAACTGGTTCACCTCCTACATTACCAACCGCTCTTCCTCAGACAGGATTAAGACACACTCGTCCCCCTACCGCTCCATAACTCATGGTGTCCCCCAGGGCTCTGTCCTCGGCCCAGTCCTCTTCAATAATTATCTCCTCCACATGTTTGACATCTTCACTGACCACCCCGACATCTCCTTCCATACTTACGCTGACGACCTTCAACTATATCTAAACTGCGCAGACTCCCCTACTTATGCCCGTGAACGACTCTCCTCGTGTATCATTGGTGTATGGACTTGCAAGTCCATACACCATTGTCTTATCTCAAACTCCCTAAAACTTAACCCCACTAAAACGGAAGCTATTTTTCTCCACTTACCACAACGTTCCTCCACCCTCCCTGAACCACCCCCATCTCACTCGACAATACCACACTCCCCTACTCTCAACACGTCCGAAACCTTGGCTTCCATATTGATACCACCCTTTCCCTTGAATATCATATTATACACATGCATACATCCATCCACTACCACCTACACTGCCTCCACTTAATCCGACGATCCATTCCCCTCCCCATCGCTATTACCATTTCCTCATCCACCCCTATCCGACTATTGCAACTCCCTACTATTTAACCTCCCGGACTACAAACTCATCAAACTACAGAGACTCCAAAACGCTGTAGTTCGCTGCGTCCATTTACTTCCCCGACATTCCCCTGACTCCATTACTCCACTCCTAAAACAACTACACTGGCTGCCAGTCCCCTATCGTATAAAGTACAAACTCTCCCTAACCATCCACAAAGCTATTCACCACAATTCCCCTGACTACCTTGCCTCCCTCCTACATCTACAAACACCAATTACTACACTCCAACACCTTTATCCTTACCACTCTCCATTTATACAAACTCCATTCTTCAAATATACGCTCCTTTGCCCTCTCTGCCCCTTACCACTGGAACTCCCTACCCAAACACCTACGAATAAACTCATCAACTCCCTCCTTTAAACGCCACTTCGAGACTCATTACTTCTCCCTTGCCTTCCCTCCCACTCAATAATTTTCCTCCCACGGACGGCCGATTGCTCACGTACTTGCAGTCCATAAACCAAAAAAAGTAAAAAGTAAGTAAAGTAACATAATAGTATACTATATGCAGAGCTGGCACGATACTCAAAAAATGTATAATAGATACAATTATAATTACACACTTTTTTATTATAATAGATACTACTACAATTACTTTAAAAAAAATCATAGTATACTCTATAGATACAATTACAAATACATAATTTTCTTAGTAGATACATCTTAGTAGATACAAATACATTATAATTATATACAATGTATATAGGTATACATTATATTTATATATATATATATTCATCGATGTTGATTTGAAAGTACATATCAAGGAACATTAAGGGGGTATCCCACTACAAGTATTTTAACTTTAAAACTATTTTCTATAAAGTTAACTGTAATTGTACTGGGAAACCCCCTTACTTTCCGTCAACTTGCCTAAAATATAATAACTTTATAGGGTATCCCATTACAACTTGATAAAAAATGGTTTTAAAGTTACAATATTTCCGGTAAGTTGCCGGAAAATCTTGTAGTGGGATACCCCATTTATACGGAAATAATGTCCGGAAATGTTTTATAGAAAGTGATTTTATAGCAATTTGTATTGGGATACCCCCTTTAAAGTTACTATTTTTCCGGAAAGTAAGAGGGTAACTCACTAAAATTGTAGTTAACTTGCTAGAAAATAACTTCCTAAAAATATGTCAGGACATTATTTCCGGAAATACTGCTATAGCTACTAGGGATAGTGGGATACCTCCTTTAAAATGACATATTACATATTTACACCTTATAACGTGTTCTTCAGTAGATGATATAGAATACATTTGTTGATATTTATTGACATTTAATGATGCCCACCATGAATATTTTAGTGTACTAGTGTTTATTTCATCTGAAATTATACTATGAGCCATTACAGACTATAGAGAAATATACATTATTACAATATACTATTTTTCAACTAAAAATAATCAGCGAACTTTACTTTCGAAACATAAACATGAATATAGTAAATTATCAAATATATAACAAATAAATTATTAATATATTATTAATTATTATTATTTAGAATTATCATATTTATTAAAATGATTTTATCTTTCTATATAATATATAATTTTGAATTATAAATAAATTATTATATAAAATATATTATCAAAATAATTTCTTTGTTTTCAATAAATGTATATAATGGTTTTTGAGAATAAATCAATATAATTGATATATCATAATTTTTACAATGAATTAATTTCAATATTTACAAAAGATATTTAATTAAAAACTATATATATAATGTATATATATATTACAATTAATTTATAAAATGATATTATACAATATTGATATAAAATAAATATAATGACCAAATAATATATTATTTAATAAAATGTATCTGTTTAAATAATTGTCTTAATATATACATATCGTAGATACTATTTATGACTAAAAGATACGATTACAAATACTTTTGTAATTTTTATAATAGATACAAATACAAATACAAATATATCTACGATACTGATTTTTGCCTTAATAGATACTGTATCGGCGATACTGCCCAGCTCTGACTATATGCTATATATGCTATAGCACAATTGTGCTACTTTATGTTGCTATTAAATGTCTATTATGTTGCTATTATGCTGCTGTAATGTTGCTATTTAAAGTCTATTATGCTATTATTATGCTGCTATTAATTTTAAAAGTTTATTATGCTGCTATTATGTTGCTATTATGCTGACATTAATGTAAACATTTTGATTTCTATTATTGTATTATATTATCATAATCAATTATAACTTTTAACTTAATATAAATTTTTATATATTTAATATATTATTTTATCGAAAATAAAATTGTAATATAACTAATTTATAAGTATATTCACTTAAATGTTTAATGGTATTAGAAATATTAATTTTATAAATATTGTATGGATTAAACTATTTTTAAAAGGGATGCGATATTCAAAAATGGATTATTTTACAGATTTTATTTTTCCTTGGTGGATACAATATATTACACGGTTTATATCATAAATAAGTGTTTTATTTTGATCATAAAACACTTATTTATTAAACAATTTTTATAATTGAACCAAGGACATTAAAACATGTCCTTGATTGAACTGTACCCTTAAAATGTAAATATCCATTTATATGTCCAATCAGCGTCAAGCTTGGATTATCTGCCCTTCCTTGCTCTGAATTCTCCCGAAACAGGTATGAAAACATGTGTGTTATTAACATTATGAGTACGCTAACAATGATTATTGTAGGAAAATAATTTTACAATGTAACTAATTATGAACGTTTTATCTATAAAAGTGCCCATAATTATATTGTATATACTTTATAATAACTTCATAAAATACTACACAATTTTAAATAAATATTGACATTTAAATGGTGGCAAATTAGATTTTAAATCTAAAATATATAATAATTACAATTAATAATACTTTAATAGATATCATTATGATTTACAATTTATGTATATGATAATCATATAAATAAATTGTAGATTGTAAAGAATTTTATCACAATTTAGTATAATTTTACAAATGTGATTTTTTTAAATATATATTTTAGAAAAATAATTTTAGGACGTACCATTGAACGTTATCAACCAAAGTGTTATCTATAAAAGTGCCCATAAATATATTGTATATACTTTATAATAACTTCATAAAATACTACACAAATTTACATAAATATTGAAAAAATGTTTTATCTCAATTATTGTTTGAAAATGATTTTCAAAATGATAGATTTATTAATGTCACATTAAATTTATTTGAAAAATAATTTGTCAATTAATAATATTCAATATCAACTTAATAAATCATTTATTTAATATCTTATTTACATATATAATATTATTATTTTTACTTATAAATATATATATAATAAGTTATTATAATGTTATTATATATTATGTTATTAAATAATAATTATAATAATTGTATATCATAAATATACGTACTATATTTACTATATGTAATATAATATTACATGTTTAGCGAGCTATAAGTTATAGTATAAATAATTTTTAGATAATAATTTATTGTAATTTTAAAGTCAAAAATGCTATATTAATTAATTATTGTTGAACTTACTTAAGTATTGGTATTATCTATAAAAGTGTATACATATATTATATATATTAATCTAATAAGTAAATCTTTTATATAAAAATTTAAAACATGTGCTATCAATATATTTTTAAAAAATAAACTATTTTCAATAAATAATATTGTATATAAACTTAATAAATCATGTATGTAATGCTAAATTTACCCACACACATATATATATACACTAAATTAGTGAGTACATAATTAATGTTTAGATAATTATTTGTAATCATTTATTTTTGAGAAAATTTAATATGGCTCCCATTTTGTTTTGATTACGATTATGATTACGCCTAAATCAAATTTATAATAAAAGCTAATTTATATATATCTAATAATATATACTATATGTGCATTTTCAATATAATTTTATCATGTACACTAGTCAAATTATAAAAAGAGTATTTTGAATTTGATCTCATATATCGTAATCAAAAAAAGGGCGCTTTGTTAGGGATGATTGATATGTATATCATATACCGTATATATATATATATATATATATACTATGATTACATAATAATCGGGATTTATTTTTATTATAAATGTAATAATTTGTTATACATTGTTGACTTTGTTTACATAGCAACCAATATATAGTTGTGTTAATAACTGCTTAGCTTTTAAATATCTTTTAATTGTATTATTATTATAAAGATAAGTACGTATTCATTTATTTTTTATATTATCTATTATATTAATATATATTAAATATTAATATCCAACTTATTTGAAATACATAATAGTTGTCTTTAAATTATAATCATATCTTATTTAGATATAATTATATTTAGTATTTGTTTACATTTTAATATAACAAAATAAAAATCATAAAAAATAAATAATAATCACAAAGATAATAGAATTATAAATTCGATAAATTAATTAAATTCAAATATATATTACTTACTGTTTATGTATATTCATACTTAGCTACATTATTTACTATTTATAAAATTAATTAACTAGTAGTTTATAATAATATTATAACTGATATTCTCCCGTGGATCTCCCTTGGGAATTTGCTTTTGGTAGTCGGATCTACCAACCTTCATTTGAGGTTAGCTACCAACTTACACCTAGATAGTCTACTGCTGTATTTACTTACATACAGATCCATCAATTCTACCTCGGACGATACACTGCCTTACATCTAAGACAATCGGACCATCATTGCCCGGCTGCCACCAAGCATACCAGGAGCCTACTAAAGTCAACCGGTGCTTGTCAAGTCAACTCGTCTTATAGCAAAACGGACTGAATACCAAACTTCTTCAAAAATATCCCTGTTACGACCAGTTTTTATACATTTATTTTTATATTTATTATTATCTATTTCATTCAATTTAATCCCACAATCTCAAGTATACCATGTCCTCAAATTGTTCACATTGTAACCTTCCCGCATGCGAATATTATCTCAAATGTAAAACATGTCCATCTATTTTACATTATAATTGTTTATACCCCGCAGCTATTATTTCTAAATCCTGGTTTCATTCTAAAAACCCCCCTCCCGCTTATGCTATTGCTATATTTAATTCACCTAACTTCATCTTCTCATGTTCCTCATGCCTAGCCTTAAATAAGTTTCCTTCGACTAATCATACAACTACTCCACCCATTACTATGCCATATTCACCTTCTACTTTAACTGACAAATCTATACATAATACTTGTTCCAAGGTAACGCCAAATATAACATCTGATATATATTCTTCTACTACGACTATTAATATCCAGCCCAAGCATAATGCTAATACCCAGCCCAATGATAATACTTCTAGAAACATTCCAAAGCTAATGGACTTAAAATTTTCCTCAAATCACACACCAACCCCTATATTATCTAGTTCAACTTCCTCAAAGTCTTCATCCATACGCTCCATAGATAAGTCCCTCATACTAGTACTTGAACACCTTCTTCCTTATGAAGTTAACTATAATTTCATAGTATCATTAATTGACTATATAAAACTTCCACATTCTTATATTACTTCTGCCTCATTTCTTACCAGTACTGCTATATTACGTTTCACTAATATTTCTGCTCGTGATATATGTTTCTCCTCCCTTCTAAAAATCTCACCACATAGTAATTTTAAGCATATATTTATTCGTCATTATTTACCTGACTCTACTAGACTTCTTGGTAAGGTACTATATCATGCCCTAAAACAAAAACTCACGCCCATTTTGTATAAAGTATTTTTTAATAATCGTTCCCAAACATTTGAACTTAGGGATAAAAAAAATCCTCTTTCATATCCCCCTTTTCTCATCCCTGAATCTGATCTAACAAAATGGTTTGATTCTTTTGATCACTATAAGAAATCATTTATAAATAATTCTTCCTCTCAAGCCTGACTATCCTCTAATATAGCCTTGATCAATATTCGCTCCTTGAGATCAAATATATCCCTTCTGTTCCCATACCTTAAATTACAAAAATTTATTATAATCGCATTGACTGAGACCTGGATTTCTAATAATGACTCTGATATATTTGCCTCCATCTTGGACTTTGGATATACACTCTATCTCGCTCCACGACAAATGGGCCGTGGTGGTGGGGTAGGATTTATGATACGTAATGATTTTTACCTATCTCCATCCATTTCATTCCCCCCCTTTTCATATAGTGATTGTATTTCGCTGACCCTCAAGCTTCCTAACTTAACTCTACATCTTACCGTTATCTATCGTCCCCCAAAACCTGAAACCAGTTTATTCTTTGATGAATTTCATGATTTTATCCATAAACTTCCTTCATCTTCATCCTATCTACCAATAGTTCTTGGTGACTTAAACTATCACTATAATTCTCCCATCTATCCCCATGGTGACTTTAAACTCCTAACTGAGTCTCTTTCCTTGTGCCAACATATATCATTTCCTACCCATTCTAGTGGCAATACACTTGATATGATATTTTCACCCCTATCCAGTCCTCTTATTAGATGTATAAACCCTAACTCCTTTCAAAAAATTGAACTACTAACTGATCATTTTATTATTGAATTCTCTATAAATCTAAAATTCACAAATATTAAACGAAAACGTATTACATATAGAGATTTTAAGTCTATCGACCTACCAAGATTTGTAAACAATATCAAAACTGAGATCTCTTCTTCAACTTCCCTCTGTCCGGTACTCCTAAACTCCACTCTCCTAAATATTATCAATATACATGCACCTACAAAAACTACATTAATTACCGACCGCCCTTTTTCTCCCTGGTTCTCCCACGAACTTTTCATCTTCAAGAAGAGTGTTCGAAAATTTGAGAAGAAATTTCTTAAAAATCCTTCAACTGAAACTAAATTAGCACTATCACTAGCTAGAAAAAATTACAAATCTACTATATCTCGTTCAAAATCTATCTATTATAACAAAAAGATAGCATTGATATCCTCCAATCCTCGCAAATTATTTAAAATAGCAAATAAAATTCTCTCTCCTCCAGATGAAAAAATCCTCCCCATTTTACCTAACACGTCAAATTTTGAACTGTGTTCTCTTTTTGAAAAATTCTTTAACCATAAAATTGCAAGCATTAATAATATTATTTGCGCATCTACTCAACCCATACTCAATCCTACCATATATATTACCCATCATATTGACTCATTAAGTACATTCACTATTCCTTCACTGTATGAAGTAAATGACCTACTCATGAAATCTCACTGTACCTCCCCCACTGATCCCCTACCTTTATCATTATATCACAAACTTTCACCCTTATTTTCTCCTATCTTCTTGGATATTATTGCGAACTCACTAAACTCTGGCCAAGTTTCACCCTGTCTCAAGACTGCCATAATATCCCCTATTCTAAAAAAACAAAACTTAGACCCAAACTCATTTAGCAATTATCGCCCGATCTCCCACCTACCCTTATTAAGTAAAATATTAGAAAGAATTGTTTCCAAACAACTCATAGCCCATGTAAATAAAAATAATCTTTTCGACCCGTTTCAAAGCGCTTTTCGTAAGGGTCATTCAACCGAAACAGCTCTCCTACGTATTACTGACACTATATTATCTACCTTAAATAGCAACACGTGTTGCCAGCTAATCCTACTTGATCTATCATCTGCTTTTGATACCCTGGACCATAACATATTAATCTCGCGACTTACTTTAATGGGTATATCTGGCTTAGCATTAAAATGGTTTACTTCATATCTCACTAACAGGAATATCTCTATTATGATTGACAAATCTTACTCGCCTCTTTCTCCTCTTAACCACGGTATTCCCCAAGGATCTGTTCTAGGTCCATCCCTCTTTTCTATTTATATCCGCCCTATTGCTGATCTAATTAAGAAATTTCCAAATATCCACTACCATATTTTTGCTGATGATATCCAACTGTTTACCTTTTTCCCTATAAATTCTCATAATACCATTAACTCTGAATTAATCGAGTGTGCTAACTCCATAAGATTATGGCTCCTCTCCAATAAACTACTAATTAATTCCTCTAAGACTACTGTACTTAACATATCTACTTCTGAAACTTCCTTTCCAAACTTTACTCTAAATAACATGATTATTTCTCCTTCTCATTCCTCCAAAAACCTAGGATTAGTATTTGATGACAAATTATCATTTAAGAATCACATATCATCCATTACAAAATCATCCAACTTTCATCTCTTCAGAATTAAAAAAATACGGACATCACTTTCCAGAAACCTTACTAAAACTCTAATTAATGCTCTTGTACTTTCACGTATTGACTACTGTTCTTCCCTACTTAATTTACTTCCTGCTAAAGCTACTGCTCCACTTAATCGGATTATCCGTTCCTCAATACGTACTACTTACTGTTTAACTCGACTGGATCACTCTACTACAACATCTCATCAATCATCTCGTATGTGGCTACCCTTCTCCCTCAGGTGTAAATTACGTATACTATCTATAATCCATAAATCAATATATTCTTTTACCCCTAGCTATATCTCTGATCTAATTAAAAAACGTACTATATTATCTTCTCTTCGTTACCAAAATACTCCTCTACTTATCTCCCAGAACTCTAGTAAAACTTCCCTAAATTCTAGAGCTTTTAAAAATTCCGGTCCAACCCTATGGAATTCCCTCCCTCCTACCATTCGTTCTATTAGATCCCACAAAAGATTTATAAATCTTACTTCTTCTTTTCTCTCTACCCATAATCATTAAATCATCCAACTTATTATTTGTATCCGTGTTATATTAAATTTATATCATTATTAAATCGTTATTGTATTATTATTATCTTATTATTATATAACACTATACTATATCAATGCAGTCTGTAGTATATACAACTACACCATATCAATGCAGACTGTAGTATATAATAGTCCTTTATATTGTTTATTATTGTTTTTCCGTTGTATATTGAATGTATATTATTATCAAATTATTATCATATTACTATTATTTTATTATTATTTTCTTCCCGCACGAGCGAAGGGGTCTACATGACCCTATTTTAGTGCTAATAAACTCAATATCATCATCATCATCATCATCATACAAATTAATGTATGAATCATATTGATCAATAACTAATTCTATTTATAATATACCAATTTAACTTATCTATCCCAATACATTAATATATTTGTCTTTATATGGGATTTTTAGGAAACTGTTGAAACAATAAGGAGAAACTGGTGAGAGATGTTCTTATCTGGATATCATCGCACAAGTGATGCTCGCGTCCTGGTGTGCAATAAAGAACTAAATACAAATATGGTGAGCGGGAGAAATGATCTGAAAACGCGTTCCCTGGAGTACCGATAAATCTCAACCTTGTAAGTAAAGTTAGTATATGTATATAAATATATATACATATCCTGTAATTTTGCGTTCAAAAATTCATATTGCATCTACATCCACCTGCCCTACTATAGCTAAATAAATTTATGCCGCTTACTTTATTTGGTTCAATACATATCACTATTAAATCGTATTTATTATCTAATATTTTTGTATAGCTCAAACTTTCTATATGAAATCTATATTAATAATATAACTAACTATTATATAGTGTAAAGTCAACGAATGTTTTATAAAAATTATTGTTTTTAAATCATCAAAATGGTATATTTATTAAAAATAGTATTTTCAAAATAATTTGTCAATTAATAATATTCAATATCAACTTAATAAATAATTCATTTAATGCCTGATTTACATATATAATATTATTTTGTTACTTATAAATATATATAATTATATATTATAAATATACGTACCATATTTATTATATTACAAGTTTAGCGAGCTATAATTTATATTATAAATAATGTTTAGCTAATAATTTATTGTAATTTTAAAGTCAAAAATGCTATATTAATTAATTATTTTTGAACCTACATAAGTATTGACTTATTATCTATAAAAGTGTCTAAATATATTATATATAATTTAAAATAACTAATAAATACTATTTATATGATATGTTATAACATAATTATAACAAGATTTAATAACTTCTATTTTACTAAAATTGTGAGTATTAATTTCTCATAAATTTTATATAATTACTGTTATGCTAGCATATTTGAATACTATTATTTACAAAAGTCGATCTAAATATTAGCTAGTTAATGTGCGGTGGGTAGTACATGTGTAGATTTTTGAATAATACATTGATTGATATATATATCATATACAGTATAGGTGTAGCTAAATATATTTACTATGATTACATAATAATTAATAGTTGTTTTTATTATATGTGTAATAATTTGTTATACACATTAATGTATGAATAATATTGATCAATAACTAATTCTATTTATAATATATCAATTTAACTTATCTATCCCAATACATTAATATATTTGTCTATATGGAATTTTTAGGACACTGTTGAAACAATAAGGAGAAACTTGTGAGAGATGTTCTTATCTGGATTTCATCGCATGATTTACGTCACTTGTCTAATAAAGAACTATATACAAAAGTTGATGGGCGATGCATATACAGTCAGGAGACCTACTGTGTAATGAGCGATAGAAATAATCTGAGCACGCATTCCCTGGAGTACCGATAAAGCTCTACCTGGTAAGTAAAGTTAGTATATGTATATAAATATATATACATGTCATTTAATTTTGTGTTCAAAAAAACCATATTTCATCTACATCCACATGCCCTACTATAGCTAAATAAATGTAGATTTATGCTGGTTATTTTATTTGGTTTAAATTCATCACTTTAATTCTAATATTTTGGTATAGATCAAACTATCAGTCACGATATGAAATATATATTAATTAATATCACTCACTATTATATAGTTGAAGACAGAGAAAAAAACTTAGTGTAATATCAAGCCGTGGATGTCCTCCCACCGGTGAAATACTGGACATGGATAGATGTGACCTGAGATGATTTGGTTTTGAAGCTAGTGAGAAAATCCACCTATGATTCATGAAACATGGGACTAAATGCAAGTTAGTAAGATTAAAACACCTATAATCAGGTGAATTTGATAGGTATTCATCAAGGATGGGTTCAATTAAAAATAAGAATAAAAATAATATAGTATACACTATACTTTTCCTTGAATACTTTTACTTTCGATAAATTCCCACTAGTAAATATAACTATTAAATTCTTTATAACAAATTTTTATTTAATTACTAATTATTTTTATTTTATCAAATATAACCTTAGATCAAAACAAAAATACATATATTTATTTACATTAGTACATACAAATAGAGAAGATCATATATTTATCATTATTAAATTACTAATTTAAAAAATGTATTTGGTCAAATACAAATATGTATATGTATATGTTTTATTCAAATACAATTACAAATGATCAAAATCTGATTTTGATAATTATGACAGCTTATTTTACACATATTTATGTTTATTAATATATTATTCAAATATATTTCTGGTTAATAATTCAAATCAGAAAATCTAATTTTGATAATTATTAAATTTCAAATATAAATACACTAAATAATACATATATACTAATATTTAAATACATTTCTGATTAATGTTTAATATATAAATTTATCAATAAAATATATTTTAGATAAATATTAAACTCTATAATATGATATATTTATATTAGTTTTATTCATAAAATAATACATTTGTTAATGTTTCATAGCAAAGGTATCATTGGTGTACAACTAAAGAAAAGTGATAAAACAGAATTGATACAAGTTTAGTATATTTAATTTTAAATGTATTGTACATGTATCCATCATTAATTTATTATTGTTTTATAGCTGGATAGTTATACATCTTCAAGATCAAGATGATCTTGATGACTAAAGGAAAGAGAAAGAAAAAAAGATTTTATCATTGTAAATTTTCCATATGAATTGTAATATGAATTCTATTTATATTGTATTAAATATATAATATATTATAATAGTTATATATATAGGTTAGTACTTTTTATTAATATATATTAAAATAGTTATATATATATAGGTTAGTACTTAATGTTAACAAAAATTGTATATATTATATATGAACTTGCTGTTTAAAATAAATTATGTATTATTTAAATGTGTTTATAATATTTATAATAAATAAATAAAGTAGGATTTATAAATTTATATAAATTATTAAATAATATTTGTTGCTATACTTTTTTTGTAAATTTGTAAAATCCAAGATACAAGTTATAGAATATAATTTAAAAAGCTTTGTAAAATTATAAATTATATTAATTTTAGATGAACTTGATGGTTAAAATAAATTATTAAACATGTATTATTTAAATGGTTTAATATTTATAATTTTAATTATATTTAATGATAAATAAATAATGTAGGATTTATAAAATTATTAAATCATATTTTTTCTTTTGCAAAAACTAAAATACAAGTTATAGATTAGAAATTAATAATATAAATTATATTAATTTTAGATGAAGCAATTATTAATGTATTCCCATATTGGTTAGGAATGCTGATCAAATATATTAAATAATATTTTTTCTTTTATAAAAACAAGTTATATAATAGAATTTAAGAGTTAAAAAGCTTTGTAAAAATATAAATTATATTAATTTTAGATAACAAAATTATTCATTTATTCATAGTGGTTAGGAATGCTGATCATTTTGTTATATCTACATATATAATAAAGATAGTCTTAATTTCATTAACAAATATTCATTATTTAATGAGATGGATTAATATATATTATAAATAATTTATAAAAACATTTATAATTCCTATCTGTACTATGTACAATTTTTACCAATTATTTATGCAAATTTGTGATTATAACCATTGTTTTACTTTATCAACGATATATCTGAACTTATCCTATTTAAGAGAATCATATATATCTTAGCTGCAATTATAATTAGTGTAATTCCCCGATTATTCTTTTTGATAGATTTGATAAAAATCTTATTTTTTATAGAAAGGAATAAGCATCATTCATTCCATTAGTCTTGAGAATATAAATTATTGCACGCGTTCAGTCAGATTTCTTGAAATTCATCTAGTTTCCATACTTCAGTTGATATTTCATCTAAGCCAACAGATTTTCCCTTTGTATGCTTTTAGTAGCTTTAATTAAATCATCTATTGTAAATGCCCTTTTAATTATTAAATAATGTTAAAAATATTTCTCTAAAACCCTTATAATTATTATAGTAAATATAGTATAAGTTATTAATTATGTCAAGTACCATTACATATATCATTCTATAAGTTAAGGGTGTTATGAACATTGAATACTATACACTGTGTATAATGTTAATGGGATTTTATCATACACTATTAAAAGTATATTATAAACGTAAACCAATATAATTTTATGATTCCTATTCGAAAATATTGTGAAGTCTACATCCAAGGCAGGATATTTGCGAATGGAACATATATACAATTATATCATAGATTGGATATATGCATATCACTATAGTTAATATATATATATATATATATATATATATATATATATATATATATATATTGAGTGGGGTTCACTCTAATGTATATACTATATTTTGATAGAAATCCATATAAAATATATAATTTATTCCGGAGTTTTCAGTTTACCTACAGAATACAATTCTATAAGGTTTTTAAAATAAACTTTTAATTGCAATTTATATTCATATATATATATATATATATATATATATATGAGTACTATAGAGTTCTATAATACTAGGATTACTATAATAGTTTACTCATCACTGATTTATATTATATATATATAGGATATATTTATATACCTATAGGCTATATATCTCTGCTATCATTTATAGCATATATTTATAGTTTACATAAAATACAAATCTGTTATTATTATACACATCAATATCTACTATTTTCTGGAAATAATAAATTTGTTTTTAATCATTGACCATATATGTAGAGTACCAAAATCTGGTACTCTAAATCTATGCCATTGACCCACATATTTTAAATCCCCCTCAAAGTTTGTGCATTGACCTAATAATATAATTAATAATAAACTAAATTATAAACTCTAATTCATTATTAAAATTTATATTTATAAACCTTTATATAATATATAATATTTATATATTATATTATTATCATATTTCTTAATATAATTATTTAATATAGTAATTTAAAAAATAAAATTGGCGAATATTGATTGTGATATAAGGTAATATACAGTTACAATTTAATATAATTCTCATTTATCACCAATTTTAAATTTATTTAAATTATTTTAATTTAAATAGTGCATACGTTATGCTATGAATAAATATTTATAAACTATATTATATCATATATCTGATATATATATATATATATATATATATATATATATATATATATATAAATGATATATGGTATATGATAATGTAGTACCGGTCATATTCTATATGATTGAGATTATGATAATCATTATCATATAAATAAACTTTATTATAAAGTATTACAATTATTCAATAATTGTAACAATTTAAAATAATATATATTATATAATATAACCATACGGTTATGGTATATAACCTGCAAATAAAAATTCAGAACATGATATATTTTATATATTAAATATCATTATTGCTTAGTTGAATATATATATATATATATATATATATAATTATAATTGTAATTATAATTATAATTGGGAATAACATTAATGTTATTCCCAATATATACATATAATAATATATGTATATATGACTGTATGACGGATTTACATATTATTAGGTGAATTATGGGAAGAATATTATGAAATTAAATCGTACAATTCTAGTGTTTTTAATATGTAGCTAGGTGATGTAAATTTGAATAGTGGCATCCCTAAATTAATAGTAATATTTGTTAATTAATATTTTACACTACTTTATAAGGTACTTTTTTAATAGGTTTAATAATGTTTATTAGTGTTTAAATTGGTTACTAGTGATCTAGTTCAGCTTGTTATTTAGTATTTAGTATAAATTCTACTATTTATAAATAATTAATTACATTAATATATATTATCACACTTCGCACGATATCACTCCCCAAGAAATAACTTCGCACTAGATTACTAGAATTCTTTAAATTACTTCTTAATCTAATTTGTATTATCTAATTTAGAGATTAAAGTTTAAATGTATTAATAAAAACTATTATAATATATAATTTTACTATCGTTATAAATATATGTGATGTATATATTTACAAAACTGCAATATTATCGTGTGTCATATTTTATGATACACTTTCTTTACAATTTATGAAGTGATAACCCGTTCAGTTGTATAGTATGTAAATTGATATTTTACAATTATTTATAAGGTCATTTTTCATTGTATCTCATTACCATATGTATCATTAGTTATATTAGTGTTTAAATTACTTCTAAATCTAATTCGTATTGTTTAAACGTATTAATAAAATCTAATATATAATTTTACTACCGTTATAAATTATCGTGATATATATATATTATATAATATTATATTCAAAATTGCAATATTATCGTGCATCATATTCTTTAAGTTAGACACTACGAATTAAATTAAGAAGTAATATAAACACTAATAAATTTACTTGTAAATGATATTAATGTGATATATTCAAAATTACCTTATACATTATTGTATAGTATAACATTATTAAAGTATTAAAGTGTAAAATATTAATTTACATAGTCTAAACTAAACATGTATCGCTTTATAACCTCTGTATACAGAGGGATATAGGAGGGATATCACCTAATATGATGCAAAATAATCTGAATATTTGTTATATATATCACGAATATTATTAATAGATGTTAAATTATATATTATAATAGCTTAAGAAGTAATTTAAACTCTAATAACATTTATGATACTATGAAATTAATGAAATATAATGAAAAATAACCATAATATCAATTAGTTTAAATATTAATTTGTATATTATAAACTACATGTGTTCTTCTAAAGAACACGTATCATCAAATATTATTCACGATAATCTTGCAATTTTGTGTATATATATTACGAATATTTATGAGTAAGATTATAAATTATAATAGATTTTATTAATAAGTTGAAGATAGATAGTATTATAATTATTATTGTGTTATGAGAATTAATTTATATTAATATACAATGTATAATTTCTGGATAAATAAGATCGTAAATGGTTATCTTCCTTCTTGATTAGATGAATGTATCCATCAATATGATAAAGATTATCTCCGTTATTGCCCGAGACGTCTTTCATATGTTCTCCAGGATTGAATCCGGTCTCGTCTTTATGAATGCCGTGTATCTACACTTGTAAGCCAGCTTATAGTCAGAAAAATTGGATAATCAAGATGCACAGATTATAAGTTAGTATACTCATAAATATTAGTGTGTTATGAGAATTGATTTATATTAATATACAATGTATAATTTCTGGATAAATAAGATCGTAAATGGTTATCTTCCTTCTTGATTAGATGAATGTATCCATCAATATGATAAAGATTATCTCCGTTATTGCCCGAGACGTCTTTCATATGTTCTCCAGGATTGAATCCGGTCTCGTCTTTATGAATGCCGTGTATCTACACTTGTAAGCCAGCTTATAGTCAGAAAAATTGGATAATCAAGATGCACATATTAGAAGTTAGTATATACATATAAATATTATTGTGTTATGAGAATTAATTTATATTAATATACAATGTATGATTTCTGGATAAATAAGATCGTAAATGGTTATCTTCCTTCTTGATTAGATGAATGTATCCATCAATATGATAAAGATTATCTCCGTTATTGCCCGAGACGTCTTTCATATGTTCTCCAGGATTGAATCCGGTCTCGTCTTTATGAATGCCTTGTATCTACACTTGTAAGCCAGCTTATAGTCAGAAAAATTGGATAATCAAGATGCACAGATTAGAAGTTAGTATATACATATCAATATTATTGTGTTATGAGAATTAATTTATATTAATATACAATGTATAATTTCTGGATAAATAAGATCGTAAATGGTTATCTTCCTTCTTGATTAGATGAATGTATCCATCAATATGATAAAGATTATCTCCGTTATTGCCCGAGACGTCTTTCATATATTCTCCAGGATTGAATCCGGTCTCGTCTTTATGAATGCCGTGTATCTACACTTGTAAGCCAGCTTATAGTCAGAAAAATTGGATAATCAAGATGCACAGATTAGAAGTTAGTATATACATATCAATATTATTGTGTTATGAGAATTAATTTATATTAATATACAATGTATAATTTCTGGATAAATAAGATCGTAAATGGTTATCTTCCTTCTTGATTAGATGAATGTATCCATCAATATGATAAAGATTATCTCCGTTATTGCCCGAGACGTCTTTCATATGTTCTATGTTTATAACATTACACTTATAACTAATGGAAATTGTATAACTATACTAATATCAAATATGTATTATATAAGATTATATAACTAATTATTTTATTAAAATATTATATTATAGTTATAACAAAGATTTTGCGAAGCAAAGATATAACGCTCCCTATGCATGCAACATAATTTAGTAATAGCCCCAACCGCTGCTAGCAGTAGTATCGAAATCACTGAAATAGATTTAGGTTCGGCTCTGTTTGCATACAACAATGTTTTCATTGCTCTATTAAATTACATGCAATATAAATTAGCTTTTACTCACTAAATATATACTTATAGCATTTAAAACATACATATCATATTTGTTTGTTATATATTAGTAATGAACACTTAGTTTTCATCATATAAATATTAATTTAAAGCATATTATTTAACATTTTAAAAGTAAAATAGTATAGTTAAATACGAATTTACATTATAAACAACGCATAGTTCCTAAAAGTAACCCGCTATAGGTGGCACCAGGGTATTTTGTATACAAATTCGAATTACACGATTTCGCGTAAGTGTTATATCTTTCCTTCGGAAAATCTTTGGTTATAATATCATTATATACCAATTCGAGTTATTCTACGAAAAATAAATTTAAATATTATATCATTTATAAAAAAAATTATAATATATAAATACTTTATTTATATATAATAAATAAATTATTCTATTATAAATTTTAAATAATGTTTTATAAATGTTAAATAAATCAATTAAAAATTATATAAATAAATATAAATGTGATATTGGCATTCACAATGTATATATCCTAAATCAATATATCTGATTGTTAACAATTTATACATGTCTGATTTTCATATATGATGTTTTTTATAAATTTATGATTATGTATTCATGTATATATGAAGATTTAAATTTATTGATAACCTATATTATAGATAACGAGCATCGAGCATAACAAAATGCATGCTGCCTGGTAGGCTAATGAAATCACTGGCTAGCAACATATGCTGGTCGCAATATAATATGGACAGGTCAGTGGAAAGATTCCCTTTAGGAGAACTGAAATTCATAAGATTATAATTGGTTAGAATTTATTTAATTTAATACAACATTAATTATAATTTATTTTATAGATGTATATAATGATGTGGGAACATATAAGGTGCATACTTTTTTACTTAATCAATAAATATTAAAAATAAAAAATGTCTTATTTAATTTATTATTATATGTAAAATATTATTAAAATAATTTAAACTAAAGTTTATTTATATAGTACATGTTAATAAACATTAAATACATTTCTATATGTATACAAATAATACATATAAATAAGTAAAAGTATATAACAACAATTGTATTAATTTTGTTATTATAAATGCATATATATGGGTCATATACCAGTAAACAACAATCTAAAACATTAATATAACAATGAGTTTAATGATAACAAATATGTAGATAAGTTTGTCTTATATATAAATGGTAATATAATTAATAGAGTACAGTATTATAATTTTTAGGAATCACTAAATATATATAGTAAACAATAATCTAAAACAGTGCGCAAATAATACGCAATGTTATGTGCGCAAAACATCCTTCTTTTTTGGCTATGTTTTTATTGCGCAAAAATAATGTGCATATATATTGCGCAAAACATATTGCAGATAAAATGCGCAGGATAATTTGCATATAAAGTGCACATAAAATGCGCAAACTATTTTGCGCAATTTATACGCAAATTATGTTGCGCAAGAAAAACATAGCCAAAAAAGAAGGATATTCTTGCGCACAGAACATTGCGAATTATTTGCGCATAATAATTTGCGCAAAATAATTTGCATATAAACTGCACATAAAATGCGCACACTATTTTGCGCAATTTATATGCAAATTATATTGCGTATTAAATGTGTATACTATTTTGCGCAATTTATACGCAAACTATGTTGCGCAAGAAAAATATAGCCAAAAAAGAAGGATATTCTTGCGCACAGAACATTGCGGATTATTTGCGCATTGTTTTAGATTATTGTTTACTGGGTACTATATACGCATATTATATTTAATAGATATATCTTTGAATATATAGTACGTATAATGTTCGCCACAGACTGCACAGTGTACACTGTACACTGTACACTAGGGTTGCCCATTTTGGTAATTTTTTTAGTTCCCTTCATATAAAAGTGCCATCTCGCTCGGAATAATTCATATTAATCATTCCAGATATAATAACAAAATAATAATTAAAAACCGACAAAAATACAGAAAGCAAAACCATATTCAAAAATAGATAGGAATTTACATTGAAAATTTATGAAAAAATTTAAATTACAGATATATGAAAGACAAATTTGTTTACAATTACAAATTTAATTTTAGCATATGTAATACATAAAAACCTCCTTAAAAAATATTAACAAATTTTTTTTTAAATAATTAAATCGATCCACGGAAATTTTAATTTAATTTTTAAATTTTTTCTAAATCGATAAAAAAAATTATTAATGGAAAAAAAATTTGTTAATAAAAAATAAATTATGTTATATATGTCTATCATCATAATATGAAAATAAAATTATAAGTATTTATCAAAAATAGCATATATTTCTAAAAAAATCAATTTTATTGAGTATTTTAACAAAAAATAAATTGTGGGGTAAACTAGTCGTAAACATTTTTTTTTAGAAAAATAAATATTTTGTTGTATTATACCTCGTAGATATCAATTGTAGGCTCATAACAAAGTTTGATCTTTAATTAAAATAATTTATCTAAAAAATAGTCGAATAAATTACATTCATTAAAATACTTCTCGCAGTAATAGATACTCTATATAAGAACACAAGGGCACGAGTATTAACACCTGACGGAGAAACCAACCTATTTGAAATTAGAGCAGGAGTATTACAAGGTGACACATTGGCTCCATATCTCTTCGTAATTGTTCTCGACTACGTTATGAGGCAAACATATCAGAATAAAGAAGTAGAACTTGGATTTCAATTACGAAAAAGACAGAACAGACGTATGACACCAATAACTATTACTGATCTAAATGTTGCTGACGATCTTACATTAACCACTGAAGAAAAAGAACATGCTCAAGACATGCTAAACATTCTAGAACACGAAGCAGGAAAAGTGGGTCTTCACTGTAATGCTAATAAAACCGAAATTCATACATTCAACCACGAAGTACCTATTGATGTGAAATCTAGAGATGGTACAACGATAAAAGTAGTCAAGTATTTCAAATATCTAGGAGCATGGATGGAAAGTACATAAAAAGACATTAATGTAAGAAAAGCGCTTGCATGGAAGGCTTGTCATAATCCAAAAAAATATGGACAACAAAAATAAGAAAAAATTTAAAAACTATACTTTTTATAGCAAGTGTTGAAGCAGTTTTATTATATGGGCAGAAACATGGACTCTAACAAAAGAACTCACTAAGCAATTGGATGGGTGCTACACAAGAATGTTACGAATGGTTTATAATATTTCCTGGAAAGATCATATAAGAACTGATATTTTATATGGAAAACTACCTTCAATATTATTAAAAATAAAAGAGAGAAGAATGCGTATGTCTGGACTCTGTTATCGTCACACCGAAGACATTGCAAGTAAACTAATTTTATGGAAACCCTAAGATGGTCATACAATAAGAGGTAGACATCGAATATCATCCCAGCATTCAACTTACATCAAAACTTAAGTTTAACTTAAGTTGAACTTAAGTTATGATGTAAGTTGAACTTAAGTTTATCGACTTAAGTTGAACTTAAGTTGAACTTAAGTTGTGATGTAAGTTTTTTATATTAATATAAATGTAAGCATTATTATTAATGTACTATAATCAAATTTAGTAGAACATAATATATAAAATAAAAAATTATATAATTAAATATTATTTATTATAACTTATGTTTCATAACTTAAGTTCAACTTAAGTTCTCAACTAAAGTTCAACTTAAGTTAATAACTTAAGTTCAACTTAAGTTATTGATGTAAGTTGAACGTAAGTTTAAATTTAAAATAAAATATTAATATAAATATTAGTATTTTATGATTAATTATTTATGTTTAATATAGTTATGATATAAAAATATACATTTAAACATATATTTATTCATATTATAAACTTATGTTATATAACTTAAGTTGAACTTAAGTTATCAACTTAAGTTGAACTTAAGTTATGAACTTAAGTTGAACTTAAGTTACGAACTTAAGTTGAACTTGGGTTGTTGATGTAAGTTGAACGTAAGTTTATATATAATATAATAATAATAATAATATTATTATAATAATAATAATAATAATAATAATAATAATAATAATAATAATAATAATAATAATAATAATAATAATAATAATAATAATAATAATAATAATAATAATAATAATAATAATAATAATAATAATAATAATAATAATAATAATAATAATAATAATAATAATAATAATAATAATAATAATAATAATAATAATAATAATAATAATAATAATAATAATAATAATAATAATAATAATAATAATAATAATAATAATAATAATAATAATAATAATAATAATAATAATATAATAAATATTATATTATATACTTATGTTACATGACTTAAGTTGAACTTAAGTTACGAACTTAAGTTGAACTTAAGTTGTTGATGTAAGTTGAACGTAAGTTTATATATAATATAATATAATAATAATAATAATAATAATAATATTATAATAATAATAATAATAATAATAATAATAATAATAATAATAATAATAATAATAATAATAATAATAATAATAATAATAATAATAATAATAATAATAATAATAATAATAATAATAATAATAATAATAATAATAATAATAATAATAATAATAATAATAATAATAATAATAATAATAATAATAATAATAATAATAATAATAATAATAATAATAATAATAATAATAATAATAATAATAATAATAATAATAATAATAATAATAATAATAATAATAATAATAATAATAATAATAATAATAATAATAATAATAATAATAATAATAATAATAATAATAATAATAATAATAATAATAATAATAATAATAATAATAATAATAATAATAATAATAATAATAATAATAATAATAATAATAAATAATAATAATAATAATAAATAATATATTATACACTTATATTAAACGACTTAAGTTCAACTTAAGTTCATAACTTAAGTTCAACTTAAGTTATTGATGTAAGTATTATTATTAAGTTTATATAATTATTTTATTATAGAAAGAATAAAATATTATACTTTTTAATTATTTTGAAATATTGATTTCATTTTTATCTATGCAAATTAATTATAAATTATTATTTTAAATTAATATTTAAGTAAATATACTGTTTTTAATAAATAAAATATTATTTTAAAACCTATAATTATTTAAGTAATCCTATGTATTTTAATATATTATCAAAATCTAATTCAGGAGACTTGTGAACTACAATTTTAATCATAATTATATTGATAATACAAATATAAATCATGTGAAATAATTGCCCAATATTTAATATATAGCAATTGCATATTGATTAAATATTGTATTCAATATTAAAATGATTATATTATTGAATTTAAGTTTTAAATCTAACTTAAATGAAATTATATAATATATTATAATATATAAGTTAATATTTTGCTATGGTAATACTTATACGCTAATATACTATTATTTATTTTACATATAAACTTACGTTCAACTTACTTCAACAACTTAAGTTGAACTTAAGTTTAGAACTTAAGTTGAACTTAAGTTTAGAACTTAAGTTCAACTTAAGTTATGAACTTAAGTTGAACTTAAGTTATGAACTTAAGTTGGTATAAAGTAGTGATATATACTATAGACTGCATTGATAGAGTGTAGTGTTATATATAATATAATACTTATATTATAAATATTTAATTGTTATTACAATGTGAAGAATGTGTCTCACATGTACAAATACATAAACGCATAGTTAATTTAAGAATTCATATTAAATCAAAAATGCAAATATGTATACATTAAAATGCTTATCGTTTTATAAATATTAAATATTTTGAAATTAAACTTCATTAAAACTTCATATGTTTATTATAACATTTATGACCTACTATGATCGAGAGATCAAACTTAAATTAACAACTTTAATAAAAAACGATCTATCCTACTATTGCCATTCAGATTTGTAATTTGTTTATAAACATTTAGGATTATCATTTTATATTATTTATATAACATAATTAATCAAATAAATTAAAAAATTAAAAAAATAATTATTGGATTCTGCATCATCTCATTACATTTTAATATTTAGGAGATATGATTTTAATATAGGGAGATATAAGATTTATGAAACTACGATTACGATTTATCTCATTAAAAATTGTGTGTTAAGTTATATCTATTGTGTGAATTATATATTTTTCTAAATGAAATTCTATTTGTCTAATATTTTTCTATTACAAAATATTTTTAATTTTAATTTTAAAACTTTATCTATAGATTATTATATGTTTTATAAATATCTGATATGACCCCCCGTATTCGCCACATGTAGCAAATTGACTCGTCCATTTATGCATGTCATGCTTGACCATCTCTATATAGGCCGAGTTTCTATATAAAGACACTAATTCTATAGAGAGAGACATTATAATAATAAATATGATAAATAATTTGTGATTTATGATAAATAGTTGGGTTCGTCGAACGTCATGTTCAGACAATCAAGCAGATACTCAAGAAGAGCAAAGATATACATCAATCCCTACTTTGCCTAAGCATGACACCTGTGAACGGTAAATCACCAAGTCCTGTACGGTCTCTCATGAACCAAACGTCCTAACATAATGAACATATATAATTAATTTATAATATAACATAGGTAATTTATTTTAATGTAAAAATATGAACAGTTTTATATTTAAAAATATAAATCGCCGAAATATTCAGTACAATGATTTTATTATAATTGTGATATATTATTGTGCGTATGTATGCTATTTATATATAGCAAAACAATTAGTTAGATAGCTATAATATTGTTATATATGCGGTTTATGTTATATATGAAATACGTGTAAATAAGTAATCTGTGTAAATCACATTTAAAATTTCACTAATTAAAAATCAATATGAAAAGTACAATTTATATATATATATATATATATATATATATATATATAATAAACTTGAGTCTACACTTGTATACGCCATTACTTCCGATACACTACATCTTTCAGTGAATTCTATTTCTATCTCATAATTATCACATATATATCTCATTGGTATAGACATGTTTTCCTGTTAAATATATTCAGAATTATGTTATAATTATGATATTAATAATAATATGTAATCAACACTATATATATTGTAATATCTGTAGTAAATACAATACTATTAGTACCAATAGTATTGAATATATATAAGAAAACAATTATTAATTAGAAAATATAATTAAAACAACATAATTTGAATATACTTTTGAATAAACTATTAAAATTAGATGTCAACATTGTATACATTTATTATCAAATGTAAATATATTATTTTCTTAGTATACTATATATAACATAACATTAATTATTAAAATTATCTACGGTGATTAATTCATATTTATAAATATAACAATATGTATGTAACTAAGTGATATATAATTAATTTACATTGTCTTAATTTATATTTTATAAAATAGTATAAATAATTAATTCTTAATTCTTAATACACTATATATATAAATTAGATAGATTATATATATATATATATGATTATAGTTTAATAATATATATTATTTATAATTTGATTTTACAAAAATGTACAATTAAAATTTAATAATTATAATATATTATATGGATATTTATATGTATATGTTGAATGTATATACTATTACAAGAGTTATCTCGTCTGATTATTAAGCACGATGACAGATATGTGCAGTATTATTTATCTAGTATTTTTAATTAACATTATAAGTTAATGATATCACAAATATTTAAATTTGCCTCAATAATATGTATTCATAAAACATCAAATTTCATTATTTTTGTAATCGATAAAAATACATAACATGTTTAATTATAACTTTTAAAATGAATTTATTTACAATAAATATATACTACCTTAAATATCGAACATTCTTCTTGCATTTCGTCGATCTCACATATATGTTTACATACTGTTTTATTAAAATCCTTTTTAATTAATTTTACTTTTCCTAAAATATATTAAAAAAGATATGTATATTATTACATATATTGATTGAATGTTTATTTAGAAACTTAAATAAATCATAAATGATTTCTCAAAAGTTTATATATAGAAAACAAATAATAAAAGTACGTAAAACAATAAATACCGTTAATAATAATAAAATAAAATAGAATAAGCCGCACGGAAATTAATAAATAAAATAATAATGACAAAAATATTAGTATTTCAGGTTGCCACCTGAGATCAATTGTTGTATATATTTAATTAATGTTTTGGCGATTTTATGGATCTAATATAGGGTGGGAGTGAATTCCATAGCTTAGGACCAATATAACTCAATGCCCGAGTAAATAATGTATAAAACTAATAGTGTTGATAGTTTTTATTTAATTATAAATAGAATTAGAATAGAAATATATTTATAATATAATATTTTATCTATTATTATGTTATCATATTATAAATATATTATTTATTATGTCTAGAAACTATATAGTTATCCTAATTAATTTTAATATTATAATTAATAGTATGCAACTGAATAACATACATTTTATTAATATTTACTTATTACATATGTAATATATTCATGTAAATATGTATTAATAGGAATAAATTAAATAATATAATAAACTAATGATAATAATAACATAATCTAATTTATATTTAATAGATAGATAGATAGATAGATAATAGTTTATTGAATAGAATCAAAACGATGGATAACAATAAATAATAATGACAGAAATATATAAATAATAGTTAGAAAATATAAATAATTTGTGATTTACACACACCGAAAGTAAATAAAATAATAATAAAGCAATATTTGGGATGTTGATCAAACGTGCTGAACACATCATCAAATAACTAGGGAAGAGGTATCGGGTTGGTCAGGCCTATATAGGATTATTTGCCCATAAATCCTGAGGGATGGATGGTCCCTGCATTTTGGTTTTTTGACATCTCTCATCACCTAGAATATCAAATGAGTATACAGCTTCTAAGATCAAATACCCAAATAAAGTACAAAACGAAAACGAAAACTAGAAAAACAATATAATTATAAAAATAACGACATTACATTTAAGCATGTTGAGAATACAAATTTCCATTAATATTAATAGTATCTATATTTGTAATACATATGCTTAAAGATTTAGATGAAGCCACAGAACGAGGAAGTGAATTCCAAGCGGTACTCACTCTGTTGCTGAATACATTTATAGTTGCTTTATTAATACATTTGTCTTTGCGTATTTTAATTAGAGGTCCACGATTACTTGTTGAATAAGTTGTGAATACCGATGATTTATCAATATCCACGAGATTGTTCAGTATCTTGAAAGCCAGAATCAGGTCAGCTCTTAATCTACGGTGGGATAAATTCATTAAATTGAGAAAACACAATCTAGTATCATAAGTTGATTTAATAAAGTTACATCTGAAGTAAATTCGCTTAGTAAATTTATGTTGAACTTTTTCAATAAGTTTGTTTAGGCCAATAAAGTCTTTGCCTGGATTCCAAATAGAAGAACCATACTCGAGTAATGGCCGTATATAGGTGGTATAGGCTTTGACAAGATAATATAAATTATTTGTAGTAAAACATCTAAAAATGATATTAGAGGTCACATAGGCTTTGCTACATATATTATTAATGTGAATATTGAATTTAATATTATCATCAAAAACACGAGAACAATACCAAGGTCTCGACAATTAGAGTATTTAGGAATCAGGGTATTATTTAGCGAATAGAATGATATATCAGATTTTCCGATTGACATAAAGGCGCATTTTTCAAAAGCTATTTGAAGGTTCCATTTTACTGTCCAATCATATAGATAATTAAGTCCTGATTGAAGGATATTACGTTCAGTAGTATTCCTATACGATAGAGATATTTTAGCATCATCGGCAAAGAGAGAGCATGTTAGCTGTGATGTAAATATCGAAGGGAGGTCATTGATATATATTAAGAATAAAAGAGGTCCAATAACGGAACCTTGAGGAATACCTGAACTTGCATGAATATAATCAGAAAATTCATCATTTACCATAGTTCTTTGAAATCGATTAGTAAGGTATGAGCTAAACCACTTAAGGACATTACCACCGATCTCCAATTTAGACATCTTCTTTAGAAGTTTAGAATGGCAAACTTTATCAAAAGCTTTAGCCATATCGATATATATAATATCAGTATTAAAAGAATAGTTAGTGGCTCTACTTATATTTCTATAAAATTCAATAAGTTGTAATTCCGTGGATCTACCGGCTAAAAATCCATAGTGTTCAGTACATAATAGTTTATTAGATATTAAATAATATAATAGATAGTAAGATAATATTTTTTCAAAAATAATGAGAGTGGACATCAATAAACTGATTGGACGATAATTTGATGGTAATGAATGATCACCTTTTTTAAATATTGGAATAATATTAGCTAACTTCCATATAGTAGGGCATTGACCTTCATCTAGAATACGTTGAAAAACAATAGATAATGGATAAGAAATTTCATAAGATAATAACTTAAGCATACCTTTGGGTAAACCATCAGGTGATGAATTAAATATAGATGGTAATTTACAAAGAAATGTCCTTACTATTTCCTGAGATATAGGAAAATAATTAAACCTAGAATCTTTCATTATAGAGGGATCATAAGAAATAGTTACTTGAGAAAAACAGATGAAAATTGGTCAGAAAGACAATCTGCTTTATCAAAGTCATTAATATAAATGATATTATGATCGACTCGATTTCTGAGTGGAGGTATGAGATTTTTGTTATTTAATTTGATGTTTATATAATTATAAAAAGAATATTTTTTATTTGATGAGAGCATTTTGTGTTCAACTTCAATATTATATTGCTTTATTTTATCTGATAGTAAAGATTGGTTATACCTCCAAACATTATGAGTATCTGTATCAATTATGTTTCTATGTAAGACTCTACACTTATTTAGTAGTTTCTTAATAGATAAGTAATATTTATAAATGTTAGTTGAAAAAGTAGGGGTGTATAACTCGATGATATTCTTAGTAATATTAATAAAAGTGTTGATTAGCTCATTACAATCATTGCACGAGGATAGAATATTAGTCCAGTCTAGTGACAAGATATGAGTTTTATTACTAGCAATATCACTTTTATTATAGTTAAGTCGCTGTATTGAACATTTATTGTGTGTTAAGATTGCCAGAATTTAAATAATGTAATATTAAAAACTATATGATAGTATAATTAAGTAATTTCAAATAATATTTAACATATATTTGAAAATAAACTTTAAAAAAATAATTAGTACCCTTACTATAACACTTTACTTATCGTTTTGTTAACTTATTATACATATATTATCTATTGATTCAACTTGAAATTAAATGGGATTTCCGAAACTATAAAAACTCCTATGTATATATATGTACTTCCTTTAATAATCGAATTGTTATCAAGTAATTTATAAATATAATTCTTATATTTTAAATATTTTAAAATATTCAAAAATAAAATAAGGATAAAATAAGGATGTTAGTAGAAATATCGCTGAGCTTGATCTCAGCTAGAATATGTATACAAAATCCCAGAGCAAACCAATAATCCCTATAAATAAGGATTGTCTTTGGATTATCCTGGTTGGGATTGTCTCTGGCCAATCCCAGACATATTCCAGAGCAACCGGCCCCTGTTGATGAATTAGTTGGAAGAAACATATATAGTTGTATGTCATCTGCATATAGATGGTAATCGATATTTGTATATTTATAATACCTATTATGGATGGTAGTAGGTATAAATAAATAAAGAAAAGTGAAGGACCGAGTACTGATCCCTTAGGAACACCATATTTCATAGGAGAAGGGGAAGACAAATAATTATATATGTTTACATTGTTACTACGGTCAGATAAATATGAAGTAAACCATGATAGGATAAGGGCTCTAACTCCAATCAGGTGTAAACGGGACAGTAGAATTTGTTGATCAAGCGTATCGAAAGCACTTGATATGTCCAGCATTACTAGTTGACAACAATTTTTAGTAGGGTATTTTTAAGGGTAGAAGTGATGACATCAATTACGTTTATTATTGCTTTTCTGTGGAAAATCCTCGGCGAAAACTACTTTATTGAGTAATATGGTGATTATTGGCGGTTAAATATGAGATTAGTTGACGAGAGACAACTCTTTCCTAAATGTTACTCACCAAAGGTAACTGAGAAATTGGACGATAATTGAGAAGTGATTCAGGATCAAATGATGATTTTTTAAGAATAGGAGTGATTAATGCTTGTTTAAAAATAGAAGGGATGTTACAGATAGTTAGACATATATGATCTGAGTAAAGTTTAAAAATAGATTGTGGAATATGATCGGAAGGAGATATCGAAGAGGATGCATTTAGTAGTTTAGATATGAGAGATATATGTGGCGGATGAAACAAAATTAAGAACGCAGATGTAGGTGGGTAACTATTATTGAAGGATAGTTGGCAGTTGGCTTATGGTTCTTGGTCTTTATCATGATGGAGTTAATCTTAGTAGAAAATGTTTTGGAGAAGAGATAGCTTAATTGTAATGGAGAAATGTTAGTTATAGATGTTAGTAATGCTGGTTTTGGGGGAGATAACAACTTATTAGCAAGTCTGAAAATTCGTCGGTTATCATAAGCAAGATCGTTTATAATCTGAGTATAATAGCTAGATTTGGCATATGAAATTGCTAACTTGTAGAACTTACGTTTCTCAATGAATGAAGATCTAGATTCTAGAATCTAGAAGATGAAGATTTCAAGGATGGGTATATTCTTTCAGATTTACTAAGTGATCGTTTCAAGGACACGACGTAGGAAGTAAACCATGGGGTATCAGGATGTAGAGTTACAGGTATGGTATTTGAAGGCGCATGTTTATCGAGTAGATGGGATAGTATGGCATTTAATACAACTGGATAATAATAGTAGTCACCTAAAGCAGAATGTAAGTCAGATAAGAATATCATGAATATATATTCTTAATGGGTCTTTATGTAATATGTGTTTTCTGATTAGGAGTGATAGTAAAGTTAGTTTTGAATGAAATTATGAAGTGATCGTAAAGTAGATCAAGCCTAGAAATATTACTCATCATGAGTTTAGAATGGAGAGAACAGGAGAATACAAGATCAATAATATTATCATTTATATGAATTAGGAAATTTACATGTTGTTATAGGGATAATGATTTTGTTAAATTAGTGAACATAATATGTGGATTTGAGGTAGAATTAAAATGATAGTTGAAATCACCATGTATAATATGGTAGTATATGGGTGAACTTATGAGATCAGTAGCAAGATCGTTAAAATCACTTAGAAAGGAAACGAATTCTGGATTAGGCGGTCTATAAATGGAAGTAATGAATATAGATTTGTGTAATAAATAATATATAATAAAATAAAAAATATTAAAAAAAATATGTGAATTAGTCATGTAAATAATAAACTAAATGTCTGTGTTTTAAACAGACTAAAATATCCATGTATTAAATGTTCGTATATTACACAAATAGACTTAGAATTAGGATTACAATTAAATAATAATTATGTGATTATGATTACACAGCCATATGGCTACGATAGAACGAGTATATTACACGGACATGTTGTATAGTGACAACATAAATATAAATAACGCTTATACACATCGTGTATTATAGTGAATACATGATTTGTATAAGCGTTATTTATACTCTATATTATATTGAACAATTTATATTATATATGTGGTTATAATTCTATATGTAGGGGAAAGTCTCCGATTACCCACCCCTCCTAATACCGACACCCTCTCGTATATCAGTAAATATAAGATTTATCAAAAAATTATATATACATGAAATGTTAGTAATTTAATGGTAAATATGAATAAGTATTTTGTTTAAAAAAAATGTAATCCTAAAATTGTTATTTGATAAAATGTAATAATCTGTTTTTACTTTTTAAATATTTGATCAATAAATTTTTTAAATCATTGTAAATACTTTATTAAATAAAAGAAAACTTAATGTTGTGCATAATATTGTATATCAATAAAATGTTTATAATTATTATAAAAATAATTTAATTTGAATAACTATTAACCAATATATCTTAATTATAGCAACCCATATGATTTTCCTATTACCGACCCCCTAAATTACCCTAATACCGACCCCGTGTGATTTATAATATCCAATAAAAATAGATCAGTATTTTACTTTAAATTATGTTATAACTTGTTTGTGTATCATTGACATATATTTAGGATTCATGATTCCAGTTATTTATATACATATTGATTAATAAATAACTATTAAATAATAATATACACTATTTTAATATAATTACTATAAAGTTTAAATTTAATATTACTATTAAAACATAAATTACGTCATTTTATAATTAATTATATTTATGTATATCTACTATTTTTATTGGATATTATAATACTACAATTATTTATAGTGGTCGGTAATATGGGAAGGGATTATAGGCACATCTATCCGATTATCGACCCCCCTGTTTATTCTTGTAAATATAATTATATCAACAATTTAAAATAGCCACATTATTCATTACCATAATATTACTCAAATTACAAAATTTCAAATAAATATATTTAATATTGAATAAGTTATTACAACTAATCATTTAGGGGTCGGTAATCGGAGACTTTCCCCTATCAGTGGGGAGCTTCTCATATTATTATTTAACTTTTTAGTATTTTTTATTTTATTCGAATATGAATATTTGTTTGTTTTATTTATTATTTTATTTTGGTGGAGTCTTTTCATCTCATCCAAATCTAGATTAAGTTTTAAACGTTTATTTCACTTTTACAAACCACATATAGTGTCCATAAAATGTCCATTCGAAGTCATCATCATATTAATAAATCCATTATTTTAACGAGAGCCGATCTTTATTTCATACATAATTATATAAGATCACTTCTAAATATTATTTTAATATAAGTATTGGATAAATAGTTTGAACCCCAGTCCTATTGCTCATTTATCGATGTAGACAACTGATCTACACCGGTTATCATAAGCCTAATATGTTAATATAATATTATATGACACTATATAATATACAGTGTATTTATTTTCAAGAGTTATATAATCAATGAATAGTGTATGGATTTCACATATCTTCCTTAGAATAACTACAATAATTTATATAATTTAAAGTATTCAATTTTATAATTGTTTATATAATATGTATTTATATGAAATATGTGCCTACGATAATATTATAGTCAATCAGATTAATAAGATTATAAGAATATTATTATAATAAGTGTCCAAAATTATCAATGAATTAATATATCATATTACATTTATATTACATTATTTATATAATATTACATTATAATAACACTAAAATATATCAAAATAAATACACGTGAAGATAATATGATTATATCTCTACAAATTAAGTTTATATATTTACAATATTAATTAATATAATATATGTAGTACTATTTAAATCGTTCTTATATATAATATAACTAACCAATATGATCATTAGATATATTAAAATACCATACTTTAACCTGCTTTACTATATTATGTAATACAAATTTGATTGTACTATTATATAAGTGTATACCCTATTCAAATGTTACCAAATGTAATAAAATGTATATTAATAATTTATTTTATATTATTATAATGGTATGATTTGATATAATTATATATATATTTAAATACATTGATAACATAAAGGTTTATTAAACATACTTAAATTAAGTATAATATATATATTCATACGTGAATATATTATAAGGATATTTTAATAATTAAGGAATATCAACGCTAATATAAATGTAATTCTAAACCTATATATATATATTTATTATTTTAAAATTAAATTAAAGTATAAGGTAATTTAAATCTATTTTATATTTTAAAATGATCTATTAAATGCATATCCTATAGGATATATATATATATATATATATATATATATATATATATTATATATATATATATATATATATATATATATATATTAATATATCATATGTCATTTAACCATTCCTATTACTTTCCACTTAATATTTAATAATATACCTATAACTATATGATGATATATAACATGTCAAATAAGTAAATATATAAATATTAAAAAGTTAAAGATTAAATAACGTTTATAAAATTTTTCCAATAACTGAAAATTATCATTATATGATGTATGTTACAATTACATGTAATAAAGTTTATTTAATGTGACGAAGCCATATATATATATATATATATATATATATATATATATATCATTGATATCATAATATTCTATATTTAAACTATAGTGTACTTTCAGAAAGTGCTCTATAGTTAACATATAGAATATTATGATGCTCTATAGCGTATACGCTAACGGTATACCTATCATAATGTATTATAAATTAAATTTATAATTATCGTATTTATATACCCTAGAGTCTAGGGACTAGACCATCAAATACTAATTCCGAAGCTTATTGTGAAATACATGTATAACATTACAATGGTTTATTTCATACATTATCCGTATCATCTATATGATTATCTCTCTTATTTATCTAATTAACAAAGTATTTGTTCTAGGTCTAATAACATGATTATATACGATCCCATAAACCTATGATTCATCTTTGATGGCAAATGATTATATTATTTTTATCCCGCACAAGTGTGGGGTCTACATGACCCTATTTTAGTGCATAATTGTTAATTTATTAATAAATCGTATATCATTATCATCATCATATTCTCATGTTATCTTAATATTAATAACTATCTACATTATTAACGTCTATTCTGTATAGATAAGTATTCTTTATTTTATGATGTGTTAACATACACAGTTCTATCAAACATATACATGATATTCATATCTTCTATTATAATAACATGCAACATTAATTATCAAATATATGCATCACAAAGTATACATATTTCTATAGATTTAACGTTACAATGCTTTATTATATATCGATTTAAGATTTCTATGTTTATACATATATAATACTATATATAAATTTATATACATTAATATATTAAAACCAATGAAATTCCTATTCCGTGAGTATATTTGGTATCTCTGTCATGTATCACATAACCATCAGTTAGTATATCTGTAAATATATGTGTGACTTTATCTCGTACATGAACAGAACACTCTGTATTTATTATGTGTGCCTGTTTACCATGAATAACATTATTCCGTGCAGTGTGGTCATCAACTGTTGTTTAAAATATGTAAAGTAATATTTTTGAAATTTATATTTATGTTTTCAAATTGAAAAACATATGATATTTACAATAATTATAAATGATTATATATATATATATATATATATATATATATATATATATATATATTATATATACTATAGTGTACATAGTATATATATATATATATATATATATATATATACTATTATATACTAAATACGATATACTATACTTGTAATGATTATTATTTCCAATTGATATTAATATATTTGTCTTTATATATTGAATACATGTATACTACATTATAATACATTGTTTATATGTAATATAATAATTAATGAACGTTAAATAAGGTTATACATTAATATGTACATTTCATTGTAGGGGAGAATGCTCTAATATCGATATTAACGTAATATCGACACACAAGAGATATTCTAATATTTATATTTTTTAATTATAAACAAAAAACTGATATTATCGTTACAACTCTACTTTTTTGAAGTATAATATCAATTCTCCATCATTTAAAATTTAGATATTTTAAATATTTTAAATACATCGTATAGATCTAATTATATTTTATAATGTGCCGACAATAATTTGTATTTTTCATTATTTGTTACAAAGTTATTGACGTTTATCTAAGCAACATACATTTTCATAATACCGACATCCTAATTGCACGCAATATCGACACCCTTTCAATTATATAACCAATCAGTCTTATTTGTTATAATGTGCGTGCGACGCACGCACGCCGTGCGTTAAGGCGATTTGAGTCCCATGCGTCCGGGACCGTCTTGATTTAAAAAAACCCAGGCGTCTTGGACCATCTCATAATTTATTAACAAATATTAACACATATAATTCAATAATTCACCACTCGATTTATATAAATGAAAATCCAAAAATATATAGTAATATGTTTTCTTTATCATAGAATTTAAAAAAAAGTATCTTTATATTTTAGTTTTTGAGAATTGTCATATAATACAAGTGTATATAGAGTTTATTTTAAAAATATATTATTATTATTAAATAAATAAATTAATAAATTATAAATGCAAATTTTATATCATCAATATCGTGTATTAAACTGGTTATAATCGTTATAATCATAACAACATTCCAATGTTTATTTTAAATATAACGTAAACATTGATAAAATAAAGAGTTCCTAACATAAAACGCATTTAAATCAACAACACAATTAAAATTATGTATATTTATAAATTAAATATAACAAAAATACATTATGTTATAACAATTTAATAAAATAACGTTGATTAATAATTTTTTCTGTATTATTTGAATAAAACTCGCGTAGTAATTATTAAATTAACCGAACTATAGGTCACAATGCTATATTGTGAAGTGTCAGTGATTTATAGCATTATTTATTTAAATTTAACAAAATGGCTGAATAATATGTAAATGTTGATGATGCTTTGAACTTAGTTCTACATTCAAGTACAGGCGAGTACAGGCGAGTCTGATAATGCTTCCGATGCAAGTTAATATAATGAGGTTTATATTTATGCATATTTATATATATAACATGATATATTATACTCATACATTATATATATATATTTATAAACAAATGTATTATACAATATTTTTCATATTAATTTTATAAAAATATATTTAATTTTGATTTATAATGTTCAATACTAGTTGTATTTATCATCTATATTTATATATATATATATATATAATAGTTAATATTTAATTATTGTATATTTAATTTGTTTATAATATCATCATAACAATTAAAAATATAAATAATGAACATTTTATAATTATCATTATATACATTATATATTATTATATTATAATATTATACATTTCCTTAGCAACATAAAACATAAAAATCTATGTATTTTATTTAATTTTAGTGAATTTCATTCATTATACTTATAATAATTCCACGCTTCGAATATCAAATTTTTATAATTATTATATATTAATTATAGAATATTTGAACTAATTTTAATATATATTATATATATGATATGATATATACACTCAATACAGTAGTTGAGTCAATAATATACTTAATTTTATAATACAAATATTGTAAATTTTCTTAGTATAAATATCTATATAATGTGTTTTTATTCCTCATGTATTTCATTCAATATAATCATTAATTTGTATAAAGTAATTATAGAATATATTAACTAATTTAATATAATTATACACACAAAATATTATAATTCTATTTTATATTTAAAAATTGTAATAATCAAAATATTGTAATAATCAAAATATTGTAAATTTGACTAGCATCGACATCATATATTATGTAATATGTTTGATTCCTCATGTATTTCATTCATTATAATATTTAATTTTATATTGTAATTATATAATATATTATCTAATTTAATATAACTATATACATTATAAATATTATAATTCTATTTTATATTTTAAATTGTATTAATTACAATATTGTTAATTTCACTAGCAACAAAATCATATTATATGTAATTTGTTTGATTCCATGTTAATTTCATTCATTATAATCATTAATTTTTATATAGTAATTATAGAATATATTAACTAATTTAATTTAACTTAATACACTATATACAATATACAATTAATTTAATATTACAATTAATTATATATTATAATTCCATTTTATTTTTTCTGAAGAATCAGGCGAATTACTATTTTTGAATCCTCTACATAGATGAAAATTGATTATTTATATTGTATGACTTTAGTTATACATGTTTCAGATAATATCATTAGAAAATATACAAATCCCAGTAAGTAGCGTTTCGAATGATAATCATCTACAGGATATTAACTAGCCATCACTGATGACCACAAATACCAGCATTAGTGATGCCCATCGATGGGATATACCGTGGTTACCAAGTATGCTTGATGTTTAATTAAATATAGCAATTAATTACGGCCATCATTTGAATGTTAAATGGACGTCAGGAGATGTGCATAATCAGCACGATACGGTTAGTCGGTAGATGGGCGGTACTTAGGTGTCAATCACATACAACCGTTACGCTCTATTTCACATTACAAAATATTCTGAACAAGTAACATCTATATAGATATAATATAATATACGTATAAAATAAATAC